>BSBK01002899.1:0-600000 GCA_027943335.1 Chamaecyparis obtusa
AAATTGTATTGATACCTTATTTAGTTCCTTGTAAATTTTGATTTCATATATTAATCAATTGAATGTTAGAATGTCATTGTAGGGATTCTTAAAATGAACTTTCCAAATCATAACCTAATGACATTCATAGAATGATGTTTGCTATTTTCTACTAAAATTGAGCGTTTTCATTATGTTGGAAACTTAGGTACTTGGTAGGGAATTCATTTTACTTATATTATTATTTGAAATGATTGGTTTCAGAATTTCCTAGTAGACCTTGTATTTGAATTAAATTATGATGAATATGGAATGTATTTGATTATAGTTTTATTTCAGCTCAAAATGGCATGAGTGTTGTTTTCTTCATGTCTTCTTTCACATTATGGGATGTCAGGTTCTAGATGACCTAGGAGGATACAGAGGATTGGGTGTGTGTGTCAAATATTTCTATTTCAGCTATGTTTGGTGTTGATGTACTTTATCTATTTATCACTCCTGTTTGACCATTGGGCTCATGTTATACTGTATTCTATTTGTGGTATCTCTGTAACCATATCTAGTTCTTTTGTGTGGAAATGGATATGAGGTTATCTAGTTGTATACTTGATTAGATCTAGGAGAGATCTGTGAGCCTAGGGTAGTTTACCTAGACATGTAGTAGGAGGTGGCTTGCAATAAGCGTTGGGGCCCTCAAGTGGCTACTAGGATCACTTATTGTAAGTTTTCAATAATCAAGTGATAACTTAGTATAATTAAGGGGAAATAAATGAACCTAATAAGATATGATTCCTCACCCAGGTGTTAGTGCTAGTACAGACTAAGATGGGTTGAGAAGATGACTAGACCCCTTTTAAGGGATGAGTTGGCATAGTTGATGACTTTGTCAGTATGAGAGGTCATTGATACCGTGTATGGTCACTTGGGTGCTGGGATCCAGAGAGATTACCCAGGACAAAACTCAAGGGTTAGATGTACATGATGACACCTTCCCTATGCATAGTCCTAGTTATTCTACATGTGTCGGCTTGCCTTTGGTTTAGTGAGTTGTACCTATATCTTTATCATGTTGTAACTTGAGTTAGAATTCTTTCAGGATCCTTCTACTTAGGGTTTCATCCTTGTTTTTTTTGGTTATCCGATTGGGGTTTGTGATTATCTCCTCAACATGGTGGGGTAGGCCTTTGTGGTTCTACACGGACGGGTGGTAGTGATTCTTTACCATTTGAGATTTGACGTCTTGGTGCCAGTGCTTGATGGTGATTTTGTCGATGGATTCCTTATGATGCTTCTTCTTTGGTGTTTCTTTCTTATCTTCATTATTTGTAATCCTATATTAGTGTATCGCATGAGATACCTAATCTAGACATTGTATTATCATAGATAGATTTATTACTACATACCTTGTGACATGTGCAGTGGATGTCAGTTTATGTACATATCATGGATGTACATGAGGATTGTATTCATTTCTATATCATGTAATTACAATTTATTAGTTATGGAATCTTTTATTGATGTTAGTTCTTTAGTTGTGTTTTGTTCTTAAGTAATTCTATGTCATGAAACTCTTGAGTCTTCTAATCTATGATGGATGTTGTTTTCAATGTGAGTAAATGGTAATTGCTTCTGCACTGTTGTTTATCTTATATGTTAACTTTAGAAAAAAAAATTGTTCACCGAACTTAGTAGCATGTTTTAGGTTAAATTCTCTTGGGTTCCCTTGCGGGGCATTACATTTGTATCAAAGCGGAGTTTCTACACTGGGAACTCTGGGTATGTATGCCTATTAGGTTTTGTGTGGTCTAAACTTGAAAACTAAACATAGACAAAACATTTTGTTTTCAGACCATTGCTTTATGATTATGTTTTTCCTTTGTTTTTGTTTATGAGCTTTGTTGAAAGTTGTTGGATCTCTGATGTTGTAGGAATTATGGTTGTGACTAGATCCACTAGAGGTCATGGTAGAAGTCATGCTAGTAACCATGTAATGGGTAGATAGCCTAGCCCTTCTACAAGTGTCAGTCAAGAGAGTCACCAATAGTAGTCTAGGGGTCAGCAGAGAGAGGATCGACAAGATGAACCTGATATGAGACAACTCTTACAGGTGATTCTTAATTGTCTTGGTCCTGAGTAGGTCAGAGTAGAGTAGGTTAGAGAGAGGTCTAGGAGTCCTCCCAAGAGGAACTTCTCAGTTGATCCTACAGTGGTGGTAGCTAATCACATGACGGATCCGATGAGAGGGTGACCCATTCCCTTTGATGGGAAAGGCACTAGTTTAGAGGCAGAGACATGGTTGATAGCCTTAGAGCAGAGTTTTTCCATGCATCCCTTTAGTAGTAATACTAAAGCCAGGTATGTGATTATGTAGCTTACAGATTTTGCTACTATATGGTGGAAGATAGAGGAGCAGAAGCTAGGGTTCCAGATAGATACTGTCACTTGGGAGTTGTTTCTGGAACACTTCTGAGAGTGTTTCCTATCAGATCAGTGGAGACGTCAGAGAGCAGATGAGTTTCATGATCTGAGATAGTTGACCTTGTTGGTAGGAGAGTATGAGTGTCAATGTTTTGAGCTCAAACTGTATGCTGGATTCGGATAGGATACAGCTCTCCTAGTTCAACACTTTGTGAGGGGACTAAATGCACGCATCATTGGAGAGGTCCTACTATTTGAGCCTAAAATCCTTCAGGAGGTGATAATTAAGGCCACCCTTACAGAGATGAATCTTGCTTTAGGTCATGGTAGTCAGAGAGGTGTCCAGCCTAGTGGTTCCAAGGGGAATCGGTCTCAGAGGTATGGGAATTTTCAGATCCTCCTACCTTTTCATAAGGTAATCAGAATTAGTAGGATAAGAAATTCTTCCATGGTAATGGTGGTGGTTCTTGATTAGAGAACTATCACAATTGGCAGCATAGTGTGCACAATCAAGATGATCAGCCCACTTAGAATTCACATCAAGATTTTGGTGGGGGTAGTTTTCAGTAGCCCAGTACTCCTGCAGCAAGGACAGTCTTCAAGGGGGATTGTTTCACTTGTGGTCAACAGGGTCATAAGTCATACGCTTGTCCCTAGTTTTCAGCTCAGCATTCAAGATAGAGGCCATTGGTTTTTGAGCCTATAGTGGGAGATGCAGGTAGATCTCATAGGCCTTTGCAATAGGGAATGAATCTCAGTGTTTGAACCCTAAGGTAGGAAAGGGGTCCGATAGGACCTACTCAGTGATCTTTGTTTTTGTTTTCTTTTCAGATTAGTGAAGTTTATGGGACTTATATCCCTTCTTGTTCCAGGCTTCCAGGAGTAAGCCTAATTCTAGGGGGGTGGATGTAGTACCCCGCCCGTAGTTTGCTTTTAGGTTTCTTTATGTTTCAATTGTTAATCCAATTCTTTTAGGTCACTTTTGATGTGATCGATTATTATGTTAATAAATGATGATTATGGATTTCTATTCATTGAATGTGTATCAGGTTATTGCCTAGATTAGATGTTGATATCATTTGATGTTATGTTTATGTTTTGTGTTGATTATGGTACTAATCCCATACTAGCATGTGTATGGTTATCATGTATTTGCATCTGTTTGACATGTTTGTTTGGTAGAGGATGGAGGCGTAGTTACTTGCTTAGTTGAGATCCACACAATTGACCATACCCTATCATTGTTTGATATATATTATTGTATGTACATGCTTCGTCTTATGGTGACAGGTTCATAGGTACAGGACATCATCTTCCCTAAATTGGCAGGAGTGAGCGTGCCCACAAACATTCATCTCAATGGTAAAGAGGGGAGATAATACACATACCCAAAACCCCTAAACCTAAGCCTTATTGTCCTAGGATTGGACAAGTGTTAGTCTTACTACCCTACCCGAACTCACCTGGTGGCATGAATTCATGGATCCTTCTTTCTTGTTTGTTTGATTTATTGTGTTTGATTTTTACTGTGCATGATTCAGTTGATTTGTGGTTTTGCGGATGATTATTAATTTATTGATTATAGTTGAATTATGTTAATTTAGATGATTTTATGTGAATGTCAATGTTAGGTGCATAGTTGAATTTAATGATTAAATATGCTCCTAGGATTTAATTGAGGAAATTGAATTAAAGTTAATTAATTGAGTATTTGGAAATTAATATTGATTATGTCCTAAGTTTATTATGATGAAATTTAATTAAAATCAAATAATTGATTATTTGGATTTATTTGAGTATTTTATTGAGAATTGGATTTTATTATGTTTGTGAGTATTATTAAATGATTAAATAATTAACTTCATGAATTCATGATGCATTAAGTATTTAATTTATTTAATAATAGATTTTATTATTAACATGTGCTTTATTGAGTTTGGAAGTGTTTTGTTTGAAATGGTGACAACTTGTCTTTAGGAGACTAAGTTGAGTGGTGCACAATTATATTTATTTTTAATTATTAAATAGTAATTTCTCTCAACAAAAGTGGGAGAGTTGGATTAGGAGTTCTTTGTGTGAGTCATCTAGGGTTTTGCATGTTTAGTGGAGTTGAATCCCTAATAGGGGGATTTTGCATTCATTTGGAGTTAATCAGTTTGTTGGAGCACTTTTTTGGAGGGAGAGAGAGAGAGAGAGCTTTTCAAGTTTTTGTGGTTTCTTTGTGTTCTTGAGCTTTTGGAGATTGTTCATGAATTCTGGGTGAAGGTTGCTTGCACTTGGATTCAGGATTGTATGCACTGTGATTCAGATCTGTAGGTGGAGCTTTTCTGTTGTCAAATCTAAGGTTTTCAGCATTCTACAGGCCTTCTTATTCAGTATTTAGCATTGGAATTGAGGTAGGGATTTTTGGAGTTTTCTTGTGAATTCATCAGTAGTTCTTTCTACAATTTCTCTATGTTTGTTTCGGTTTATAGATTAAGATCTATTTTCTATTTATGCTTTAAATTTGAGGGTTAGAAAACTCATTAGAATGCTATTTCATATTTTTATATTAACTTGGCAAGGTAGGGTTATGCTATCCAAATCTGCAGAGAAAATTCATCCTAGAACACATAGAAAATGAAAAAATCAATCTCTATATAGTTAGTTCTATAGTTTGAATAATTAATTTACTGGGTTGTTGTTAAAAACCCAATTTGGGTGAAAATTCTTTATTCTAGAAAAAAAAATTCCATTTTGTTAAAAAAATTTACAGTAAAAAAAAAAATACTGGTAAAGGACAAATTAGTGTTCCTTGTTTTAATTGGTTGAATTTATAATCAATATTGTTATGAGAAAAAAAAAAGATTAGAGGAAATATAAATTATGTTTCCCCAAATTTTGTAATTTGCTAAGTTTTCCATTTCTGGAAAAAAGAAGTCACAGTCTGCCATTTCCTTTTTCAGAAATGAACAATCCTGTCAAATCATGAAATTAGCATTTATGTTAGTATTTTATTTATCAAAATAAAAATGGAATATATATATATATATATATATATATATATATATATATATATATATATATATATATATATATATATATATATATATATATATATATATATATATATATATATATATATATATATATATATATATATATATATATATATATAAACATCTTACCAAATGAAATTTCTTTATTAATAAAATTAGCAAAGTAAAATATTAAAATTGGAAAAAGCTTTTATATTAAAAAAAATTTCTTTGTTTAAAAAGTGTTTTGAATGGGAAGTGGAGGCCATCGCACCCCCCACCATCCCCAAGTACCGATGGTACCACCCTACAGAGTACTGTCGACAAGGTACCTGTTGGCGGCACCCTGGGGTGCCGTGCGACAAGGAAGGGCCCACGTGAGTGGGGTTATATACCCCCCACGTTAAATAAAGTGCTTTTTTCTTTTTTTGTTTAAAAGTTTAATAAATATTGTTATTATTAAGTTTTATGTTATTAAATTTATTTTATTAATATTTTTAAATTATATTTTATATTATTAATTTCTAATTTATTAATTTTGTTTTATTAAATAAATTTAAATTATGTTTAATAAAAAGTTGAAGTTTTATATTGTATAATTTATATAATGTATTTTATATGATTTAAAACTTAATTAATATTAGACTTTTGTTTTAAAAGTTGTAGTTCTTTATTTTATCTCGTAATTTTTATTAATTGGGTCAATTGAATTATGAGTAAATTTAGATTAATTAGTCGAATTAATTTTCATATAAGCGTTGGGTTTAGACTATGCAAATTCAATCTTTTATTTATTTACGAGCTTTATTAGGTATGTGTTTAAAAAGGGAAAATTGTACTGATACCTTATTTAGTTCCTTCTGAATTTTGATTTCATATATTAATCAATTGAATGTTAGAATGTCATTGTAGGGATTCTTAAAATGAACTTTCCAAATCATAACCTAATGACATTCATAGAATAACGTTTGCTATTTTCTACTGAAATTGAGCGTTTTCATTATGTTGGAAACTTAGGTACTCGGTAGGGAATTCATTTTACTTATATTATTATTTGAAATGATTGGTTTCCGAATTTCCTAGTAGACCTTGTATTTGAATTAAATTATGATGAATATGGAATGTATTTGATTATAGTTTTATTTCAACTCAAAATGGCATGAGTGTTGTTTTCTTCGTGTCTTCTTTCACATTATGGGATGTCGGGTTCTAGATGACCTAGGAGGATACAGAGGCTAGGGTGTGTGTGTCAGATATTTCTATTTTAGCTATGTTTGGTGTGGGTGTACTTTATCTATTTATCACTCCCGTTTGACCATTGGGCTCATGTTATACTATATTTTGTTTGTGGTATCTCTGTAACTATATCTAGTTCTTTTGTGTGAAAATGGATATGAGGTTATGTAGTTGTATGCTTGATTAGATCTAGGAGAGATTTGTGAGCCTAGGGTAGTTTACCTGGCCATGTAGTAGGAGGTGGCTTGCAATAAATGTCAGGGCCCTCAAGTGGCTACCGAGATCACTTATTGTAAGTTTTCAATAATCAAGTGATAACTTAATATAGTTAAGGGGAAATAAATGAACCTAATAAGATATGAGTCCTCACCCAGGTGTTAGTGCTAGTATAGACTAAGATGGGTTGAGAAGATGACTAGCTCCCTTTTAAGGGATGAGTTGGCATAGTTGATGACTTCATTAGTATGAGAGGTCATTGATACCATGTATGGTCACTTGGGTGCTAGGATCTAGAGAGATGGCCAGGACAAAACTCAAGGGTTATATGTACATGATGACACCTTCGTATGCATAGTCTTGTTATTCTACATGTGTCGGTTGCCTCTGGTTTAGTGAGTTGTACCTATATCTTTATCATGTTGTATCTTGAGTTAGAATTCTTTCAGGATCCTTCTGCTTAGGGTTTTATTCTTGTTTTGTTTTGTTATATGATTGGGGTGTGTGATTATCTCCTCAACATGGTGGGGTAGGCCTTTGTTGTTCTACATGGATGAGTGGTAGTGATTCTTTACCATTTCAGATTTGACATCCTGGTACCAGTGCTTGATGGTGATTTTGTCGATGGATTCCTTATGATGCTTCTTCTTTGATGTTTCTTTCTTATCTTCATTATTTGTAATCCTGTATTAGTGTATCGCATGAAATGCCTAATCTGGACATTGTATTATCATAGATAGATTTATTACTACATACGTTGTGACATGTGCAGTGGATGTCAGTTTATGTACATATCATGGATGTCAATGCGGATTGTATTCATTTCTATATCATGTAATTACAATTTATTAGTTATGGAATCTTTTATTGATGTTAGTTCTTTAGTTGTGTTTTGTTCTTAAGTAATTCTATGTCATGGAACCCTTGAGTCTTGTAATCTGTGATGGATGTTGTTTTCAATGTGAGTAAATGATAATTGCTTCTACACTATTGTTTATCTTGTATGTTAACTTTAGAAAAAAAAATTGTTCAATGAACTTAGTAGCATTTTTTAGGTTCAATTCTTTTGGGTTCCCTGGTGGGGCATTACACCCATTCAGAAGCCAATAAAATATCACACTTTCATCATAGCTTGTATATTATGAAAACTTTCATCGATTTGCTAGAAAGACATGATTTCATCAATCAAGTAACCACTTAATAAAATTTTTGCACTATTTTTCAAATCCATATTTCAAGTATAGTTCCATCCATTTCATACTTTTAATCTTGATAAAGGTAAGGTCTTTGTGAGATCTTGGATCAAGATTTTGTTGGCATGTGATGTTTTGGAGTACTGGAAATCTTCTAAGGGTTTTCCTTTATGTCAACACTTATGTAATTATGATCACATGTTGTTGAGATTGCCACTAGATTCATAGTCATGAAAATGACTAAGTCCAAAATCAGGAAAATAGGGTACAATGCCACAGTTTTGGTTAGCGATGAAGACATAAAAGGTATTATGGTTTGCAAAGTTAACTAGAAGTATTTTGGTACATGTAAATGCTTTAGCTAAGATTGCATAGGTTTTGGATAGCCGATGTATGAGATACAGTGTTCGGAAGGTATGCGAAGACAACAAAACAACATATCAGGGTACATGAATAGTTGCGATGATTAAGGAAAGCATGATGAATATGATAACATGCTAAGTCATGTAAATAAATTTTAGTGCTGACTCTTTGGTAATATAAGAGCACTGACTCCATATATATATTTTGCACAAGTTTTTACTATGTCAAGTATGACATTTTGTGGAGCCGACTGGAAGGCTAGTTTTGTATAAATACATATTACTTTTGTGGTAGAAGGATAATGTTGTGATTGTGAAAAAGAGTGCAGAAGTTAGATGCAAGATCAGTAGGAGGCGGAGTTATAACTAGAACTATCTAAGCAAGATAAGTTCTTGTATTGTTCCCTTTTTGTGAACTATTTTTGGATAGTATTGATTGTAAGAGCAGTGTGCTTACCACCTTTAACTAGGTGTTTTGTATGCCCCTAATAGGGTTCTTGTAATCCTCTAGCAAGGAAATGTACTATGTAACAATTAGCTCCTAACAGTGCTAGATCTCTTAACATGGACATTATACTTTAGTGCATATATGTGGGTACCATCCCCATGGGGGTTTTCCCTTTAATCAGGGTTTCTTTGAGAACAAGTCATGGTGTCACGAGTAATGTGTTATGCTTATATGTTCTTTTGATTTCCACATTACTTTGGATTATTTATAATTGTTTAAAGTTGCAAGTAAAGTTTTGTAATACTGATTCACCCCCCCCCCCCCCCTTCTCAGTATTACTCAATCCTAACAATTGGTATCAGAGCTATTGGCCCTTTGAGAGAAAGCTTAATAGCTTAAGGGAGATCAGAATGGATTCAGAAGACTTTCAAGTAAAATTTGAAACTACACTTGAAGATCTTGCTAAGATGAAAGCTAAAAATAGTGAACTAAAATTCAAATTAAGAAGAGCATAAGGTTTCATGAGGAAAATCAAATAACAACTTATGACTATAAAAGATCAGAGACAAGACCTTATGGAGAAAATCAAAGAAAGCTCTGACAATGACACATCAGACAAAGTAAAGATGCTGGAGCAAGAAAAAGAACAAATCAATCTCTTGATGATCAAGGAGATTTAGAATGAGAAAGATGAAAGAAATAAAGGTGAAGAGTCACTAAAACAAGCCAACCTTCAGATAGATAATATGAAGACTGAAATTGAGCATTACAAAGATAAATATCAAGAATTGGATAATTACAATAAGATCATCAAAGGTGAACTCACTCAAACCAAACTACTTATTGAGGAGTTACACATAAGAAATGACAAGAACAATGATCAAAGAACTAAAGGTAACATAAGTGGACCAAATGAAGCTGGAAGTTCAAGAACTCAAGAAGAACCAAATGAAGCCAAGAATGAAGAAAAATCTATTCCAAAAGAAAGACCTACAAATGAATATTATAGAGAACAATTTAGACCCTTTAGAGGTAGATGTTTTGGATGCAACAAAGTTGGTCACATGAAAAGAGACTGTAGGAGTAATGGTAATTCTAAACCCTTTACTAGCTACTATTTTAATTGCTATGAGTATGGATAGAAAAAGGTAGATTGTAGAAAACTTGATCAATCCAGGTATAAGCAAGACTATATCAGAGAAGAAACCACAGCCAAAATGATATGTTAGAAGTGCAACAACTTTGGACACACAACAAGGTACTGTAAGCTGCAGACCAGTCAAGACAAAAGATGACCACCCATCTGTTACAAATGCAATAATCCAGGTCACATTGCAAAGTTTTTTAGATACAATGGAGATAATAACAAAAGAGGACTAAGAAGATTCAATGAACTAGAAACACCACCACCTATATTCATAAGGAAAAATATTAGTGATAGTGGTAAAAGCTTAAATGATTACATAAGTGTAAACAAGAAATCAAAAACTGAAAAGATATGGCAAGTAGAAGTTCTAAATAAGGCCGTGGTTCAGGGAGAGATAGCTTGTGATGCTATATCTTCTCATGATGAATTCTTTGAGGCATCAGCCTAGAAGGCCTCATGGCCTCATGGGGAGTAGTGGATGAAGACAACATAAAATATCTAGCCCTTGTATGAGCAGAATAAGCTAGTGCGAGCTTATGTGTGATATGTACAAATGTTCATGAATCTGTGGATGAGATCACAGCACTTGAAGATTCATCTTCTATGTTCATGAGTTTTGCATTGACCAAACGACATGAAAATTTGAGCTACCTATGTTTAATGCACACACTCAACTTGCGATGGATAAAAGACTTGAAAAAATTCATTTCTCCACCACTTTTTAATCAGCGACTAAGGAGAGCAGAAGTGTGAAGATGAAGCAGTAATCTAGCAAAGAGATTTTGTGTTTGCATAAAGACAAGCATTGGATTTGTGCACATTAAAGGTATTTAAACCTAATCTCTTTATTCATGGATGCACCATTAATCTACGATGTAGTTGACAGACCTAGGTATAAGTTCAAAAGGCATCCATAAAAATCCTATGAAGATGATTTGGAAGGGGCATTTTCCCAAACCCCCATAGGTGTATTACACATAGAGGATATTAGGGCATACATACACTACAAGTATGAAATTATTGGGGAAGTCAACATCTTCTATGAGCTGAATGGAATGATAGATGTGAATGGGTCCTTGATAGATGAATTCAAACATTTGAAAGACCTACCAATACTCAAGTTAACCCGTCTCACTAAATTCATGAAAGTTGAATGGTTCAAGATCATTATGAGTAGAGTTCATGATCAGTTCCTATGGATAGGAGATCAACCAGTAAAGATATCTGCTCAACCGATTCATGATATCATAGGAATTGACAATGAAGGAGCCCTACCTGTTAGTGAGAAAATTCTAAGAAAGGATGTTGAAACCCTCACACACTCCAAATGGGACAAGAGGGCTATGACTGTAAATGATATATACCTTCAAGATGTCAGATTGGTAGCAATGCTTATTGGCTAAAAATTGTTCCATAGTTCCAGACTCAATTTTGTATCAGCTAGAGTTGTTATGATGGCTTACAGAATGGTTAAAGAAAACAAGCAGTACAACCTTTGTGAAGTTTTGGCACAACAATTTTTGGAAAATTTTAAGGTCATTAAGAAGGAAAAATCTAAGGCATTTAGGTTTGGGTCACTACTAATTCACATGTACCTTCACATTATTCACAATTTCCCTGGTATGCACCCCAAAGCATGGAAAGACAATGAACCCACTGGTCTACAAATCTTGCAATACTACAGAAGTCAAAAAAAGGATTGGATTGATGGAGAACTATTTGGCATGATTAAGATCTTGCAGAGGCAGATGAAAGAAAGATATAGAATTCTAGAAAGCCTAGTAGAAAAGTATGAGGAAACCATCTGTTTCATGGTTGAAACTGATTGTGTCTATTTTGAGGCAGTTGAGCCTAGAACCAAATGGTGTTACCCTATGGGATATGAGGTGAGTGCTGAAGTACTCTCCATGAAAGTAGAACATGTATTAGTAGTAGAAAAGGATCCCACTCAAGAAAGATGGGGTACATATAGAGAAAAATATGAAAAAGTTAGAGAAGAATAAGAGAAAGTAACAAGAAAGAGGAAAGTTAGCAAGATAGTGGAAGAAATTACTATGAAGGTAGGAATTACAAAGAAGTAGTACTTGGACTTAAAGAAAAAGATGGAGGCTTCTTCCAGTGTTGCCACTGATCCACCCATTTCATTGGAAATAGAGAAGATAAGTACCATTGATAACTTCATTGACTTATCAATTCCTCTAAAGGAAGAAACACATGAAACTATGACTACAGAGGTTCTTATAAGATCTTCTAGGAATGTCAGCCCCCCAAAAAAGAAACAAAACTAAAGAGAAAGAAGAAGGAAGAAAAGGGTACAGAAAAAGAGGAAGAAGAAACGGTTCAAAATAATCCACAAATCATGTGGAAACTTGATATGAAATCAGTACAAAAGAGGGTTATCAAAGATGGAAATTTGACATCTATAAAAAGATACTATGAAAGATATAGCCCTGAGGACCAAGTGATCATTGAAGATACTATCATTGAGCATTTGTTAGTTTTCAAAAAGAATTTGTTGGAAATTGAATCTAGTGTTCCCAAAGAACTATACATCAAGCTAGAGATTAGAAAATAGTTAGCACATTCTAAGGATGAAAAAATAAGAAATAGAACAATTGATGATATGTTTCCTATTGTGTCTATCCAAGAAAGGGAAATAATCATAAAAGCACTAAAACCTCTTTTGAGAAAAAAGACTAGACTAGTCAAAATCATGTCTAGAAGATATGGTGAAGTAATTGAAGATACCCAAAAGGCATTAGATGAAGTGTTAATGCAAAACATGCCTAAAAGGGAGTCATCACCTAAAAATGATAAACCTATGTCCTTAGGTTTGGGAGAGAGTTCACAAACAATGGATAAGAGTGGTCAAGATAACTTGCAACCAGAATTCTTTGTCTCTGGTGTGCCTGTTAGCCTTGACACCTTGCAGGATATACATGATCCATTCATGGACAAGATGGATAGTGCAATGGAAGTTGAAGACTAGGGATAGATAGAAGAAAGGAAATCAGAGGAAAAACAAGTAGAACAGGTACAAGAGAAGGAGTTACATCATGAAGAACATCAAGAAAAACAACAAAGGCAGAGGAGATAACTAGAATCATTCTCAATTCATCTCTATTGTTGGCAAGTTTTTCCAAACCAGTAAGTTCTGATGTGGAAAAAATGGATGAAGATGAATTGATGAGACTCTCATTCATGACATTTTCAAAAGCTACAGAGAGATCAGCCCAGAAAGGAGACAAAAGAGCCAAGATAATGGACAGGGTAGTAGAAACAGTAAACATGTTACTATCCTCTCCACTTATCCTAAAAGGCAAGGATGAAACTGAAAATCTTAGTATAGTACTGGATAGCTTTGATGGTCACTTTGACTCATTACTAAAAATAGCAAAGGAAAAGCCTAAAAGAAACTTTTGGAGAAGAAGTTAAGCAAAGTTCGTAAGTCCATCTCATGGGACTTAGACATTCTTAAGGCTATCACTCTTAAAGCCAAGAGCTATGTGGCACAAGGCAGAAAAATCTATAGCCATTGCATAAGTCCCTGTAAATATCTAAAAAATGTAGAGGAGGGTATAGCAAAAGACAGGGTCAATCTTGACAAAATAATGGATAGTTGTGAGTCATCTTCACAAACTATGGAAGAAATTGACAAAGAGATATCCAGATTACTAGACAAAATAAGGATACTGGAAATGGAGAAAGGGAGAGTTGCTAATAGATTTGGTGTGCTAAGACACCTATTAACTCCCAAGCTCTCAATATTGGAGACTCATCTCTCTGAGATGATAAAGGTTGAAAGTTCAATGACAGTATCTACTCTCACTAAGCTTAAGGTAGTAGAGACAACATCATATGCACTAAATGGGTTAATCCATGTCAGTGAGCTACTGATAAGTTCATGGGTTGAGGAGAATAAGACCTTGGAAACATCCTTCCATGATTTCTTAATTCTGGTAGGCAAAAGCGAGATCTCCTATGCTTCAATTTTGAAATTTTGATATTTACCTTTGCCATTGATGTCAAAGGGAGAGGAAGAAAAGGAGAAGGAAAAGAATAGAAGTACTCTGTGACACTTAGTCAATTTTCTAAGTGTTTCCATCAATGCCAAAGGGAGAGATTTTTGGAATATGATGTTTTGGAGTACTGGAAATCTTCTAAGGGTTGTCATTTATGTAAGTATGATCGCATGTTGTGGAGATTGCCACTGGATTCACAGTCATGAAAATGACTAAGTCCAGAATCAGGAAAATAGGGTACAGTGCCATAGTTTTGGTTAGCGATGAAGACGTACAAGGTATTATGGCTTGCAAAGTTAAATAGAGGTATTTTGTGACATTTAAATGCTTTAGCTAAGATTGCATAAGTTTTGGATAGCCAGTGTATGAGATACAGTGTTCAAAAGGTATGCGAAGACAAAAAAACAACATATCAGGGTACATGAACAGTTGCGATGATTAAGGAAAGCATGATGAATATGATAACATGCTAAGTGATGTAAATAAATTTTAGTGCTGACTCTTTGGTAATATAAGAGTGCTGACTCCATATATATCTTTTGCACAAGTTTTTACTATGTCAAGTATGACATTTTGTGGAGCCGATTGGAAGGCTAGTTTTGTATAAATACATATTACTTTTGTGGTAGAAGGATAATGTTGTGATTGTGAAAAAGAGTGCAGAAGTTAGATGCGAGATCAGTAGGAGGTAGAGTTAAAACTGGAACTATCTAAGAAAGATAAGTACTTGTATTGTTCCCTTTTTGTGAACTATTTTTGAATAGTATTGATTGTAAGAGTAGTGTGCTCACCACCTTTAACCAAGTGTTTTGTATGCCCCTAACAGGGTTTTTGTAATGATCTAGCAAGGAAATGTACTATGTAACAATTAGCTCCTAACAGGGCTAGATCTCTTAACAGGGACATTATACTTTAGTGCATATTTGTGGGTATCATCCCTACGAGGGTTTTCCCTTTAATCATGGTTTCCTCGAGAACAAATCATGGTGTCATGAGTAATGTGTTATGCTTATATATTCTTTTGATTTCTGCATTACTTTGGATTATTTATAATTGTTTAAAGTTGCAAGTAAAGTTTTTTAATATTGATTCACCCCCCCTCTTAGTATTACTCAATCCTAACAGATTTTGCATTTGTTTGATTGATGTTAGGATTAGGATTTGATCATGTAAGTGTTTCACTTGTGTTTTGATGAATTGATTTGGTGTTAAATGATGTTTTCTTTGATGATTCCTTCCTTCTCATAGGATATATTTTCCCCCAATTTGATGTTGTTGCCTTGTTGGACTTTGGGACAATTTTTAGATTGGGGACAAAAGCTTTGGGTACTTGCAAATGCAACTGTGGGGTTTTATTATGCAATATATACAAATGCTAGTGAATGTAATATTTATGAGGATGACAACTAGGCATGAGACTAACTTTGAATTTCAATGGTGCCTGTTTACCAGGTTTTCACTGATTGAATGGATTTTCTCTTTTTCTATTTTTCAAGATTTTTCCTTTTTTTTCTACCAAGGTGCCTATTTGCTAGGTTTTCACCAAGGCACTTTTTCTCTTTTTCAATTTTTTTTATAGTTTTAATTTTTTTGATTTCATATCATCAAGGCACCTATTTTCTAGGTTTTCACAAAGACAACATCTTTTTGAGGATCATTTCTGAATGTTTTTGTATTTCTTCATGCTCAATTTTCCACTATTTTTGATCTTTTCTGCTTTTCTAGTTTGTCTCTTCTTTTCTATTTTTCAATGTTTTTGGATTTTTAAGATCTTTTTTGACTATGTACACTAAATAAGATGCTCTCTCATCTTATTTTCTAATACTCATTTTCTTTATACCCCTTTCATTTTCTTCATGTGTAGAACCTCTTTAGGTGTTTATTATTCATGGGTTCTTGCAACTCCTCTCCCTCACAATTAACTAGTTTATAGGTGCACGTTCCAAAACAAGAAGTGGTCATAGAAGATCCTAACTAGTTTGCTTCCCATTTTCCTTTCTTCTCTCTTTCTACTTTATTTTTAGGGTTTCTCACAAAACTAGATCACCTATTTGGAATGTCCTTGGTTTAATATGCTTGTTGTAGTTCCTTGACATTCAATTTTGATACACTTTTAAATGGTCAAAGGCTTGTTTTTTTCTTTCATCTAAAAGCTCCAATTCTTGCAACCTAGAAACTCTATAGTCTTCTTCACTCAATAATCCATGCAATGAGAATCTTAAGGATGGGATTTCCACCTCCAAAAGTAAGATTGCTTCTGCCTAATAGATTAGAGAGAATGGTGTAGCTCTTGTTAGTGTTCTGATACTTGTCCTATAATCCCATAGAGTCAAGTTTATTTGAATGTGCCAATCCCTACCTAAATTATCCACTATTCTCTTCAATATTTTTTTTATTGTTTTTGTTTGTAGCTTTTTCTTGTCCATTACCTTGTGGGTAATATATTGAAGATGAGTGATGTACCACATTGAATTTTGTACATAATTCTTTTAAGTCCTTGTTCTTGAAATGTTTTGCATTATCCTTTATGATGGCTTGAGGAACACCATATCTACAAATTATGTGATTCAATATGAATATGGATATTTAATTTCCTGTGGTAGTGGATAATGGTACAACTTCTACCCATTTGGTAAAATATTCAGTTGCTATAATGATGAATTTATGACCATTTGAGGATGGTGGATAAATAATCCATATCAAGTCCAAACCCCATTGATAAAAGGGCCAAGGTGTAGTCATAGGATGTAGTTCTTGAGCTATCACCTGAATCAAGTTCCCATGGTATTGATATTTCTAACAAGTTTTTGCAAATTGACAAGCATCTTTCTCCATAGAAGGCCAATAATATCCTATCATAAGGAGTTTCTTAGCTAAAGTTAACCCATTCAAATGTGAACCACAAATTCCTTCATGGATTTCTTGTAAGGCTAAAGTTGATTCCTCCTTCTCTAAACACCTTAAAAGCATTTCGTCTAGAATTTTATGATACAATGTGTCGCATACCAGGGTGTAACGAGAGGCTTGTCTTATGAAACTTTTCTTTTGGTTTTGGGTTTGGTCCATGGGTAAAATTTGGTCTTTTAAGTATGTGTAAATGGATCCATACCAAGGTGATTCATCTCCCACTACTAGGCAAATGGTGTGGGGATGGGAAGGGTCAAATGCAAGTTGTTCAACTTCTTCTACCAAGAATTCATATCTGGCACTTTGATCCAACATTTGGAGGAGTGAAGCTAATGTAGCCATTGCATCTATTTCTTTTTTCTTGTCTCTTGGCACTTGTTCAAATGTTATAAATGTGAAGTACTTCTTGAGATATTTAATCATGTTTTTGTAGGGTATCAATTTATCATCTTTGGTTTGGTACTCATCATTGATTTTATTAATGACCAATTGAGAATCTCCAAATATCTGCAACTCTGTCACCTTCCATTCCAATGCTAATTTGATGGTGATAACTAGTGCCTCATACTCAGCTATACTATTTGTACATGGAAATAGTAGCTTGTATGACTTAGGAATTGTTGATCCTTGAGGAGTGATTAATAGTATTCCTACACCTGAACCATGTTGGGTGTAAGAGCCATCAAAGTGTAATGTCCATGTCTTTGCTTCAACATTGATTATCTCTGAATCTAGAAATTCTACTTGAATAGGATATTCATCTTGTAAGGGTGATTCTTCTAGTTGATAAGATATTACTTGGCCTTTGATTTCTTTTTGATCCACATATTCAATATCAAACTCGCTTAGGATTATGACCCACTTGGCCAATCTTCCCATGAGGGCTATTTTACTTAAGAGATATTTCAATGGGTCAATTTTTGCTATAAGTCTAATTTTATGAGATAGCATATAATTTCATAGTTTTGGTGAAGCAAAAACCACTACCAAGCATTCTCTTTCAATGAATGTATAATTTAGCTCATATTTTACCAATGTCCTTCTTATGTAATAGATAGCTTTTTCTTTACCATTTTCATCCTCTTGAGCCAAGAGTGCTCCTAAAGCATTTTCTGTCATTGAGATGTAAAAAATCAATGGATTTCCCCTTATTAGTAGCATAAAATTAGGTGAATTCATGAGATACTTTTAAATTAATGTTAATACTTCTTCACACTTTTTGTCCCATCTAAATACTATGTCCTTGTGAAGGAGTTCAGTAAAAGAGTGACATTTCTCCACCAGTTGTGATATAAACCTTCTAATTGACAGGATTCAGCCTTGAAGTGATCTCATTTGGCTGACATTTTTAGGTGCTCCCATTTCCATTATTTCTTTTACTTTTTTATTGTCTACCTCTATTCCTTTGGCTGAAACTATGTATCCTAGCAACTTCCCTGATTGTACACCGAATGCACATTTCTTTGGATTGAGTCTTACTTTGAATTGCTCCAACCTTTGAATATCTTTTCCAGAATAGGTAGATGTTCTTCTCTTGAATGAGATTTTTCAAGTATATCATCTACATAGTCTTCTAGGAACTTATGCATCATATCATGAAAAATAGTGGTCATTGCTCATTGGTATGTTGCGCCTGCATTTTTGAGACCAAAGGGCATAACATTCCAATGAAATGTCCCCCACGTGCATGTGAATGCCATTTTGTCTTGATCCTCATGTGCTATTTTAATCTGATTATATCCACTAAATCCATCCATGAGTGAGAACATGGAGTGACCCGTTGTCAAGTGTACTATGGCATCTATGCTCGGTAATAGAAAATCATCTTTTGGACATGCGAGATTGAGGTCTCTAAAGTCCATACAAATTATGATTGACTTGTCTTCTTTTGAAATAGGCATAATGTTTGATATCCATTCATCATAATCAATGGCTCTTATGAATCCCACTTTTAATAATTTTTCCAACTCCACTTTGACCAGGAGTGCTATGTGTGGGTGCATTTTCCTTAATTTCTTCTTGACTGGTCTCACTCTTTCTTTGATGTTTAAATGATGCATTATCAGATTAGGATCTATTCCTGTCATATCATCGTATGACCATGCAAAATTGATTTGTTTCTCCTTAAAGAATTTTCTGAAATCTCTTCTTTCTTCACTAGATAAAGATGCTGCTAAGTGTATGATCCTTAGTTTTGATTCTGACTCGATGTTGACTTTCTCCATTGGCTTAATCAAGATTGGTGACCTTTCCTCATAGTGTTCGGGAAAAGTATCCAAACCTTCTTCCTTAGGTGCCTATGTTGGGTTTTCACCTTTGGAAACACTCTTTATTTCTTTCTCTTTTTGATCTAATGCTGCCACAATGTGGTTTTCAACACTATATTCTTTCAATTTTATTTTATTTTTTAAATTTTTCATTTTTTTTGAGCTAAATGGTTGGATACTTCCCTTCATCACTTATTCTTGATATTCAATGGTAGAAGAAGGTTCAACCACATTAAGGTATTGGGACACCATTTTGTCATTCAAAAATGTGGGAAGGATAGTAGGTTCAATGGAGTCCCATTCGATAAGTTCTGGATAGATGAGAGATAAGGGATCAATGTCCTAGTTTGGCTTGAGAGGGCTTAAAGACATGACCTCATTGGAAGGTTTGAACTTTGTATCATTCAAATCTATGACATGTTCTTCTTCTAGGTGTTCTAGAGAACTTAGGTCAAAATCTTCCTCACTCGAATCCTCTTGGGTTTCTAATGGGTAAATATCACTTGGATTAAATCTAGGGTTATATTATCCTATAGTAGGTATCCATGATGGAACATAAGGCTCTTCCTACCCATGTATTTTCTTCAATTTCTTGATTTGGCACATTTTCTAAGACCTCTTGGCTAGAACTTGAAGCTTGATTCTGATTTGATTCTAAAATTTGTTCTTTTTCCTTACTAGGAGTATAAGTGTGAATGACATCAACATCTTTGTCTTGGCAAGGATCACTTGACAATGAGTCTCACTCCCAATTGTTCAGATCTTCATCACTTTGGGAACCTAATTGCAAGATTTGATCATAAACCCTAGGGTACTTTTTTTGAGTGTATCCTTGTTTGAGATACCCTAATCCAGTTTTCTCCTTACTATCTCTCCATGAAATTTTGATGGGTTCAATTAGTCCTTTGTTTCTTGTACCTAAAGGCCCTTTTCCTTTCTATCCCATTCTCTACATTATTTGCAACCCTTTGCCATATTGATGAGTGGGAATGCTTATGTTTTGAATGCACTTTTCATGGGCACTTGATTCCTCATCTTTATATAGCCATTTTAATATTTCATTATCTTCTTCATCCATAGATGAAGAGGTACTTTCCCTTACAAAGTGGTCATTGTATTTATGGGGTACATGTAGGCTAGATGGTCTTCCATGGGATTTGGGAGATAAGGGTAGATCCATCATAGATAAGGAGTATTCACCTACACGTTTCTATTTGATTTGGCATTGCTTCTCAAAATTCTTCATCATGTGATCCATTTTTGATAATGTGCATCTTTGGTGTAGATTTGAATGGATCTTGATTGGTCTTCTTTTTGTTCATCATGGGTACTTTCCTCACTAAATTTTTCCTTTCCTTTAGTCGATGTAGTTAAATTAGTGGGAATTTGATGATTTTCAATAACAACATCTTTTTCTTCCTTTTCTTTTCCTTTCAAGGATGGAGGATCCTTTAAGCTTTGTCCTTGTTCTATTCTTTGGGACATAGATCCTTCTACACTATGTGGGAATAAGGAGTCATTTATGGGTTTCATGTTATTACAATATTGGAAAGGATTTGAATCCCCACTTACCATGACTTCTTGTCCCATGTAGGGAAATTTGAGGCATTGATGATATGTTGAAGGCACTGTCTACATTTTGTGGATCCATGGCCTTCCTAATAGGATGTTATAGGTCAATTTTAGGTCTAGGACTTGGAAAATGGTCTCTTTTTGCATTGGGCCAACTCGAATGGGGAGTACTATGACACCTTTAGAGGCTCTTTCTTCCTGATCGTAAGATTTAATGGTTATTTTATTCTTTGGGTCAATAGCTTCCTTAAAAAATCCTAAGGCTTTAACCAAGTTTAAGGTGTAGATATTTAGGCCAACTCTCCCATCAATGAGGACTCTCTTCACCCTATGCTTGTGGATCAAAACCTCTATATGAAAATGCAAGTTTTGTGGGTGATTCAAGGACATATCATCTTTTTCTGAGAAGGATAAACAATGGGGTACAACAATATGACCTACCATATATTGGAATTTATCTGCATCCAAAGTCAAAGGTACATTTCTCTCAACAAGGACTTTTTCCAAAATCTCCTTATGAGTAGGTGAAAGTTTAAGAAATTCTAGGATAGAAATTTGGAGAGGGGTTCTTTGCAATTGGTCCACCAAATTAAATTTATATGAAAATGGAGATGTTTGATTAGGTAGGATAATTATTGGGGCACCTCCTGATAGAGTGATCTTTGACGCTTGCCCCCTAGTTACAACATTAGATGTTGCCTCCCTTGGTTTTTCTTTCACCACAATCACATTTATTGTGTTTTCATCACTACTTACAGTATTTATGGTGTTATCATAAGTGTGGGAAAAAATTACCTTTTCATTACCCCTTTTATTATTTTGATTGGTATTTGATGATTCCCCCTTTTCATGGTCTAGGAAAGGGTTCTTGAAAGCTGTATGATCCTCATTATTTTGAGGTCCTTCCACTTTTATGGTTCCATCATCGATTAGATCTTGGACAAGGTGTTTTAATTTCATACATTCATTCATTTTATGTCCTTTGTTGCGATGATATTCACAATGATGAGAATCATTGCACCAATTTGGCTTGACTTGTGGTTCGTAAGGCCTTGATTCAGGTAGAATAATAATTTAGTTGGTCACTAAAGTTCTCAATGCATTTTCCAAAGGCTCACCTAGAAATGTGAATTTCCTTTTCTGATATGTGGAAAAGAAAGGTTTAGGTTTATTGACATTGGAATTATTGAAGGGATTGTTGGTATTTTTGTTGTTGTTATTATTATAAGGAGCCTTGGTCATTTGGTTGACATTATACGTTGGGTTTGACCTGCTCGATAAATTGAAAGGAGTAGCCTTCAAGTAATGTTCTTCCACAACTCCATCATTCACAAGGATTTTATTGGTTTTTTTAAACCATAGTCTTGGTTTATCTTTGTGATTGTTGGCTCCTTTATTTTTATTATAATTAGAGTTATTGGTATTGTTGGTGTTGGTATAGGTTTTATTATATTTGAATAATTTGATTTCACCTCTTTTAACCAACACTTCTTCAAATTTGATCCCATTTTTTATGATCTTTTCAAATGTAGGGGGAAATTAAAGTTGGAGCCTATAGTTCATCTCCATATTTAGATTATTCATAACTATTTCCATATTTTCTTTCTCAGGTATGCTTCATGGATATTGTGCGAAGACTATTCTCCACCTTTGGAGAAACCCTAGAAAAGACTCACCATGTCATTGTTTAGTATGACATAGATTAAGCATGGTGATTTCATGCTCTATGTTATAGGAATAATGAGTCACAAATTTTGAAGCTAATTCCTCAAATTTTTTGATCCCTCATGGAAGTTTGGAGTCCTAAACTCCTCGAAAAAAGCCTCATTAAATAGGTTGTGTTGTGCATGAATCCTATACTTAGAGCACAAAATTCTCTAAGATGGTCTTGTGGGTTTGATATTTTACCCATGTATTTATCGTATTTAGGGAAGACCACATTAAGCGCGAAAGGTTCCATAACCAAGCTCTTATCAAAAGGAAATGGGCATAAAGCCTCGATGGAAAATGGCTTAGGTTTGGCCGCTTTCTTCATTATGTCAATTTGTTCTTGAAACATTTTTAATTGTTTATTCATAGAACCTATAGGATTATCTGCTTCCTCATATTTCTTAAGGGTGGCAATGTCATAGTCATGAGGAAGTTTTACACTTGATTGGGCTAGATTTAGGAAATATCTTTCCTTATTCCTTTCTAAAAGTTTCTCCATGCTTTCAAGGAATTCAGGATCTTGGGCCACTCTATTGGCTTTATCTTCGGTTGATTCTTTAGGCCCTTGATTTTCTTGGTTAATGTTTTCATTATTGGTTATTCCTTTCTCTTCATTGTTTCCCCCATGAAGGTACTCATGATATGCTGCATTTCTATCCATTTGATCAACTCTCTTTTCAAAAAGGTTTGGGAAACTATCCCCTTGGTTGTGATTAATGAAAGAAGTTTGAGATTCAAATTCGGCAACCTCGCTTGCTAGGCAAGTGTCATATTCTTGTAAAGATAGTTTAAGTTTGTGAGATTGTGTAGAAATCAGCATCAACAAAGGTTTGATTTGAAATTGTTTTCCCTAAATTTAGTGATTGTTCTTTTTATGAAGATATTAAAAGTATAAGATGATTTTACAAAATGGACGTTTCTCACTTGTTCTATGTATCTTCAAACAAAGCAACCATAAATACACTTGTTGTTTTTAAACCCTCTACACAAAAGATGTTTGAATATGTTAGGATGTTATCATGGGTTTTTCACGGTAAACAACTTCAAGCAATCTACCTAGTTGTTAAATTGGTTTGTAAGCGTGGCTTTACAAGGTAGGCTTTCTAAGTTAACAAGGTATTTAATCAATATTCCATTCAAAATGGACATTAAGTTTCATCCCCCAAAAATAAGGGTCCCACCACCGGTATATCGGAGTTTTGCGCAATCCCAAAGGACTACTCGAGGAAGTTCGAAGCTTAATATTCTTTTGTCATCCACCCCATTAAGGATGAATGCATTTCTTTTTATAGTGGGTCAGATTATTATGACAAAGGAAATTGTATCCCACTTTGGGTTGTCCCTCTCACCGGCCTCATTAAGGAAAATCTCGGGAGGAAATCCCACTAAAGATCTAGCATGTTCATTTGTAAAGCAATAAATGGATTTAAGAAATAGGTTTTAGGAGTTTGATTAACTAAAAGGTGAAGAGCATATCCCTATCTATTCTTGCCTCCCAAGCACAATTAACAATGTTCGATCATCCAAACCCACTAACTAATGGAAATTGAGTATTTCTACTCTCCTCCACAAACAAGGGGTTATTGATTAAATTCTTGATTTATCCTTTATGTTGGTTTAATTACTAGATTTTGACAAAAATCACAAAGCCACAAATTTAAGTAAAAATTGACCAAGTTTTGGCTTACCTTAATTCGAAGCTAGCAAAGGCTAGGGGCATTTTTAGTGGATTTTTCCATGATTTCAACTCACCTAGTGGTGATCATTCCCACTCCTTTGCCTTCTCTCCAAAAAGTTAGTCAACACAAATAAGCAAAATGAAGAAAACAAGCAAAAATTGAAATCTAAGCCTTATTTTTCAAATTTGACAAAAATTGGTTAAGGCATGTAACTCCAATTTAAGGATAGGAATTTTAATTTGTAAGCTTTTACAACTTGTAAATATCATTTGTATACCTCACCTTCTTCTTGTGAATCCTCCAAAATGAGTTTAATGTCAATTATATTCTTGCTTTTGATCCATTTAACCAAAGATTTGTCCTCACTGTTGTATTTGGTCTCTGGATTTTTAATCTTTTTGTGACCCCTCATCATAAAACCAGAGGAAATCCATTTCTCGACTGTCAGATTTTGAAAATTTGAAATACAGTCATACGCACTACATAACTAATTAAATGCATTGTTAAAATTATTTGAAGCACTGCAAAAAAAATTAAAAGCACGGAAACATAATTTAAAAGTGTTATTTTATCCAATAAATGCATAAGAAAGAAGTGTTAAAAGCATTGCCAGAAGATGTAAATGCGCTGCAAGGTTAGGGTATACGCATTGAAAGAGAAGTAGACAAGATATTAGAAATATTAAAAGCACCGTTTGACTATGTAAAGGCACAAAACTTTGCCATGGATGCATTGTTTCAGGCTTTGGATGCCCTGTTAAAACATTTGAACATGCTACAGAAAGTCTCAAAAGCGCTGTTAAACCTGCAAAATAGATAAAAAATAAGGAAAAATCATAGAATCTAGCAATTTTTTGAAATTTTAAAAGAGTGAGGCCTAATGCCCCATGGTGGGCACCATTTTGTGTGCCATAGAAAGCACTTTCATAGGGTTAGTATTGTCAATAAATGAATAAAATAACTAAATTACCACAAGAAGTAAGCTAATTAAGAAAATGAAGACAAAGAGCACTCTATGGACACCTATTTAGATTTGCTAATGTGAAGCTCTCAGCAAGCCTCCATTAGTGACAGCTCCAAAATGAGAATAAAGTGATAAGAAAACTAAGAATTCAATTCCAAAAGAAATTAAGCCTTAATTAACAGTATATTTTCCTTTCTATCTCAAAAATGCAAGAGGTTTGATGCTATTCTCAGATTTCTTGATGATTATTGATTGATTTATGCCTTGCTTTTATAGATTTTGGCAAGGGTAGGGGGTAGAGTTGAGTTGATCATGGTTGAGTTGAGGTTTAGTCCATGGTTCCCTTTGGAGATAATATAAATGGATTATCCTCAAAGCTTTGGACAAAGAGACAAAATGGGTGACCAAGATTCTCTCACCTTATGTGTGATGGAGATTCATTTTGAGTTTGATCCATGTGAGCTTGATCCTTAAATCCTATTGGTTGAGGCATTTTCCTCCCATGTGGTGTTGAGGGAAAATAGGGATTTAATAATTGAATTTATTTAATTTGTTTAGCCATATGTACCCCTTAAATGGGTTGATTTGATTTAAATTGAACTATACAATTAATTAGATTAATTGCACAATTAATTGATTTAACTTGATTTATTTGATTTATTGGCTTTTGATTTTCCAATTATAATTGGATTATGGGTTGATTACAATTTTGATTTGATTTTAGCTTGATTTTAATTTATTGCTTTAATTTTGCCTTGTTTGTTTACTTGAATTAATCTTGTCCATTTTTAGGTGATTACAATAAATATCTTCATGGGGCAGTGTGCTAAGATGTGCTTAGGTATGACCTTAATAGAAAGGGCTCTATGATTTGGAACATTGTCAAGCATGGAGAAAAGCTTATCAAGGAGGGTTTATTTTGGATTTTTCAAAAGGGCTCTAATGCTCTCTTTTGGCTAGACTCTTGTGATAGTCATCCCCCCATTATGTATGAGTTCCCTCATTTGTTTCCTCTTTTTAATATCTTGTTTGAAGCTAGATGGAAAAAGGTCAAAGATTATAAGACTATTAATATCGTTAGTGTAGGCTACAAGTTTATCTATATCTATTTTGAAAGGTGTAAACAAGAAAATGTTAGATAAATCTAAGCATTTATATCAATTCAAAAATATAAACATAAAAACCAAGCCACCTCAGATTGAGCCAAAACAAATGCATTCAAGCATTGTTTGATTTTCTCTGATTATGAGGGATGTGGGTGTGCTGTCTAAGCACTTGGAGCTTTGTCCCTAATGCATTCTAGGAAGGATTGATATGATGCATAAATGATTTAGAAAGAGCTTGAATAAAAACTAAGTTCAATCCATTAAGCTTATTCTAGGATGTGTTTAAAAGGCATGAAATCTAACAAATATGATAAAAAAAAGATTATGATGTAGCAATAATCTAACATTATAACACTAATCAATGTAAAAGATGTGAATTGGTGTATTGATCTTGGAAGAGGAGGGTATTTATAGGATTTTAGGAAAGGCTTGGGTTAGGAAGGAGAGTTAGGGTCAGAGGTAAGGTTTGGGGTATAGTTTGGGGTATGGTAAGATTTAACCTTGGTCAAAGTTGCTCACACATGTGTGAGAAACACTAGGGAAGTGTACAAAGGGGATAAGAGTGGAAGAAGAGACACGTGCTTCATTAATGGCATGTAAGAGTCATTAATGAGGATGTAAGAAACATTTATGAGCATGTAAGGCTCATTTATGAGGGTTTTTGACCCAAAGTCAAAGTTTGAAAGGTTAGGCTAAGAAATGTAGGAATCACCCTTTAATCATGTTTAGAGTGAGATTAAGAAATTCTAGAAGAGGTTAGGGATTTCTAGAACATTTCTAAGGTTTTAGGATTTAAATAAATATATTATTTATTTAAAGGATTTTTGGTTAATTTATCAATTAATAATTAATAAATAGTGGAAAATCACACAAACTTGATTTAAATGATTTGGCAAGGGATTCTTTAATTAAATATGTTTAATTAAAATAGGAGGATTTAATGACATAAAAATAAATAAATAAATTAAATAATTAATTAATTAACAAATGATGATGTCATCAGGGGTTTTTGGAAAATAAAAATACTTTTATTTTCTAATGGATTTTTAGGTGTCTACATTTTGCCCCTCTTTGATGCAATGTCGCAAGTGGCATGGCATCAAAGACAAGAAAATAAGATGCCCCAAGCTAGAATTTAGAGGAATAAGGGGTTGTGCCCCCTTGAGAAAATAACGCAAAGAGGAAACGTTGTGGAATTTTCTCAAAAAGAAGACAGCAAGGAAGGGAAAGGAAAGAAGGAAGGATAAACAACCATACTTCCAAGAGAAAAGATGGAGGAATGTGAGATGAGATGGAATGTAGAATGCAAGAGACAACTATATGAAAGATGCAAGATGCAAGATTAATCTAGATGATGTAGGATGGGGGATTTGGGGAGCTCCAAGTGTAAATGTAGAGAGCACAACCTAGTTTGATATAGAAATACTAGAGACCTTCCAAGGATATTGAGATCACAAGGCCTTGTCACCAGCATTGCATAGGACTGACACTAAAAAGACACGCAGGATAGCCCCAACATCACGCATGAACCAAAGAGGAAGCATGGTAGAAACAATGCTAGAGAAACCACAAACAAACAACATTTCCCAAGTGCACCATGTGACCCAGAAGATCACATGTGAACCATGCAAGGATCATGTCTGATTGACTCACAAGTAGAGGCAAAAGATCAAAAGACCTTGCCCTAGATTGCCCTCATTCACAGTGCACCATGATATAAAGGATCCTGGCGACTTTGAGGAGAGGAACAATGAGAAGCCATAAAATATTAACAAGATCCAAAGGAAAAAATCCAAGACCCAAAATGATAACTCCAAAAGATATCCTTTGCCAAGGAGAGAGATTAATTTGATTGATGGTGGGAAGATTGGTCTAAATGTGTGGAAGGAAACATCGACACAGACCTGGTTTGATTGGTGGAAGATGAGGGTGGACAAAACATAAGGATACATCTGTATGGACCTGTGATTAGGCTTAGGCAAGACAATACATAAGAATACATCTTTACAGACCTCTGATAGATGGGGAGAATGTTGTGTTGCTGATTAGCAAATGATGAGATTCAAAGATAGTCGCTGAGATCAAGGATAGTCAACAAAATATGTTGTGGAAGTACAAGGCTGGATGGGACAAGATATCTGATCAAATGCTACTACAAGACTAACAAGGATATGTAAAAAAAGATGATGATATGTACAAAGGATGAGGAGATATGTATAAGAGATCTGGGGATAAAGCTGAAACTTCAAAGATATGCAATATGATGCCCTAGATGGGCTGGAAAGCCAAGAATGACTGATGGTAGATAGGCTTGATGATGGATGATGTGCCCTAAAATGATATAGATTTGGGAATGATGCATCCCAATGATGATGATTGGATTGAGATCAAGGCTTGCAGTAAGACTAGGGACAAGACTAAGGATGTGATTGGATTGGTTGGCTTGATCTTGGATATTGGATAGCTAGAGGATATGGATAGTTTTGGAAGATGTTGGAAGATTGTTAGGAATGGTTGGATATGGATGAATGGCATTGAATTGCATGGGGGTAGCCTATAGATATGTACCAATGACAAGGGAATTACTAGGTGATGGAAAGATGGATGAAATGCTGAGGGATTTGGATGAAGGAACTACTTACGATTGTTGGTAGAGGATTTGGATAGGGGAATGTTGGGAGACGTGGATAGAGGGAAAATTGGAAGATTTGGATAGAGGAATGCTTTAGATTGGGAGATTTTGGATGGAGGAATTGCTAAAGGATTGGATTGGAGGAAGATAAAGATTTGGATGGAGGAAGATTTGGATTGAAAAATGGAAGATAATGATTTGGGAGATGGAAGATTTAGAGATTTGGATAGGTCTCCAAGGAATATGTCACTTAGGAACAAGATGCCCCCTCTTAGGATAGCTCATGCATTCAGAGGCATTTGGAAAAGGAAAGAGAGGAGGGAAGAAGATTGGTAAATGGGGAAATGGACATAGAAAGGTTCCCAAAAGCATGTATACCTAGTGGTCTCTATTTCTATATCAAGATCCAAAGCAGGATGGAGGAAGTGAGAGACAAATGGGATGGAGGAGATGCTGGATAAGATGTGATAGAAGGGAATTGCCCCCAATTTCAGAAAGGAAATGGGGGGGGGGGGGGGTTATGCATGATGCATATTTTCTAGGTTTTCATCATGGTACTTGTCCAAAGTGCTTGAATTGCCAAGTTTTCACCATTGGATGAATGTTTTTTTCTTTTATTTTCTTTTATTTTTTGATATTTTTCTCTGATATTTTCAATTTTTATGGTTTTTTTTATTTTTCTGAATGTTGGTACAACTTTATTGGGATGGGGGGATTATGAAAAGGCATGGATGGGATGGGTTATATGGGAGATGTGGTGGTAGAAAGTGTTTGGATGGAAGGATGGAAAGTGATCATGATAGGGAGATGTTGTCAGGACCAACATTGGCACATGTTGTGAGGAAGGTGGATGAAGTGGATGAGAGATGGATGGTAGATGTGGATATGATGTAGGATTTGTGCTAGGAGATCTTGGATCAGAGGGACCCAAAATGGATTTAGGATATGGAGGAGGGGACTGAGTAGCTGATAGATTAGCAACTTTGGATGCCATTGTGGATATTTTGTTTAGATGCATTGCATTTTTTTTGCTTTGGGATCCACATCATCTTTGCTTTAGATTTGGTGGGCCTTTGTGGCCATTGGGATGCATTGGATTTTGCTTTTTCTTTGATGTGCCTTTGTGGCCATTGGGATGCATTGGATTTTGCTTTCACTTTGATGGGCCTTTGTGGCCATTGGGATGCATTGGATTTCTTGATTGGATTTATTTTTCTTGAGAATGTCATTTGGAGTGGACATGGAAATCCTTAGATTGTTGCAGATAGTTGCCTTTATGTATTTTTGATATGGCATCCAAATTGTGAGGAGCATTGGAAGGAATATATAGAGGTGTGCAGGATGGAGGAGATATGGAAGGAGATTGGTAGATAGGAGATGTGGGAATGTTCCTTTGTTGATCTTGACTAGGGATGTTTAGATTTTGGATGAAGGATTGAGTAAGATAAGACGAGGGATGATATTTTGGGATGTAAGGTTCCAAAATGGATTTGGCATGTAGAGGATATGGGCTGGTAGATTTTGGGATATAGAGACCCAAAATGGATTTAGAGGATGGAAGAGGAATGTGATAGGTTGTTTTGGGTTGCAATGATGTAGGATGATTGACATTTTAGGCTTTGGAGGGATGATAGGAAGATGCAGTGGTGCTTTTGGAAGGATGTTTGAATTTGGCTTTAGCTGTACCAACATTTTTGGAGGAAGTGCCTTCTTCAGATGTATGACCAATACCACATGAATTTGGATGTTTCTTGTCTTGTATGGGCTCTAGATTTCCTTGTTCATCAGCACCAAGGCCTTTGCCTTGATAATTCTATATCTTGAGAATTTTATCCAAACAAGGATATTTCTGACTTGGGGAATAAGATAAACTTCCAGTATCAGGTGTTGTGGTGGAAGATATGAAACTAATTTCTTCTATTTCAAGTGAAATGCCATTGACAAATGTAAGTGAACCAAGAGGATAGAGTGATGGTCATGAGATAGTTTGAATTGGAGGATCCTCAAGTGGAGAGGATAGGATGATGGGATCTTGAATGGGATTGGAGGATGACAATGGAACTTGAGATTGAGGAATTGGTATTGTATGATCTTGGATTGGAGGAATTGGAATGATAGGATCTTGGATTGGGGATGATGTAAGCAATAGAACATGTAATAGAGGAAGTGAAGGGTTTGGATCTTGATTTTCATCTATAAGTACTTCAACATGCCTTTGGACAAGATCTAGGCTAGATTGGATTAGTGTGGATAGAGTGCTGGGGGATGCATGGATGGATTCTTTAGATGCAATCCATGGAAGGCTAGGAGATTCTACAATTGTGATGGTAGGAAGAAGAGTGAACTCTTCAGATGGCATGGATGAAAGGATGGGCAATTCTACAATTGTGATGGTAGGAAGAAGGGTGAACTCATGAGGCCCATTAGATGTGCTTTGGATAATGCTATGAGGAAGAGATGTGGATGGGGATTGGATGGGGTCAATACATCTGAATGACTCAATGATGCTAGGAGATGGAAGAGGATCAATAAGTGGGATATATGGAAGAAGGATGATAGATGGGAGAGGTTGATGGGCCTCATAAATGATGGCTTCACATGAAGGAATAAGATGTCATGACTCATCAACTTTAGGAGATGGATTTTTTTTTGCCTTCCTTGTGAAACTCCTTGGAGACTTTCATGATGGAGGTTGGGGTGAAGGATTGGAATATGTAGAAGATGGGGAGCTAGGATAGTCCTCAAGTGAAGGTGAGGTGGAAGAGCATGAATTTTCTTGAGGGTATGACACTACCAAAGAGGAATTGGAGGATGGCATGACTAGATAGTTCAAATAGGTAGGTTTAGAAGAAGCTTGTGAACTTGATTGGCTATTTGGTGAGGTAGGGGTGATGGGTTGAGATATGGGATATGAAGTGGATTGAGGGATGCATTCTTCTTGAGAAAGGGGATTTGTGGAAATGTAGGAAAGAATGGAAGATGCTGGATTTGGATAGGATGTGGTAGATGGTGGATCAAGATAGGATGGAAGATTAGGATCTTGGATTTGAAATTGGGTTGGAGGATAAGGAGATGACCGATTTGGATAAGGGATGTAGCTTGGAGTGTTGCTATGGAAAGATGGTGATTGGGATACGACCATAGAAGGAGATGGAGGTATGAAGGATGCATATGGAGGATATGTAGGCTTAATATAGGAAGAAGGTGTGGATGAATAGGATAATGGATTTATCTTGTCAAAGGTATGATAAGGAGTGCTAGTGGATATGCATGAAGGCATGATAGGATAGTTTGGAGGAATGATTGGATGTTGGAAGGTGCTTGGACCAAGCTTGCTAAGATTTTCAAAGTACTTATTGTGATCCCAAAGGTTCTCATCATCATGTTGGCTAAGGTTTTCAAAGCACTCATCATGATCAACAAGACTTTCATCATCCTTGGGATAGGATGGAATGAGAGAAGAGATATAATAACCAAACTCATAATAATAGTTTTGAGACATGTTGACTTGTAGATGAGTTGGATGGGGATGAAGATGGATTGGAAGACTAAGACTAAGATTGGGATGACTAAAAACCTCAGAATGAGATTGGATTTGGTTCAAGATGGGAGGAAAGACTGACTCTATAGGAAGATAGATAGGGGATGGGGAGTGATCAAGATGGCTCTGCTAAACTAGGAAATGGGGCGGACAAGACTAGATGCAAGATGATTGGAAGACCATGATTTGGGAGACTAGGATGATAAGATTCTAAAATTTTGGATGAATTTTGGATTTTGATTTGATATGGCAATAGATTTGATGTATAAAACTCGTCGTTTGTGTGTGTTTCAATAGATGTTTTGCACTGAGTTTGAAACTTTGAAAAAAACATCAAGAAAAACTACCTAAGGACATGCTAGTATAATAAATCTTTGCCCACAGCTTGATATACCAAAAAATGAATACAAATGGTGAGCGTCTTAGGGTGATTCAGGAAATCACAGGGATCATTTCTTGCACAAAGATTTTGATACCTTCGAGAGTAGATTGGGTATCTTCTATTTTATCAAATTTGTAGTTGATCCATGGAGTCCTCCTAATCAGTTTGTACGTGCATGACTCAATTAAGAGCCTATTTGACCATGCCAAAATAGTAGGGATATTCACCTACCTCGGGCTACCATCAACACACATTGCTCAAGATTGAGGGGATGTAATGAGAGTTTTCTCAATGCTTCATTTTTGTACTGGCTGGGGAAGTACCAGTTTGAAGTCATTCTCCAAAGAGGAAGTTCTTTTCTCTTTGGACAAGCTTCTCTAAAAGTGAAAAAGGTGAACTCATCCAAGTCCAATTTTTTTCACATTATCTATCTAACATGGCTTTTGCAAAATGGGAAACTCTTTAACAAAACACACCAAGAAGATTTATTGCCCAATTTTTGATTAACTAAGTTTGAAAATGAAAGCTTTGAAGACACATGTATTTATGAGTTTGATTTGTCCATTTCTTTGAAGGCACAATAAGCTTTTGAAAGATATTTGCATTTTGGTTTACCTTGGCATTTGAGATTGAGTTGTAGCTTTTAGGAAATTTATTTGAACTTTTTGAAATGTTTTATTTTCCAACTTTAAGTCATTTAATATTTTGTTTATTTTGCCTTTAGAACTGAAAGGAAATGTTTCTTTGCACTTTTGATTCAATTTACTCAAGACTTATTTTTCTAGTACTCAATTTTTAACCCCAAAAATAGGTTCCTAGATTGATTTCATGCATGACAACTTGGAAATCTTTCAAGATTTTGCAACAAGACATTAATTTTCATCAAGATTTAAAGTTTTGATTTAGGAACCACTTAGAAATGATATGCAAATTTCTAGCTCTTTTTATCACCAAGTTCAAGTGTTCCTAGTTTGCATGAAGCTCAAAAACACCTAGATTTTGAAAGCATAATGGTTCTTTTTAGTGAAATGAAGAACATTAGAAGTGTTTTTTGAGTTTTCTTTTTGGACCAATTAGGAATGACTTGAGTTGAGTAGGATTTGATTCATTTTTTAGCTTTTTAGGCATTCAAGAGTTGGTTGTTGTTCATTTTAAGCACCAAACAAAGTGTGTATGATTTGCCTTGTTCAATTTTATCCTTTGTTAATTTTAAGCTCAAATTGAAATGGTGAGGTGTTATGAGTTCATACAATGTTCATTTTAAGACCTTAAGATTAAGTGTGTTGATTCTATTTTTTTTATCATTAATTCATGATCCCATTGAATCTTCCTAATTTTTGGGATAGAATCTAGTAAATTTGTTTGCAGATTTGGATAGATCTCTGAACCATCTTTATGGTGCTTTTTGAATCGTAACAAATAGAGCTCGTATGAAAAATTTACAAAGGTTTTCGAGAAAGTGCCTCTTTATGGTTTTTTTTTGGAAAATAAGCCAGGATCCTGCAAGAAGAAGAAGAAGAAGTAGATGGAATAGAAGAAGAATAAGAAGAAGAAGAAGAAGAAGAATTACAAATGCTCCCTCAACCTATAAGCTAGAAAAATTAGAAAAACACTCCAAATCTCATCAGAATGTTAGTAAAGAACCCGTGAAGTGGCTCCCATCGGGCATGCCAGAATGTAGGCTACAAGTTTATTTGTATTTTTTTTGTAAGGTGTAAACAAGAAAATGTTAGATAAATCTAAGAATTTATATCAGTTCAAAAATATAAACATAAAAACCAAGCCACCTCAGATTGAGCCAAAACAAATGCATTCAAGCATTGTTTTATTTGCTTTGATTATGAGGGATGTGGGTGTGCTCTCTAAGCACTTGGAGCTTTGTCCCTAATGAATTATAGGAAGTATTGATATGATGAATACATGATTTAGAAAGAGCTTGAATAAAAACTAAGTTCAATCCATTAATCTTATTCTAGGATGTGTTTAAAAGGCATGAAATCTAACAAATATGATAAAAAAGCTTATGATCTAGTAATAATCTAACATTATAACACTACTCAATGTAAAATATGTGAATTGGTGTATTGCTCTTGGAAGAGGAAGGTATTTATAGGATTTGAGGAAAGGCTTGGGTTAGGAAGGAGAGTTAGGGTCAAAGGTAAGGTTTGGGGTAGAGTTTGGGGTATAGTTTTTGGGTATGGTAAGGTTTAACTTTGGTCAAAGTTGCTCATACATGTGTGAGCAACACTAGGGAAGTGTGCATAGGGGATAAGAGTGGAAGAAGAGACATGGGCTTCATTAATGGCTTGTAATAGTCATTAATGAGGATGTAAGAAGCATTTATGAGCATGTAAGGCTCATTTATGAGGGTTTTTGACCCAAAGTCAAAGTTTGAAAGGTTAGGCTAAGAAATGTAGGAATCACCATTTAATCATGTTTAGAGTGAGATTAAGAAAGTCTAGAAGAGGTTAGGGATTTATAGAACATTTTTAAGGTTCTAGGATTTAAATAAATATTTTATTTATTTAAAGGATTTTTGGTCAATTTATCAATTAATAATTAATAAATAGTGGAAAATCACTCAAACTTGATTTAAATGATTTGGCGAGGGATTCTTTAATTAAAGATGTTAATTAAAATAGGAGGATTTAATGGCATAAAAATAAATAAATTAATTAAATAATTAATTAATTAACAAATGATGATGTCATCAGGTGTTTTCAGAAAATAAAAATACTTTTATTTTCTAATGGATTTTTAGGTGTCTAGAGTTAGGGTTTTGGAAGATATGAACAATAAACAATATTAAGATAATGCAAAAATAGAGAAGACAATAGAACAAATAAGACATATATTTAACATGGTTCACCCAATATGGGCCACATCCACTAGAGAAATAGTCATCCACTTATTTTATTATCTAGTGGGGAGAAAACTACAATATGATATTTTCACATCACACAACCACATATTTATCAAGCCTTTAGAGACACTTTACAAGGTTAGTTAACAAAATTAACCCTAACCCTAAAATAATATTCTTTTAATATTTCCCTTGTACTTGTATTCATGTATTTAATTGGGAAGGGGGGCTTCAGTCCCCATTACAATGACACTTTGCGCTAACATTATAGTGGCCCTTTGGGCTGGCTCCTCTACCCAATGAGTGTACAATACTTGCATGATTGGTTGCTACATACCAAAAATCTCCCATTTGGGGACTAATTAGGTTCCACACCAAAATAATCTCCTACTTGGAGATCGATCCTATAACAACCCACTATCCCTATAGCTCCCGCTGGATTGTTGCACCTAGACTTGACCGTTTCTCATTTCCACTATGGTTAAGCTTGAAGACCAATAAAAAATGATCAGGAAGTCAGTTTCTCTCATGTCACTACCTTGGTCAACATATCTGCAAGAGTCTTGCTGGAATGTATCTTCTATAGCTTCAACTATCCATCCTTTAAAATTGAGCATAGGAAGTGATACCAAAGTTGGATGTGTTTGGTCTTAGAGTGAAGGGATGAGTTCTTTACAAGGTGAATGACACTCTAAAAGTCACTATACAACCTTCTATTATCTTGTGTCTTGACCAATTCATCCATAAATGTCTGTAACCAAATCATCTCCTTACTAGCCTCTATAGCAACAACATATTTTTCTTCTATTGTTGAGAGTGCTATAACCTTTTGGAATCTTGAAATCTAGCTGACCACTATGCTACCTACAATAAAAACATACCTTTCAGTGCTCCTCTTACTATCAATATCTCCTACTAAATCTAAATCAACATAGCCTTGTAAAGTGGAATGAGAGTATCTAGAACATAAAGAGTATTGATTTGTTGTACCTCTTAAATACCTGAGAATCCACTTTATTGCATTCCAATTCTCTTTTGTAGGGATATTCATATACATAATCAAAACTCCCAATGCATGTGCAATATTTGGCCTTGTATACACTATGTCATACATCAAGCTACCAACTACTGAAGAGTATGGAACCTTAGACATGTACTCTATCTCCTCCTATATCTTGGGGCTCATCACTTTGGAAAATTTAAAGTGACTAGGAAAAGGTATACTAATTTCTTTGCATCTTGCATTTAAAATTTGTTCATAAATTTTTCTATGTAATCACTCTAAGACAATGTCAATGTGTAATTTTTCTATTAGTATTAGGGAGCATCAACAGGGGGGGAGGGTTGAATCGATGTAGAAGTATTCTTTAACCTTTTAAACTGAAACCATACCTTAATACTAAAAGTAAACCAAACATAACACTAACATAAACATCACAACACCATCATTTATTTATGAGGAAAATATAGTTAAGGGGAAACCCTTGGTGGGGATGATACCCACAAATATCTCACTATTGTAGTAATAAGTGTTGAGTTAAAGGCATAAGTACAAAAGAGGGGAATGCACTTGTATTTAGGCTTACAGCCTAGAGCTCATTGCTCAATAGTATAACCGAAATACATCAAGGCTTACATCTAATTACATAAACAAGAAATGGACTTACAATCCTATATCAAACTAACTGTTAGGATCAATAATGTCTATATAGTTCCAATGAAGCTCTAAAAATAGATCTGTACATAAACATAGTCTCTACTTACTACCTTTTCATAATATTGTGTGTGTGAATTTTGTACCTAGCTAGAGACACAACACTTCAGTAAAACATTAGAGGTTAGCAAATCAAGAAATCTGTGAAATAAATAAACTATGCTAACTAGGTGATTTACTGCCTTCTAGTTGGTGTGAGTATTATATTCTCAGATTATGACCGAGATCAGTGACAATGCAACACCTAAATGAAGGATTTGAATGATGAAAGTAAATGAAAGTATGTATGCAAATTAATCTATATTTTTGGATTTTCTATGCAATATGATGAAAGATTGGTGTGAAATTGATCTAAAATGGATTGAACTTGAATTGCAATGCAAATCTAACAATTCTATGAAATTTCTATGAAAATGAATGAAATTGCAAAACTCTCACAATCGCTTGTTCGCCAGAGATTGATTCTCCAAATTCACAAGTATGTAAGATTGAATGTGTGGGGGTCGGGGGTTTTGAGAAGGAATTTTGTGTCAATTTCAATCGATTTATAGATGTAGGAGGTCAATGGTCCTATAGTCCATTTTTGGGGTATTACAAATATCATCATCCTTATCATCATCAATTTCTTCCATATCCTTCAGTACACTCAAAACTTGATCTTAAATATAAGATCACAATCTCAAAACATAAATTCTGTTAGCCCAAATAAGAGTAATGAAATGTGTAGATGTATACATGCTAAAATAGGATCAAAACATAATATCAAGCCTTTCCAAGTGAACCAAGTAACCTCTGATGTTGGCTCTATTATCAACAATAATTAAACCGATAAATAAAAATGATTTACTAGGTATACTGATTCAATTTCTCTGAACTATCATGTTCTTCCAAAAACTGACAACCCGATATTCCATAGTGAATATCTCATGCATCCGATGAATTTAGGATCTATGATCATTGGATTAGATATAATATTATGTCTACATTCATACCTTATAATCACATACAATAATACTCAAAATTCTATCTGAACCAAACTTATCTATCTGACTGGTCACAGTCCTACTTTTGGTACTTAAACAAATATAGGTATCAAATCCTCCTGTAAAATGACTTGTCTACATCATGGACAAGAGTAATGATAGTATTTTCCATAAATGTCAACATACCATACATTTTGGATTAAATCTTTCCAACAATCTCCCCCTTTGGCATTTATGGAAACACTTAGGAAAAATGGCTAAGTGTTCATCCCAAAATGCCAAGTCCAAAATTATATAAAAAATAATACTCCCCTTTTTGGTATGCATCACTCCTATACATTTTTTATTGAATCTCTCCCCTTTTGACATCAATGGAAAAGGTGGGGTAAAAAAAAAAACTTTTTCTACCAAAATCCTATAGATGCCTTATATACAACCTCCATACTTACAAGTATTTGAAAATATCTGAGAAACTTATTCTCAAAGATGCCAAATCAACATCCCAAGATTTCTTTAGGCTGTCCAAAATCTGAATTTTCCTACATATAACATAGGTTGCATTCTCTTCTTTGGGAAGGCCTTCAATATTTAATACATCATATGCTTTTTTTTTATTTTGTATCAACAATTTTCTTGATTTTTTTGTTCCTTGCCTTTTCTATCAGTTGTGTCTAAACCTCTTGATACTTCCCCATATAGGTTTTGAACCAATGTGCATTCAAATCAATGGGGATTTTGAGTATTTCTTACATGTACTTCTAAAATAACTCCTGTATAAATTCATATCCCATCAATTGATTCCACATTAATCTAGGTTCTACTACCTCTATGAAAAATTGATCTATCTCAACCATGAAACATACCGAATTTGCATACTTCTCCACTATACTTTTCAAAATTCTTTCTCTTTTCTACATCTTCTTCTAAAACATCTTAAGGTGTTCTGAGATTAAAGAATCTGTGCCATTTTTCTTCTGACTTTGGTGCATGTTAGATATCTACAATTCCTTAATAACATCCTTCTACCAAGATACATTCATGACTCTGGGAAAAAAAATTATCAAGTAGAAAAACATATGTACAATCAGGGAGCCATACTTGAACATCTATCATTTTTCTCTTTTTATCTTCTTGATTTTCTCTAGTAGTTGCTTCCTCATGATCACAAATATCAAACTATATATCTTCTATCAACATTCAATAAGCAATATGTATGATGGTTGCTAATATGGGAATCATTATGCTGCTGTGATATACTTTGTAGCCCAGTATCATGGACGCAAACTTGACATCTGGTTGAATGATGTCATTAATATTCATATCTCTTCTATCCCATTGAGATTTAGTCAATTGATCAACCACTTTTTGTTTAGATGATTTAAGCACTGGCATTTCTCTAGTAGCACTGAATCTAGTTACCTTGTGAATTAATTCCCTAGTTATCTTTACTGGTTGATCTCCTAACAAAAAGAATTGATCCTAAATTCTAATCAAAATAATCTTTATCCATTCAGGATCACAAAGGTAACTACATCTTTGTAGTGAGCTAGTTTAACTTGACTAACCTTCCAAAACTCATTCTTCAACTCTCCATTTCAACACAAAGAATCATACTGACTGACTATCGCATAATCACCAATGTCTTCCAATTTGTAATGAATATACGCATGCACATCCTCAATCTGAAAATGCACCTTCAGAATCATCTTCCATGGACTTATATGGATGAAATTTAAATTCATGATGTGGTTTCTCAAGAACATTAACAATTTGTAGAGTATCCATATTCTTCAATGAAATAGACAGATTTCTGAAGAGATAAATACCTTTTAAGTGTTGTTTATGGTTTTCTCTCCATATGCATCAGTAGCTCAAATCAATCACCAAATCACTTGTAAATTTTATTTTCTCAAGTTCTTCAAGTCAAAATGTGAAGAATGAATCATGAAATATGACTTTTAACCTATCAGTTTGCCTATTTTGATCATTAATTACCATTTGTACCTTAGGTTTTAATAAAGCTGTTAGAAACCAGTGAACTAGAAAATATTCTACAATCATTGAAACTTCAATATATCTACCTATGAACCAAGATGTATGTAGTAATATAGAATCTATCTCCAACTGTATATGCTATCACATCATCTCATAATGCCATCTTTAGGGGTTTCATGATATTCTGCTAATGCTTCCCCATCAGGTCTACCTTATTAGTTTGTCGATGAAGGATTCACATGAAAAACTGGCGCGATCTCTTTAGAAGCATCAATTTATTCTTTTCTCATCCAATTTTTGTTCATCTTTTCTCTAACACAACTTACATAAATTTTATTTCCTTTATCATTGTTATTTGCACTATTTTTATTAACCAAACTATTTATTATTATTCCATTATCTCTATATTTTTTAGGAATAATATTCCAAAATACAACTGAGAGGGGGGAGGTGAATCAGTTGTATGATAGATTATTAAACTTTAAACTTTAAGTAGTAGCAATATCAGACCCAATGAATACAATGAATGCCAACACAACAACACAATATTTTGGTCTCAGGGAAACCTTGTTAAAGGTAAAAACCCCGGTGGGAATTAACACCCACAAATGATATACTGAGAGTATAGTATCCTTGTTAGAAGATTTAGCCCTGTTAGGATGTTATTGAAATATTACAATACATAGTCCTTGTTAGAGGATAGACCCTATTAGGAGTCAAGAAAGAAGGGTGGGCTCACTACCCAAAGAAGGTTAAATCCACCTTCAAAACTCATTATTCACAACAAGTGTATATGAAGACATACACAATCTTTTGAACTGTCTGACAACAATTATCTTTTCTTGATTAGTTCCAATGAAGCTCACCAATATTCCTCTACTCTACATCCAATAGACACAAGCTCACAACTCTTATAATCTTCTTCATATCACATACATTCTCACCATATCTTTTCCAAAGAAAAGATCTTACATATATACCCTATTACATTCTACATGATCAGGTCGACTAATTAGGCTTTCCTAATTACATAAATATTTCCATAAACTCTTGTTTAGATACACACAGTACCTAAAAAAGGTATACAATGATTTTATTACAACAATTAAGGACCGACATCCTTAATTTACATTTGCCAAACAAGATGCATGCTACCCTTCTGAAGTCAGCTCCCAAATAAGTCTTCTCCAAGTCACATCCCATAGCTGACATCATCCAACATTCCATACCTTGTGCTAATCAATGAACATATTTTATTGCCTTGTCTTTCATCTCTTAAGCTTTCATACACCGAATCCATATCTTCTGTAAGATATACTAGAAATACATAGAATCACTCTCTCAACTTCCACTATTACTATCCAGTAACTAGTCTTTACCAAAACTTTTGTAACTCATCCAATATGAAACATTACATGATGTGATCTTGGATATAAGATAACAACATCTTCCTATACTCACATCTATCTTCGCACATTCTGAAACATGCATACAGTGTTTGTACACTATTATTGGTAGCCTATACTCTTAAGAGAAATATATGTTGACATCAATGACAAAACACTAATGGAAAAAATAGAAGCTCCAACAAAACTCAACGTAGTGATTAAACATATTAAATGTATCAATCATTTCCCCAATGCATTAGCAATATCCAACAATCTCCCCCTTTGGCATTGATGTCAACATATGGGAAAATCCATCCCAAGGTTTTATCAATCCAAAAGTCCTGTAACCAAACAATATTCTTGCAGTATTCATTTATACAATGTCCCCATATAGTAGGGATTTTATCATAGCAACAGTCCCCCTTTGACAATAATGGAAAAGGGTGCCATGAGTCATCAGCTATTCTCCAATACCTTTCTTCCACAATCACTCCCCTTGAGGAGTAGATCCCTACATCCAGTCCAAAATATGATAAGGCTTTGAAAACCTCTAGACTGATGCTTCCCTACATCTTTTTAATTCTGACTAGGAGGGGCCTGAACCCCAAGTATACCTCTAAGATATTCAAAGGTATCTTTTGGCAATGACTTTGTAAAGATGTTTGCAATTTGTTCCTTTGTACTGATATACTCTAATTTTATTTCCTTCTCTACCACCTTGTCTCTCAAGAAGTGATACTTGATAGAAATATGTTTAGGTTTAGAGTGCATCACAAGATTCTTTGACATATTCATTGTACTGGTGTTATCACAATGTATAACCATAGGCTCATCAAAAGTTATTCCAATGTCCTTCAATATTTTTTTCATCCAAACAATTTGAGTGAAATTTATAGTAGCATCAACATACTCTGATTCCATAGTAGATTGAGCTATACAATCTTGCTTCTTACTTAGGCATGAAACCAACTTTTTCCCAAGGAAAATTGCACCACCATTATTACTCTTTCTGTCATCAATGTTTCTTGCCCAATCAACATCAGTATAAGCATGAAGTTCAAAGCTATCATTTCTATCATACCATAAGCCATAGTTTGTTATTCCTTTCAGATATATCAGTATCCTTTTCATAGCAACTAGGTGTGTCTCTTTGGGTTCTGCCTGATATCTAACCACAATCCCAACAACATTAGCAATATCTGGTCTAGTGTGGCTTAGATATTGTAATCCTCCAACCATTGATTTGTACTTGGTCTAAAAAACACACTTTGATTCATCATCAATTGTCAGCTTATTACCAGTCACCATGGGTGTGCCAACTATTTTACAGTCCTCCATTCCAAAAAAAATCAACATTTCTTTGAGATATTTAACTTGAAAAATAAAAATGCCATCTTTTCTTTGATTTATTTGTAGTCTAAGAAAGAATTTTATTTCACCTATCATGGACATCTCAAATTCATTTTCCATTTCCTTAGAAAATTTCTCACATAGGTCATCATTGCCTCCAAAGATAATATCATTAACAAATACTTATATTATCAAGACTCCATCTTCACTAGTTCTTAAATACAAATTACAGTCAGCATTACCTTTTCTGAATCCAAGCCATAGTAAGTACTTGTCTAACCTTGCATACCAAGCCCTTGGAGCTTGCTTTAGCCCATACAAATCTTTCTTCAACTTGTATACCATGTCTCCATCTTTGCATAAATGAAATCCTTCAGGTTGTTCTATATACACTTCTTCTTCAAGATCCCCATTCAGGAATGGAGATTTCACATCCATCTGATAGACTTTGAAGTTATTATGTGTAACATAAACCAAGAATAATCTTAAAGCTTCTATTCTATCAACATGAGCAAATGTCTCTTCAAAATCTATTCCTTCTTGTTGTGAATAGCCTTAACATACCAGTCTTGCTTTGTTTCTTACTACAACTCCTTCTTCATTCATTTTGTTTCTAAAAACCTATTTAGTTCCTATCACATTTTTGTTCTTAGGTCTAGGAACCAATTCCCAAGTGTTATTCTTCTTTATCTGATCTAACTCTTCTTTTATAGCATTTATCCAAGATTCATCTCTACAAGCTTCATATGTATTCTTTGGTTCAACTTGAGAAATCAAATAAATTTCTTTTCTAACATTTGATCTAGTCAACACTCCTTGATTTGTGTTACCAATGATTTTCTTTTTAGGATGATTATTCTTTACATACCTCAGAGTTTTAGGAACCTCAGTAGCCTTATCTATGTTATTATCACATATCTCATTTTTGCATTCAGTCTCAACAATTTCTTCTTCTTCTACAGCAACAACCTCTTTGATCTCTGTAACCTAATTACAATCATACATTCTCTCTTGTATATGAAACCTTTCATCTATCTTCATATTGTTACTTGGAATCATTTTTCTTAATCTCAAATTGAAACATTTGTAAGCCTTACTCTTAGTAGAAAAACCAAAAAAAATTCTTTCATCACTTCTAGCATCAAACTTCCCTATCTCATCATCTCTCTTGATATAGAATTTACTACCAAACATTTTGAAATATTTTATAGTAGGAGTATGATTAAACCATAATTCATAAGGGGTCTTATTTGTACCTTCTCTGATTTGAACTCTGTTCAATATGTACACTGCTATCCCAACAACCTCTCTCCAATGCACATGAGATACATTTCCTTCAAGCAACATTGTCCTAGTAACATCAAGTATAGTCCTATTTCTTTGCTCTACTATCCCATTCTATTGTGGGGTCCTAGGAGTAGATGTCTGTCTTTGTATTCCATGCTCTTTGCAGTATGAATTGAATAGGTCTGAAGTAAACTCTCCACCTCTATCTGATCTTAAAAATTTTATCTTTAAACCTAATTCATTCTCTACTTTTGCCTTGAATATCTTGCATTTATCAAATGCTTCTAATTTCTCTTTCAAGTAACCCACATCATTCTAGAAAAGTCATCAACAAAAAGTATGAAATACATTTCACCATAGTATGATTTTTTCCTTGTAGGTCCACATAGGTCTGCATGTACCAGATCCAAATTTTCTTTTGATGTATCTACTTTGCTTTTGTAACTACTTCTAGTTTGTTTTCCCATAACACATTCTCTACATACAGTGTTAGATGGTTTCACAATCCTTGATAGATCTCTTACTGCATTGGTCAAACTTTCCTTCACAATATTGTCAAAGTTAACATGACATAACCTTTTGTGTTATAACCAACTATCATATACTTTTGCAATAAAAAAATAAGCTCCAAATGTATTTAATCCAAATACATTACGTCTAGATTTAGTACTGGTTGTAATCATCTTTCCTGTCTTACTTTTGATAAATCATTTACCATCATTGAATTGTAACTAAAAATCTTTGTCCATCAACTATCCAACACTCAATAAGTTATGCTTTAGTCCATCAATAAGTAGTACATTATCAGTATTAGTTTTTCCATCTAGAGTAATAGATCCTACTCCTATGATAGGTTTAGGAAGATTATCTCCAAACCTCACAACACCACCATCATACTTTACTAATTTAAAAAGCTTGTTTTTATCTCCAGTCATATGATGTGAACAACCACTGTCTATAATCCATTCATATTTCTTATCAACATGAGATACTAAAGCCTTTTCCTCATGAACTGGTTCATCTTTAATAGAAACAAATACAATCTCCTCATAATCTAAATCATCATCATCAGAAATACCTTCACTAGCATAATAACATTCTTTATCCTTTGAGTACTTAGATTTGAAAAACTGAGGTTTGTACTTAGGAACTCTTGTAGCACATCTAGATGCAAAATGACCTACCTTATTGCATGAAAAATATTTGAAAGGTAAATTTCCTTCAAGTTTACCCTTACCTCTCTTTTCTCTTCTAGAAATCAGTGCAACAAGTTCATCCATATTTCTTTTCTCTATTTGAATCCATTCCCATTCCTCGACATATTCACCGAGTTCTTCTTTTAGGTTCTCACTGCTGGTGCTCGGAAGTGCATACATTATCTTCTTATGTGCATATGCTTTGAAAGAAGATTCAACTTTAGGAACAAAATCTCTCAATTCAACATCTTAAAAGTTAGTTAGCTTTGCAATCAACATCTCTTTGCTAAAGTTTAGAGTCAAAGGTATAGTCTCTTGATTAGATATAGCCTTAAATTTGTAAGGAGGTGTCAATGATCTAATGATCTTCACAATAACTTCTTCTTCATCATAAGTGCCTCCACAATTTCTGATTCCAACCACAAGTTCTATAACTCTTTGGACATAAGCTCTAATGCTTTCATCCTTATTCATTTTTAGTTTCTCCATCTTTGTTTTCCAGTTTTGTGAATTTTCTTGCTTGGTATACATGTCTCCTTCATATGGTGCTTCTAATATTTTCTAAATCTAGTATGCTGAATCCAGGTCTTTAACTTTAGTAAATTCTCCTTCAGAGAGTGCACTAATCAATGCTTCTCTTGCAACCATGTTAAATGAAAATATATTCTTATCATCTTCAATAGCTTATGGTAAGTCATTCTTAGACTTCATAACTACCTTATTCTTTGTAATGAACTAGTAGTCAATGTCTAAACAAAACAAATGAGTTCACATCTTGTTCTTCCAACAATCAAAGTTTTCAGGATCAAATTTCAGTCTATCATTCCTATAGAATGCCATCTTCAAGATCACCTTAAGTTGTTAAGTTTTATCTCTAAGGACCAGTAGCTCTAATACCAATTGTTAGGAATAACAGTCCACAATACAACTGAGAGGGAGGGTGAATCAGTTGTATGATAGATTATTAAACTTTAAACTTTGAGTAGTAGCAATATCAAATCCAATGAATACAATGAATGCCAACACACCAAAACCATATTTTGGTCTCAGGGAAACCCTATTAAAGGTAAAAACCCTGGTGGGAATTAGCACCCAAAAATGATGTACTGAGAGTATAGTATCCTTGTTAGAAGATTTAGCCCTATTAGGAGATTATTGAAACATTTCAGTACACAGTCCTTGTTAGAGGAAAAACCCTGTTAGGAGTCAAGAAAGAAGGGTGGGCTCACTACCTAAAGAAGGTTAAATCCACCTTCAGAACTCACTATTTGCAACAAGTGTATATGAAGACATACATAATATTTTCAACTATCTGACAACAACTATATTTTCTTGATCGGTTCCAATGAAGTTCACCAGTATTCCTCTACTCTACATCCAATAGACACAAGCTCGCAACTCTTATAATCTTCTTTATATCACATACATTCTCACCATATCTTTTCCAAAGAAAAGATCTTACATATATACCCTATTACATTCTACATGACCAGGTCGGCCAATTAGGCTTTCCAAATTACATAAATATTTCCATAAACTCTTGTTTAGATACATACGGTACCTAAAAAATGTATACAATGATTTCTTTACAAAAATTAAGGACCAATATCCTTAATTTAAATTTTCCAAATAAAATGCATGCTACACTTCTGAAGTCGGCTCCCAAATAAGTCTTCTCCAAGTCACATGCCACAACTGACATCGTCCAACATTTCATACCTTGCGTTGATCAATGAACTATTAATATGATTTAGAATAATAGAGAGGGGGGGGTGAATTAGTTGTTCTCAAGTCTAGATGTATAAAAACAAACTTTAAAACTCTTCAACAAATCAAATCTAATAACCAACTACTCGGTCATTATTGATTGCATAATAGAAACATATAATAGTGCAGTCAACTTATCCAATAGTATTTAACTTGTAAAACACAGAAAAGTTCAAACCAAATCATTCACACAAGTATCAACACCAGGATTTATAGTGGAAACCCAATTTGGGAAAAACCACTTTGTAACATGTTACTATTATGTTCACTCTTCTGAAGTGAGCTCAGTGAAAAGCCAACCCTGTCAAAGGTTACAAACACACTATCAGGTGTGACCTGGTTAAAGGATTTAAACCACTATGTTAAAATTACACCTTGTTATAGGACTTACATACGCTCCATTAGAATGCAACCTTGTTCAAAGGAATTATACCTATGACTGTTAGGTCAACCTCTGTTAAAAGGATTTTGACTGATACAATGGTTCGAAAGTAGCAGTAGTATTGATTTGAAAAACATACAACTCACTTTGCAAATATCAGATCCAATTCCATACACATATGCTGGCTTACTTACTGTGAACCTTTACCATCACCATAACTGATATGATCAGAACTCTCGTCAAGCAATCACAACACTTCTCCTTCAGCCTTCTCTACTTGTACAATCAATAAAATCAACAGCACTTCCAACATCCTCTCTTCTTCAACCTATTGCTTAGGTTTCCTTAATACTTCCTCAATTAGGTCAATACATCTTTTTCCGCTTAATCTCCTTCGTAGATCTTAGGGTTAGGTCAGATTCATCAAATCCTTCCTACTTTATGTTCTTTGGCTATCCTTCTAGAAATATCTCAAATCTCTCAATAGATTTACAATAAAAAAATTTATAGTGCATTAAATGCTTTCATACAATCAATGAATAAAGTCAACACATTTTACATAATCCAAGAATTCAACGATGTCGGCTGGAAATCTGAATTCTCCCTCAAATGTAAAATACTGACACTCAGTCAATACTGAGTTCAACTCCTTGGTCTTCACTAGAAAGCTTGGTCACCACAAAAACTATTTCCTCGGCTAATACTGATGTTTAGTCAACACTAGATTTAATCAACATATACTAGCTCGGTCAACACTAACATCATTCGGCTTAAACTAGATTTCTTCACTTTTGCTTGGTTAAGCCTACCAGTTTATTCTTCATTCTTACTTAGATAAACAATACATTATCTTATTATTGTGCCACATAATCAAGTACTCATTGAAGTATCAAGATAACTCAACCTTTCCTCAGGTGCTATTGTTACCAACCTTGCCTTTCCCCTTAGCAACACTCAAATAGATATAGTAATTTCTTAAATAGCAATAGTCTTACTAGTTAAGGTTTGACATCAATGAAAATACAACAATTGCTTCAATTGCAGTTTCCAACAATCTCCCTCTTTGGCATTCATGGCAACACCATATGAATATCACATGAATTACCAACCAATCCAAACTTTATCTATCCATCATAAATATTTATAATATCCTTAGCTTCATTTTGATATAGAATCAATTAGCCATTCTTGTATGACCATCCACTGAATCTCTCCCTCTTACTTGATCTTCCATTAAAATTTCATTCTGTGTATTCATTTGTGATCATCTCCCTCTTTGACAAAAATGCCAAAGTAGCAACTAAAACATACATCCTCGAGATGTAGATATCATCTTTTCAGTTTAGTAACAGTATTTCTCACTCTATCATCTTGCTTATGACCAATTCTTGGCTTTTCTATGCTTTTCACAACTCTAGGCTGCTCCTAAAGTGTGACCTGTCTCTGCATCAACTTGTTAGATACTCTTTTTAGAACATTTGATGCAGTGCTCCTAGCTTAACTAGGCAGTGTCAGTTAGGGGAAGGACCCCTAATTGACTTCTCAAATATTCATGAGCTTCTTTAGGTAAAGCTTTAGTGAATATGTCTTCTAGTTGTTCCTTTGTATTCACATATTCCATTCAGACCTCTTTATTTTGTACTAGTTCTCTCAAGTAATGATACTTGATTGCAATGTGTTTGGTCTTTATGTGCATCACTGGATTCTTAGGGCGGTTGATAGCACTTGTGTTGTCATAGAAAATGACAACTGGTTTAGTGATTTCTTCTTTCATGCCTACCAACAATGGCTTTATCCATATCAAAATTGAATAGTTCACAGCTGTAGCCACATACTCGACTTCAACAGTAGATTGGGAAATGCAATTTTGTTTCTTGCTTGTCTAGGAAACTAATCTTTGTCCAAGAAATAAAGCTCCACCATTAGTACTTTTTCTATCATCCACATTTCCTGCCCAATCAGCATCTGTATACACTCTTAGTTCAAAATTTTCATGCTTCTTATAGTACAATCCATAGTCAGCAGTCCCTTTCAAATATTTCATTATTCTTTTGACCACCATCATGTGTGTTTCTTTAGGATTGGCAGAGAATCTTTCCACAATCCCAACTAATGCAATATCTAGTTTGCTATGTACAACATACTATAGCTTTCTAATCATAAATCTATACAAAGTCTGGTTAACTTCTACAACATCATCATTTCTAGAAAATTTTTGTCCAATAGCCATGGGAGTACTTACTGGCCTTGAATCATCCATACCAAACATTTTTAGTATCTCATGAACGTATTTAGACTGGGTGATGAAAATTCCTTTCTCCATCTAATATACTTGTAAACCAACAAAAAATTTGATCTCCCCAAACATACTCATTTCAAATTCAGTTTGCATTTCATTTGAAAATTTCTTACACAAGACATCTTGTCCACCAAATATAATATCATCTACAAATATCTTAGCTAACAAGATTCCTTTACCTTCTTCATCTTTCATGTATAGATTTCTTGTGTCATTTGTCCTTGAGAATCCAATTTGTATTAGGTAGTTGTACAGTCTCTCATACCATGCTCTAGGAGCTTGCTTTAGTCCATATAGTGCTTTGTTTAGTTTGCAAACCATGTGTCTTTTGTTTGGATCAACAAATCCTTCTGTTTGTTCAATAGACACTTCTTCTTCTAATATACCATTAAAAAATGCAGACTTAACATCCATTTGGTATACCTTGAAATCTTTATAAGCAACATATGCAAGTAGAGTTCTTACTCCTTCCAATCTAGCTATAGGGGAAAATGTCTCCACATAATCTATTCCTTCTTCTTGTGTGTAGCCTTTGCATACCAGCCTAGCTTTGTTTCTTATTATTTGACCATGCTCATTCAGCTTATTTCAGAATACCCACTTTGTCCCAATGACATTCTTATTTTCTGGTCTTAGCACCAGAGTCTAGGTATTATTCTTCTCTATCTGGTCAATCTCTTCATTCATTGCTTCTATCTAGTCTTCATTTTCTAATGCCTCCTTTGTTGTCTTAAGCTCGAATTCACATAGTAAACATGTTGGATCTCTTGTTTTTCTTTTGGTAAGAACTCCAGTATCTTTGTCTCCAATAATCTATTTAGGATTGTGATGTCTCCTTACATATTGTGCTAGAATAGGTTCTTCTCTCCTTTCATTTTTCTCTTCAGTTTCACTAACAAGATTGTCAGATTTAGCTTCTAAATGCTCAGCAACCTCTCCCTAATACTCGACAGCTTCTTCCTGTCACTTGGCATGTTCTTCTTCTCTCTCAAAATTGTTTTCCTGATGCTTGACATTGCTTACCCAAGACTCGGCATCAGGTGCAAGTTTTTCACTTGCCTCTCCTTCCTCTATATACACAAAATATTTGTAATCTTTTGGTTCTCTTGTACTGTCAGCTTCATTTTTCTTTGCATACTCATCAGCTTTGACATTCAAACTTTCCACAATTTTGTTAGTGTTAGAGTTCAAACACTTATAAGCTTTACTTTTTGTGGAATAGCCTAGGAATATACCCTCGTTGCTTTTAGCATCAAATTTTCCATTTCTACTGTCCTTTAGTATGTAGCATTTACTTCCAAAAATTCTAAAATACTTTACATTAGGTGCATACCCATGCCACAACTCATAAGGTGTTAGATTTGTACCTTTTTTGATATGTAATCAGTTAAGAGTATAAATAGTTGTACTTATAGCTTCTTTCCAATACTTTTGTGCAACATTCTTTTCAATGATTAATGTCCTTGCACAATCCAAGATAGATTTGTTCCTTCTCTCTGCTATACCATTCTATGGAGGAGTTCTAGGTGTAGACATTTGTCTTTTGACGCCTCTATCATTACAAAATAGATTAAATTCATTGGATATAAGTTCTCCACCTTGGTCAGATCTCAGACACTTTAGGTTCCTACCTATATCCTTTTCAACCTTAGCCAAATATCACTTAGAATTTTGAAAAGCATCAGATTTTTCCTTTAAGAACATTACATGCATCAGTCTGGTATAATCATCAACAAATAGGATAAAATATCTAGCACCACAATAGCTTTGTACACCCATCGGTCCATAAAGGTTAGTATGAACCAAATCTAAGGTATTCTCAGAAGTAAAAGTTTTTCTCTTGAAACTAGACTTTGTCATCTTACCCAACTGACATTCTTTGCACATTACATTCTTAGGTTTCTTCAATCTAGGTAGACCTCTCGCTTTCTTTTTCTTACTAATTTCTACCAAATTATCAAAGTTAACATGACATAGCCACTTATGCCATAACCAAATTTCATCAAGTTGTGCAATCATACATGTTTCTTCAGATAGGTCTAGATAGAACAAATTACCTCTTGTATGTTCTCCACTTCCAATCAGTTCACCAGTGGCATCACATATTTTGGCCTTCCTATGATGAAATTCCACTTTGTAGCGAGTGCTATTAAGCTATGCAACACTCAAAAAATTATAGTTAAGACCCTCAACCCAATAAGAATTTTCACAAGTGATCTTATTAGTCAGCTTAATCAATCCTTTTCCTCTAACAAGACATGGTGCATCATTACCAAATTTCACACTCCTACCTTTATAGTGATCTAAGGTATCAAACTTACTCTTGTCACTAGTCATATGATGTGAACAACCACTGTCAATAATTCATTTATCATTTTTGTTCACATAAGATATCAATACAGTTTTCTCATCCTCATCAGATTCATCTTTCATTGCAACATAAACAACTTCAATTTCAAAATCATCACTTTTAGTGTCAGTCTCTTCCTTGGAAATATAGCAGGATTTCTTACATTTTCCTTTGTAGTCCTTGTATCTTTGATAACCTCTATCTTCTCTTTTGTCTTTATGCTTGCTGTCTCTTTCTTCATCCTTATTATCCCTGTCAGGACATCTAGCAGCTATATGACCAACTTTATTACATGAAAAACATCTAATAGGGAGTTTACCTTTGTACTTTCCTTTTCGCCTTTTCAGTCTTCTAGCCATAAGAGCTTCTAGATCCTCAAGTTTTTCATCAGATGTGTCACTGTCACTTTCACTTTCACTTTCACTGATGCATCTTAATTTTTCCTTCTTTGACTTACTTAGAACCATTTGTGAATTAAAAGAAGATTCAACATTAACAACAGTGAAGTTATCATAGTTAGAAAGTTCAAAAGCAGTAAGCTTACCAACCAAACTTTCCAAAGTAAGATCATTATTAGGGTTACATCTAGATTCCTAAATTGCAAAAATTTTGGTGGTATAGATAGGACACAGAGTTCTCAGTACTTTTCCAATTATAGTTTCATCATCAATAGTTCTATTTGCTCCTCTAATAGCATTAACAACTTCTTTTATTCTACCACAATATTGTGCAATATTCTCACTTTCTTGCATTCTCATTCGATCAAATTTACCTCTTAGGCTCTTGGCTTTTGCTCTCAATACATTTATGTCACCGCCATAAATGTTTGTAAGAGTGTCCCACATTTTCTTTGCATTACTACAGTCCTTGATGTCTTCAAATTCTAGATAACTTTGGGTAGACACAATCTCCAACATTGTTTGGTTGTGCTCTTGTTTAGCTTTCATTTCCTTGGCAGTCAGAGGTGCAACAGGTGTGACATAATCATGCTCAACATAATACTTTGCACAATCACCAATACTGATCAGATGCAGCTTCATCAAAATTTTCCATGTAGAGAAGTTCTCCTTATTCAGCTTTGGTACCTCCTTATACATCCTAATCATTTGCTTCAAGTACCTTCAAACTTGTTCTTTATAAGCACCAACAACTTTGATACCAATTGTTAATATGATTTATAAAAATAGAGAGGGGGGGTGAATCAGTTGTTCTTAGGTCTAGATGTATAAAAACAAACTTTAAAACTCTTCAACAAATTAGATCTAATAACTAACAACTACTCGGTCATTACTGATTACATAACAGAAACATATAATAGTGTAGTCCACTTATCCAATAGTATCAAACTTGTAAAACATAGAAAAGTTCAAACCAAAACATTCACACAAGTATCAACACTAGGATTTATAGTGGAAACCCAATTTGAGAAAAACCACTTTTTAACATGTTACTATTATGTTCACTCTTCTGAAGTGAGCTCAGTGAAAAGCTAACCCTATCAAAGGTTACAAACACACTATCAAGTGTGACCTAGTTAAAGGATTTAAACCACTATATTAAAAGTGTGCCTTATTATAGGACTTACATATACTCCATTAGAATGCAACCTTGTTCAAAGGATTTATACCTATGACTATTAGGTCAACCTCTATTGAAAGGATTTTGACTAATATAATGGTTAGAAAGTAGTAGTAGTTTTTATCTGAAAAACATGCAACTCACTTTGAAAATATCAGATCCAATTCCGTACACATATGCTGGCTTATTGACTGTGAACCTTTACCATCACCATAACTAATCTACTCAAAACTCGCTTCAAGAAATCACAACACTTATCCTTCAACCTTCTCTACTTGTACAGTCAATAACATTAACAATACTTCCAACATCCTCTCTTCTTCAACCTCTAGCTTAGATTTCCTTAATACTTCCTTAATTAGGTCAATACATCTTTTGCTGCTTAATATCCTTTGTAGATCTTAGGGTTAGGTGAGATTCATCAAATCCTTCCTACTTTATGTTCTTCAGCTATCCTTCTAGAAATATCTCAAATCTCTCAATAGATTTACAATAAAATGTTTTACAGTGCATTAAATGCTTTGATACAATCAATAAATAAAGTCAACACATTTTACATAATCCAAGAATTCAACGATGTCAGCTGGAAATCTGAATTCTCCCTCAAATGTAAAATACTAACACTCAGTCAATACTATGTTCAACTACTCGGTCTTCACTAGAAAGCTTGGTCACCACAAAAACTATTTCCTCGGTTAATACTGATGTTCGGTCAACATTGGATTTACTCAACATATACTAGCTTGGTCGACACTAACAACACTCGGCTTAAACTAGATTTCTTCACTTTTTCTCGGTTAAACCTACCAGTTTAGTCTTCATTCTTACTTAAATAAACAATACATTATCTTATCATTGTGCCACATAATCAAGTACTCATTGAAGTATCAAGATAACTCAACCTTTCCTTAGGTGCTATTGTTACCAACCTTGCCTTTCCCCTTAGCAACAATCAAATAGATATAGTACTTTCTTAAATAGCAATAGTCTTACTAGTTAAGGTTTGACATCAATGACAATACAACAATTGCTTCAATTGCAGTTTCCAACATGAACATCCTTCAGTGCCTTTTCTTTCATCTCTTAAGCTCACTAAACAACTTCATAATAGGTAATAATAACTACGCCAAAGCCTTCCCTAGGAATAGTATATTTAAACTAGGTATTATTTTTCCTATCACAAAGTGCATTTAGAATGTCAACCCAGGGATGTATACTTGAAATGGGATAGCACAGTTTGTGCACTAAATTTAACATAGAGTCATCTTACTTAAACTACTGCAGGAAAGGAAAATGAATTTAAAAAACCAACCTATTACTGCAGGAATGCAAAACACCCAACTGAATAAGTAAACTAATGTAATCAACCATAAATCTAACTCTAGATCATTCCACCATTATAATGCATGAACTATGGCTAACTCTACATATGCTACAGGAACTAACACATATACGATGTTGTAGGAATGAACAGTGAACACTACTTTAAATGTTGAATGTAATTAAACTACTCCTCTCTACTCTAATCTACTCCACCTTCCAAGTGGGCCCCCCTTGGTTGGTTTCATCTTACTAAAAACATAGAAGATAAGTCAAATCATTCCTTCATTTCATATATTCAAAAACATGAAATACAACCAGAACATAGACTTTGAAGAACAACTTGCTTCAATATAACAGTAACATCATTATTTTGTCTAACTAGATTTCCATTGATCATCTCCATATATATAGAGAATTACATTTAGAACATTCAGATACACTTGACTGATTCATCCATGAATGAAGGAGAACACATCAATCAATAACAGAAGATCATAAAGATCAACAACCATCTTAACAGAACATTAATAGTGGAGGAGATCTAGGATGATCGTGCTCCCCTATATTCCCTGAAGCATTCATTCATTCCTTTAATTTTGCAAGTTATGCCGCGGCTGTCTTGATGGGTCTTATGATCATGACTGAGACATCCCCACTCCTTCATTGATGTTACTTATTTGTTCTCTAGCTTCTCCTTCATTCCTGATAGGTTAGTAGCATAGGCATGCATATTCATATATTCAACTTAATCAATTTCATCCAGATGTTAAAACACACATTAAAACAGCTATATGAACTACTCCATTATGTATATATAATATTGGAAAAGTGTGTATACTATTTCCTACCCAAATGTTTTAAGGATATAACTATACTTATGGAGTATATACAAGCTTAAGAACTTTAAAAGTCACACAATTGCTTTAGGAATGTTTTAGGAACATAACATAAAATATCATAAAACATATACCAACTTTGGTCTCATCATTTTCCCCCCAACAAGTATAATGCTTGTCCTCAAGCATTACACTTCTTGGCTACTATTTTGAATTCACCAACTTCTTTCTTGCCTCTTCTCTTGCTCTTGAAGGTGTAATAAAAGCATCTGGTCCACTCCCAATAGTCCATTCTATGATCTTCCTGTAGCTGGTCTAATCTAGTAGTATTAATATCATATAGTGGCCACATGAGCATAGGTGGCTAGAAAGTTAGAGGAAACCAAAGCTCCCTTCTAATATGCCTCCCTAGCTGCATGTACCTCATTGTCCTATTCACAAATGCTTCAAAATTAATTGGACTATGAGGTTCAGATTTCTTGAAAATTTCAGGCAGTCTATTCCACCTACTTCTCACTCCAGCCAGGTGCCTTTCAAATGAAAAATAAGGTAACCCTTGATATTCCCTGTAAACTCTGTCTCTAAGAGAAAAAAATTTTATCCTTGATTTCAAGTTTCGTATTTCCATAGGTGAATGCTAACCAATCTCTTAGAAGGACATTTGATTTACTAGATTCGGCTCTTAGAGGTAAAGGTTTAGATTTTTCCTGATCCCTATAGTTATCCAACTGCTTATCATAATTGGCTTCATTCTGCATCCAGGTCATCAATGCCTTTAAATGCACATCCCCTATATAGAGTAGAGGGTTCCAATCAATTGCATCAGGAATGATGAAATTATGAATGTATAATTCACAAAGTAAATTTTGGTGCCAAGTGGGAAGTGTTTGATAAAGACCATAGAAGTCTTCAACTGTCTTAAACTTAGAATTCTTATTCTAAATGGTCATCATGAGTTGAAGCATCAGGAACTGTTCTTTTAAAACAAATAGCATATACTCTTTGGGGTGGCCTCCAGACTATAATTTGATCAGCCATCTTGAGGGCATGATCCATCCTCTGCTTTTGATTTTCCATTTGTTCCTTTAGATGTTCAATCTCTTCCTTCTTCTCATCAATTTCTTTCTTCATCCTCTTCTTCTCCTCTCCCCACATGATGCTCTTGAAAACAAACTGGGCATATAGACCAAACAAAATTGATTGCAGAGTAGGTGGGCTAGGCTCCTCGGATTGAGTTCTCTTTTTCCTCTCTGCAATATGAGCTTGTTCTACATAATCTGTATACTGGGTTCTTCTAAAAGGCACTATGGAATTTTGGTTATAGGAGTGGATAGGTGATCTAGGAAACTTTTGGTCCTTTCGAATTGTTTGTGTGTTCTCCTTAAAAACACCAACTATTTGTTGTGAGGGAGGCTCATCAAGAGATAAATTATCCACATTCTATGGAGAATCTTGGAAGACTAGGTAAATTGGAGAATCAATTGTTACATAATCAACATGGGAATCAACAATAGGTGTATCTGGTGTAACTTCTTGATTTACTGGGGCCACTTGAGGGATTTTCCCCCTCATCTGGGTACTTCTTCTCAAAGGGGTTTCTGCAGCCATTTTATTTTTACTAGCTTTCCTCGGTATTTTTTTTGTAGGAGTAACTGCTACAGGAACCGACTTCCACTTCCTACTTTTTGATAGGGAGATCTTCAAGCTAGCCCTACTTCCTCTAGGACTTAACTATGCCTATCCTTCACCTATCTTAGGGTTCTTTAGAACCTTCACACTGAGAGATTCCTTCTAATCTCCTCTACTCCTTAAGATCTCACTACCAAGGTTTACAATCCAATCTTGTTCACAATACCCTTCATATGAATTCAACCATAAAATTCATCCCCTCATCCAAATACTTGGTTCCATGTAACAAGCATGAGAGCAGACTCAATTTGTCTTAGTTTGATGACTTTTGACATGTTCCACCATGTACCTTTCTCCTTCCACAAGTCGATCTCCAAAACCTAGACCAAAAGGCTACTAAGTCCTTGTAGGTCTTCCAACACACCTTTTAGGGCTTAAATTTTCAACTTCCCACACAAGTTGCCAAAATGATCACACTTCATGATACCCTTTTTGAAGTTACCAAGGATTCTAGACTCCTTAGGTATCCAAGCCCTCCATACAATACTTTCCTATCTTTAAGCCTTGTTTTTAGGCCTAATTAGGCCTCACTAGTTTTCAGTGAGGGTTTGATGGTTACACCCCTTTCTAGATTGGTCAAAGGATCTCCTTCATAGGATTGAGTCTTTGATCATCAAGGAACACTTTCCTACAATTGGATTGACCTTCTCAATCCTCGAGCCCTCTCCCATTTTTCTTGATCAACAACAAGCTCCCTAATCGAGCTAGCTCTGGTTCACCTAGGGCTTGTTCTTAAAATTCATTTCCCTGTAAACTAGACCATAAAAATATATTTTTAAAAATCCTATACAATTCCCTAACATATTCTAGGAGGCCATACAAAACCATCCATGGAAACCTATGTTAGAGTCATTATTGTTACCTCTACTCTAAATAATTTAGTAAACTAGTCACAGAGGAGGATTTAACTTAGAAAGCCAAAAAGAAAACTATCAAACTAAAACAAAGCTCTAATATAATTAGAAAAACATTAAGAATAAACTCATGCTAATATTTTCTCATGTCTCATCCATGTTTAAGGATTACCGAGCTTTCTATTCAATGCCAAAATGAGTACAATCACACCAGTCTATTAAAATCTAAAAACACACACACAAAAACAAGATCCAACCTTATGTCTGGATAGGAAAAATACACATATAGGCTTAGTCAACTGAGTTTGGTTAGTTTCAACCCTATAACTACCTCTATCCCTCAGACATGCCCTTAGACAATTTGTTGTCATGACAACTTTGCAAAATTGCATGACAACTTTTCTAGGGTTATGCCAATAGGTCTAAAATGACTCCTAAGACTCACCTAAGACCTCTAAGACCCTTTTTCATATTTATTTCACTCATTTATCCCATTTTCATAGTCAAACCATCAATTTGACTGATTGGTAACATCAAATGGCATACAAGCCATATCCCTTGGGTCTACTCTAGGTCTAATGAAACCTTCACTAAGACACTAAAACATCTTCCTAAGAACCTATTGGATCTCAAATACACCACACTAAATACACAAAAAGAAGTCCTTATTGGACAATGACTTTGCGAAGGTCACTACAAGCCAAAACTAGGAGCTAGGAGCTAGGTTGGCCAAGAACCTAAGCGCTCCTGCACCATACTCCCCTGCAAAAAGAAACTAAGTTAGGCAAGAGTTTCACATTAATACCTAACTTCTTGAAGCTATTTTCTTCAATCCATTAAGCCTCTGATCCAAGTAGAGACTTCCACTTCACAAGGTGCTCCATGTAGACCCCATGCCTAGTTTGTTTCTTCACCCTTGAGTGTAGTATCCTCTCAACTTGAGGCTTCACTTGTACTAGTATTTTGAGGTCTTTAACATCAACATGAACATCTATATTATGTTCTTCTTTCACATCAGGTCCTTGGTATCTAACTAGGTCTTGAACATTAAAAACTAGAGAGATAGATAGTTTACTAGGTAGGCCTATCTTATATGCATTTGAGCCATACTTGGATAGAAACTTACAAGGTCCAAATCTCCTCATTTTAAGCTTACTGGGTATTCCCTTCTGAAGCCTAGCCTTGTTGATATGTGCAATCACCCAATCTCCCACTTCAAACTTAATATCCTTCCTCCTTTCATCAACTTTAGCTTTCACTTTTTGGCTAGCTTCTACCAATGTCATTCTTACCTATTTATGGACCTCTTGCATGGATCGAGAAAAGTCTTTAGCATGTCCAATCACTCCCCCTTGATTTACAAGTTCTCTAAGTTCACACACACCTATTGGGTGCATGCCATACACCACTTCAAATGGTCTCTTTCTAGTAGACTTGTTTATGCTATCATTATAAGAAAATTTAGCTTGTGGTAACACATGGTCCCACACTTATCCATACTCCTTGGTAAGACATCTTAAGAGGTTTCCAAACACCCTATTAATCACCTATGTTTGGCCATCTATTTTAGGATGATAGGCTAACCCAAATGTAAGGTTGGTTCCTAATCTCTTCCACAAAGTCTTCCAAAAATGCCCCGTGAATTTGACATCCTTGTCTGACACTATGATGATTAGTAGGCCATGAATCCATACCACCTCCTTGAAAAATAGATGTGTTGTATAGCTAGCATCATGTGTGGTCTTGCATGGTATGAAATGGATCATTTTACTAAATGTATCTACCACCACATAGACACTATCAAAACCAGTAGTTGTCTTAGGAAAACCAACTATAAAGTCCATACTTAGACACTCCATGGCCTCTTAGGGATTGGTAAACACTGATATAACCCTACATTTGTAGATGTTCCCTTAGCCTTTTGGAAAACAATACATTTCTCTACATACCCTCTAACATCTCTTGGCATCTTGGGTCAATAGTAGAAACTTTGCACTAGATCCAATGTCTTATTCAAGCCAAAGTGTCCACTAAGGCTACCATTGTGTTTTTCTTGTATAAGGTTCTCTCTCATTGAACCTTTAGGTACACATAACTAGTTACCCTTGAATAACAAACCATTCTGCAATGTGTAGTCAACAAACTCACTATGAAAGTGATTCTCAAAGTCTTCACATACCTTATTGGCTTTGGAGAAATCCTCATCATCCTTGTAGAGTTCTTTGAATCCCTCCACACCAATGCTTTGAAGCTGGATTTCTTGGACAGTCAGCAACCTTTGACTTGATGCATTAGCTACCTTGTTGTTAAGGCCCTTCTTATGCTTGATAATAAAGGTATAATCTTGGAGGAACTCCATCCACTTGATGTGTCTATGACTTAGCTTATCTTGAGTGTTAATGTAGCTTAATGCTTGATTGTCTGTATAGACTAAAAACTCCTTAGGTAATAGGTAGTGCCTCCACTTTTTAAGTGCTTGAATCAATGCATAGAGCTCCAAATCATATGAGGAATACCTTTACTTATCCTCATTCAACCTTTCACTAAAAAATGCTAGCGGTCTCCCCTCTTGATTCAAGACTACTCCCATTGCTATGTTGCTTGCATCACATTCAACAATAAACAACTTATCAAAGCTTGGTAATACCAAAATAGGCTGAGTTTCCACTCTTTCCTTCAATTTCTCAAACCCTTCTTGAGCTTCCTTGGTCCACACAAACTTGGTTTTAACTCCACCTTGGATATTGTTTAGCATAGGTTCACATATCTCACTAAATCCTCTTACAAAATTCCTATAGAACTAAGCTAATCCATGGAAGCTCCTCACTTTTGTCCCTATTTTAGGAGTGGGCCAACTTAGTATGGCTTCCACTTTTCTTGGATCCATCTTAAGGTCACCTTGAGACACCACAAAGCCTAGGTACATTACTTCTTGTTTAAGGAATTCACTCTTCTCTAGGTTGATGGCTAGTTTCTCCTCATGTAATCTTCTTAGGACAACCTCTAGGTGTTGCATGTGTTCCTCCTTGGTCTTTCTAAATATGAGAATTTTATCTAGGTACACCACAATAAACCTACCAATATAGTCTTTTAGGATCTCATTCATTAACCTCGTGAATGTACTAGGTGCATTTGTAATCCCAAAGGAAATGACTAACCATTCATAAAGACCCTCATTAGTTTTGAAGGCTGACTTCCACTCATCCCCTTCTTTCATCCTAATTTGGTGATACCCACTTTTAAGGTCAATTTTGGTAAAATATTGAGACCCCCCATGAAAATCCATAAGGTCTTCTATTCTAGGGATAGGAAACCTATATCAAATGGTAATCATATTTATTGCCCTATAATTAGTACATAACCTCCACTTACCTCCCTTCTTTGGTTCAAAAAACACTGGGACACCACATGGACTAATACTTTTTCTTATCAGCCCTTGATCAAGAAGCTCTTGAATCTACCTTGCAATCTCTTTATTTTGGTCTAGGGTCACTTTATATGCTTCTTTGTTAGGCAAGGATGCTCTAGGTAAAAAGTTGATTTGATGACTGAAGGCTCTTTGAGGAGGAAGAGTGGCTGGTGTCCCATCACTTATTATATCCTTAAATTGATTCAATAGTTGTTGTACTTCCTTTGGCAATATAGAGTGTAGAACCTTGGTCTCCTCCTTGGGTTTCAAGAATATGGCTAGTCCTACTCCTTCCTCTTCCTTGAGTTCATGCAAGAAATCCTTCCCACTCACCAGGAGTACATTAGGATCAACTAAACTTGTAGCTCCTTCCTCCACAAGTGACTATATTTTATAAGTCACTCCATCTTTCTTGAAGTTATACAAATTTCTCTTTCCATGGTAGAGTGCATCCCAGTCATATTGTCATGGCATTCCTAGTAGCAAATGGCAAGCATCCATTGGTAGGATGTCACATAACATCTTGTCTTGATAGCCACCTATCATGAAGTCCACCCATGCTTGTTCATTCACTAGAATACTCTGCCCCTTATTTAACCAAGTCACCTTATAAGGATGAGTATGAGGTATTATTTCAAGATTGAGCTTTTGGACTGCTTCCTCTGATATTATGTTATAAGTTGAACCTGAATCAATGATAAATTTGTAAAGTTTGCCAAGGATCTTTTGTTTGATCCTAAAAAGAGCCTTTCTATGCTTAGGTTCTTCCTTAACAGGTTCCTTGAGTATAACTCTCCTAAACATGAGGTTCTCTCCATATTTTGAATCCAAATTCACTTCTAGTGACCTCACACTACTTTCCTCCTCTTGGACATATGCTATCTTCTTCTCTCCTTGAGAACTAGAAGCCTTGTTAGGACACCTATAGGCAGGATGGCCTAGCTGTCCACAATTATAACACTTCATGCTTGCAAAGTGTGACCCTCTACTAAATCCACTTGATCTTCCTCTGCCACCTTAGAACCTCTATCTCTACCATAATTTCCTCTTGCACTTGGTTCATTGATTTTTTCAACCAACTTAGAGTCTCCCTGACTTCTAGGTTCATTGCTCCTACAACCATAGCCACCTCTATGTCCTCTAGAGTCTCTCACTCTACCTCTACCTTTTCGGTTAGAGTCTTGCTTCTTCTTTTTATTTTTCTTCTATCTTTAGTGCTAATTGGAAGCACTTGTGGACACTATTAGGGGTCCAAAGACTAATCTCTTCTTGGATACTCCACCTTAATCTACCCAAGTATCTAGCAACCCAGATACTTTCCTCTTCTTGAAACTTGGACCTTAAATAGAGTTTTTGAAACTCCTCAGTGTAAGAAGCCACATCCATCTCTTTTTGTCTGAGATTTTTCTTTTTCTTATGCATTTGGATCTCATGATCCTCTGGTAGATAATTTTCCTTTATCTTTGTGACCATAGCTCTCCAATTTGCAATGGGTCTTTTCACTTCTCTTTCCTTCTCTTCTTTAAGGAACTTCCACCATGTTAGGGCTCATCCCCTTATCCTTTATTTGGCCACCTTCACTCTTTATGCCTCTGAGACACTTTCACATTCAAATTGATTCTCCATCCCTTCAATCCACTCCATCACTAGCTCTAAATCCTTCTTTCTGATGAATATGGGTATCCCTTCTAAGGCTTTACCTCCCAATGCCTTAATGTCTTTTAGGAAAGGTTCTTCTTGCATAGTTTGATCTAGTTCAGGGACATAATCTTCATCAGCTAATGCTTTACCTTTTTCATATTCAACTACCATCTTCTCTTGCATTCTACCAGTGGTTACAACCACTTCATCAAGCTTATCTTTCAAAGATTCCACAGTCTTCCCTAGGATCCCATTTCTCTCTTTTTGCTCAACCACTTCTCTGGAAAATTCAACATTGGTCACCATTGTGTTATCTCCAATGGATTCACTTCTTTCTGACATACACCTTTCACTACCCAAGCCTTTCAATGGCTCTGATACCAATTTGGTAGGGAGATCTTCTTCGAGCTAGCCCTACTTCCTCTAGGGCTTAACTAGGCCTATCCTTGACCTATCTTATGGATCTATAGACCCTTCACACTAAGGGATTCCTTCTAATCTTCTCTACTCCTTAAGATCTCACTACCAAGGTTTACAATCCAATCTTGTTCACAATACCCTTCATATGAATTCAACCATGAAATTCATCCCCTCATCCAAATACTTGGTTCCATGTAACAAGCATTAGATAAGACTCTATTTTTCTTAGTCTGATGGCTTTTGAGGTGTTCCACCATGTAGCTTTCTCCTTCCGCAAGTCAATCTCCAAAACCTAGACCAAAAGGCTACTAAGTCCTTGTAGGTCTTCCAACACACCTTTTAGGGCTTAAATTTTCAACTTCCCACACAAGTTGCTAAATTGATCCCACTTCTTGATACCCTTTTTGAAGTTACCAAAGATTTTAGACTCCTTAGGTCTCCAAGCCCTTCGTACAGTACTTTCCTATCTTCAAGCCTTGTTTTTAGGCCTAAATAGGCCTCACTAGTTTTTAGTGAGGGTTTGATGGTTACACCCCTTTCTAGATTGGTCAAAGGATCTCCTTCATATTATTGAGTCTTTGATCATCAAGGAACAATTTCCTACAATTGGATTGACCTTCTCAATCCCTGAGCCCTATCCCATTTGCTGGATCGACAACAAGCTCCCTAACTGGGCTAGCTCTGGCTCACCTTGGGCTTGTTCTTAAAATTCATTCTGTTGAAAACTAGACCATAAAAATACATATTTACAAAGCCTATACAATTCCCTAGCATATTCCAGGAGGCTGTACAAAACATCAATGGAAACCTATGTTATAGCCATTATTGTTACCTCTAGTCTGAACAATCCAATAAACTAGTCACAGAGGTGGATTTAACTTAGAAAGCCAAAAAGAAAACTATCAAACTAAAACAAAGATCTAATATACTTAGAAAAACATTAAGAATAAACTCATGCAAAGATTTTCTCAAGTCTCATCCATGTTTAAGGATTACCAAGCTTTCTATACAATGCCAAAATGGGTACAGTCACACCAATCTATTAAAATCTGAAAATACACACAAAAACAAGATCCAACCTTATGTCTTGATAGGAAAAAGACATATATAGGATTAGTCAATTGATTTTGGTTGGTTTCAACCCTATAACTACCTCTGTCCCTTAGACATGCCCTTAGACAATTTGTTGTCATGACAACTTTGCAAAATTGCTTGACAATGTTTCTAGGGTTGTGCCAATAGGTCTAAAAAGACCCCTAAGACTCACCTAAGACCTATAAGACCCTTTTTCATATTTATTTCACTCATTTATCCCATTTTGACAGTCAAACCATGACTTTGATTGATTGGTAACATCAAATGGCATACAAGCCATATCCCTTGGGTCTACTCTAGGTCTAATGAAACCTTCACTAAGACACTAAAAAATCTTCCTAAGAACCTATTGGATCTCAAACACACACCATACTAAAAAAAAATAAAAAATTTCTTATTGGATAGTGACTTGGCCAAGGCCACTACAAGCCAAAACTAGGAGCTAGGAGCTAGGTTGGCCAAGAACCTAGGTGCTCCTGCACTACTTTTTGAGGTTGTAGGTTTATAGGGTTCTACTTCAAGAATTGAGGTTCCTTCCTTAACCTTTTGTTTCCCTTTCCTTTGAGACTGGGTAGGTATATTATCACTCAGGTTAGGAGAACGCTCCTTCTCTTTAACATTTTTAGACCCCTTTTCTTGAGGTCTTTCAACTGGATCAGGGAGTACTTCATTTTTAGGAATTGGCTACTCATCAGGCTCATTCTAGGGTTGTAAGGTTGTGTACTTAACAAATTCTTCACATTCCATAGGAGAGACATCCCTAAGGGATATTTCAACTAGAATTTTAATTAGGGCATGGTGGGAAATGGAATTTACTTTATCCTTTTGTGTCTCTTCAACACTAATACTTAACATGTTGTACAAAAAGTTTGGAATATTTATTTGAAGATTATTCCTAATACAACTAAGTAACCTAAAATGATGAGCATGAAAGTTGGAAAATCTCCCTTCACATGTAAAATACCTGATGATATGTGTAGCTAGCTCGTTATATGGAATTGGTAAGGACATTCTTTTGCATCCTTTCTTATTTACTATCAATGGAGGGTCATCAAGTTGATAAAATTGGGCTCGTGTAGACCTGGCATCATGCTCATTGGGGTAATGCTCCACCACTGCAGGTAAGCTCGTCACCTCCATAATTCTTTCCTCTATTGCTAGAATAATCAATCCCCACACAGTAGCTTCCCCTTCATCAAATGTATTCATAAACTCTATTGCCACTTCTTTGTCATACTCCATTAATTTTAAGAAGTAACCCTCCCATCCGTAGGCATAGAACATACGAATGGCTTCAACACCAGTCAATAAGATGGTATGAACAATAGGTTCATGCCTCATCGACTATCCACCCATTGTGTTAAATTTTCCTTCAATATTCCTTCTCAAATTCTTTCTCAAGCTCTTCCCTAGTCTGCAATTTCACAATGTCCATTTTCTCTAAAAACCCCAAATATTCTAAATTCCTTGAAAAACCCCTTTTATTTAGCTCATAACTGCACTTAACTTCATCTCCCTTCAATCCTTGTGTCATACTATTTTGAAATTTGGGTGATACAAATAATAGTGATACTTGACAGCGGGAAATTATATTTCTTTTAAGTACAATTAAGCCTTACAAAAATTTAATTATGTCACCTAGGGTAGGAATCAAGAATAATTTGAGCAATTAAGTATGACAATTTGTGTAAACATTACAAGGACTTGATTACAGATCACATAAGTACTGATTTGGCTAATGTGAAATCTAGTTTTAAATGATAGGTACAAGATATAGCAACCTAGGAATTAATACACTTTCCACCCCTGTACAAAAGAATGACAAGTGTCCACACTTGTCTTCCTTCACAAGGGAGAGAAAACTAGCATAATGCCATAATATATAGACACATGCAGTAGTAAATATAATTGTTGAAATCTATGTTTTAAAAATGGAAATAAATTGAATACATGTACTTGTCATCATATTTTTGTATGCACTTGAAAGACAAGAATTAGTTGTGCCTTGAAATTGATTGTCCCTGAATGGTGTGATACTGATGTGGATTTATTGAAAGCTTAGAAAATTGAGCAAAGTGGGTGACATAGATTTTGTATGGGTGGAAGGTAAAGAAATGAGGTGGGTGTAATATATGGGATTAAAAGCACTAGAATGTATTGGATGTGTTTGGGGTAATGTAAGATCTACTTCTTAATCCAAATTCCCAAAGGAAAGATCCAAATTGATTAACCACAAGGAGGTGATTAATACACAAATAAATCAATCTATGGAGAATATGAATTAAGAAAGGAGAAAACCTTATATTCTCTTATAGAAAGTATGTATTAAAATCTTGATTGAATTGAAGACAAATACTAACCTCAAAATATGACAGATCTGGAAAATGTGGTTTTCTGGTGTCTGTACACAATTTCAAGAAAATTTGCAACTGGATCTATCCTAGAAACATAGAAATAGACAAAACCCAATAATAATTTGTTTTTCTAAGAAAGGTCAACCTTGACCCAAGATAGGGGTAAGATCTTACCCCGGGGCACAATCTTACCCCTAAAAGTCAACCTTAACCTGCACTGCTCCGACGGAAATTCTATTCGTGGATCCTGAAAGTTCTCCGAAAAGGGTAATCAGATCTGAACTATGATTCATTGTCCTGTACCTGTACCTACAAGAAAAATGATTTTGTTTATTAGATGAGGGGTTTGCCTTGGTCAAACCTCAATTTTGGAATTAACCTTGAAAAATATAATTGAAATTGCAGCAATAAACAAAGTAAATGAAACAATTCACCTTGCTTATGTTGAAACCCTTGTGGAGGATTCAAATCCTTGAATCCACAAGTATGGATGCTCCAAATGAATGTAAAATTGTATGTAGGATATCTCAAATCAATTGCATTAGATCTTCAACACCAATCTTGAATGGATCTTTGAATAGGAAGAAGCTTGAATGAATTTGGATAGAGAAATCTTCAACAAAGGGGCTCCATAGAGATTGAATCCTTCAATGGCTACCAATGGATCTCCTTGATGAATTGGATCTTGAATAGTTGAATGCTTGAATGCTTGAGGATGAATGAATGCTCAAATTATTTCCTTCTCGTTCTTTCTTTCTTGATGATTTCTTGATCACTTGATTTCTCTTGCTTGAGCACTTGAGATATTATGAAAGAGGATGTATGAAAGATGGATTGAAATGAGTGAGGAAGGATTCCTTTATACAAGTCTAGGGCACATAATTTTAGAGAGGTCAACATAGGAGAATTAAACTCCCATTTAAACCTTAACCCCTAGAAATGGACCTAGATTAAATATAATTTAAGATTTTACCATTCCAAAATCCGAAATAGCCGACCTAGAAGCGGGAAATAAAAATTTCTAAAGCCCGACATCTAGAAACTTCCAGGATTCAAAAATTTGACCCAGGGTCAGGGTTGAGGTCAATGCTAACCTAGGTCAGGGTCGAGGTTGAACTTGACCTAGAAGGTCGACGTTGACCCTGAGGTCAAGAATCTCAGATCCTCGGGATAAGGTGCCAAAAAAAGGCTAGAAATAGGTGGAGAGAGAAGCAGAATAGGGGGAAAAAGATAGATCTAGTCAAATACCCACTCAAGGTGCTTGACATGACCCTAGATCACTTACTCAGAGGGATAAACTGGTCCTAAATGGAAGTGCTTCCATTTTTTGACAATACAGTAGGTTGGAAAGAGAATTGAAGAAAAATGAATGTGGAATGAGACTTCATTGAAAATGAAGTTTTATTATGAATGTACGCTCTTGTATGCTAGGGTGAAGCTACAAGAAGAATGTTGTCACCTTCTGCTGTAGCAGTGATTTCCTATGTTACCTTTGGCTCAACATCTGTGAATTGTTGTAGGAACTCTCTCTTGGTTTGTGGCTGATGGTATAGAGGAAGTCTATGGCCATTGACCAACAACTTGAACTACATCGAGTCAATTGTTTTCAACTGAACTACTCCATTTGCAAAAACATGTGTTATCTCATATGGCCCTAGCCATCTTGTTTGCAACTTTCCTTGTGTCTCGCGGTACCTGGAATCAAACAATAGTGCCCAGTCACCTACTTGGAATTTTCTATTTTTGATATGGGAGTCATGCCATTTCTTTCTCTATTTTTGCACTATTTCAGTTCACTTGAGTGCAGATTTCCTCATCTCATCCAAAGAGTTGAGATTCAGTAAGCATTCACATTGAGCTGCAGGAAGGTCCATATTCAGCTTCAAAGCTGTCCTTAGTGTTTTGTGTTTAAACTCAATTGGTAGCATTGCTATTTTTCCATAGAGTATCTCAAATGGAATCAACCTAGTTATGGTTTTCCATGTGATTATATATGTCCATACTGCTTCTGCTAGATGGCTGCTCCAATCTCTTCGGTTGAGTTGAACTATTTTTGTAAGTATTTCTTCGATTTCCCTATTTGTGACTTCCACTTGGCCATTAGCCCATGGGTGGTATGGGCTGGACTTCTTATGTCTAATTCTGTATTCATTCATGAGTTTTTTTATCATATTTGATGTAAATTGTGCCCCTTGATTAGTCACTAACTCTCTTGGTACTCCATAGCGAGTAAATATCTCTTCACATAGGAAGGTTGCCACTTTGTTGTTGCGGGCATGCTTCATTGATTTCACTTCTACCCATTTTGTCACATAATTTGTGCATACCAAGATATAGGATTTTCCATTTGATGGATGATCTATGGGACCAATGAAATCCAATCCCCATTTATCAAATGGTGTGACAACTACTTGTGGGTTGAGAGGTATCTTATATGATTTGGTTGGTCGACCGATCCTTTGACATTTTTCACATTTTATGGTGTAATTGGCTGCATCTTTGTGAAGTGTTGGCCAATAGTAGCGTATTTTTAGCACCTTCATTGATGTTCTTTTTGTTGCAAAGTGTCTTCCACAGGGTTCATTATGGCATGCATGCAGAATATCATAGGTCTCATCTTCTTGGACACATATCCTCATAACCTGATATGGACCTATATAGAATAATATGTTATCAATCCATGAGTACTGAAAGCTCTTTTCCACTAGCAATCTTCTATCCTTTGGAGAGAAGTGTTCAGGAATCTTGTTGGCTATGAGATAATTTTCTATATCGACATACCATGAAGTTTTAATACCAATATGAAATAGATGCTCATCTGGAAATGTGTCATCTATCAATGAAGTATCTGGATTTGCATGTTGTAATCTGGACAAATAGTCTGCTACTAAATTGGATCTTCCTGACTTATCTATTATGGTGAGATCAAATTCCTATAACAAAAGTAGCCATCTAGCTAATCTACCTGAAATGGCAGGTTTGTTCATGAGATATTTGATTGCAACATGGCTAGTATGAGCAAATATAGGATACCTTGTTACATAGTGTTGGAACTTGTTTAGAGCATAAAATACTACTAATAGTTCTTTTTATGTGACTGCGTAGTTTAACTCTGGGCCATGTAGACTTTTACTAATGTAGTAAATAACATTTTCAAGGTTTCCAGAATTCTGGCCTAAGATAACTCCTAGTGCATAATCAGATGCATCAGTATGTATGTGAAATGACAAAGTCCAATCAGGGCCTTTTAATACTGGTGCTTTTGTAAGAATGTTCTTAAGTTGCATGAATGACTCTTGACAAGCTGGGGTCTATGTGAATTCATCCTCTTTTGTGAGAAAAGTGTACAATGGACTTGCTATTTGACTAAAGTTTGGAATAAAACATCTATAGTATCCAACATGTCCTAGAAATGATCTAACCTCTTTTTTCTTAGTAGGAGTGGGTTTGAATTCCCTCTATCTTTGCTAGATCCACTTGTATGTTGGCTTCTAAAATGAAGTGTTCCAAAATGACTCCTTCCTGCATCATCATAAAACACTTCTCACTGTTAAGTGACAAGTTATGCTCCTTACACATGATTAGAACTTTCTCCAAATTCTTCAGTGCCTCTTCAAATGTGATTCCGAATGTGGTGAAGTCATCCATATAAATCTCCATGCAGTCATGTGAGATGTCAACAAAAATGTTGATTAAAACCCTCTAAAAGGTTGCACGAGCATTACATAACCCAAATGGCAGAAAATAGTAGGTGTACATTCCCCAAGGACATGTGAATGTTATCTTTTCTTGGTCCTTAGGTGCAATTCTAATCTAATTATAGCCACCATAGCCATCAAGAAATGAGAAGTACTTTTTGCCTACCAATGTATCTAGCACCTGATCAATGAATGGTAATGGAAAGTGGTCCCTTTTTGTTGCATTATTAAGCTCTCTATAATCTACACATATTCTCCACTTACCTCCTTTCTTAGGTACTATCACAAGAGGTGAAACCCACTTACTGTCTGAGATTGGATATATGAAACCAGCATTTAGTAGTTTCTATAGTTTGGTCTTCACAATCTCCTTGAGGGATAGGTTGATCCTTCTCTGTGGCTGATGTAGAGGTAGAATTCCTTCATTAATGTATATTCTATGGGTACATAGTTTTGGAATCAATCCCTTCATGTGCCCATATTACCAAGCGAAAGCCTTTTGATGCTTGCAAAGGAGTTGTGTTAACAATTTAAATTGTTGTTGAGATAATTTATTGTTAACATGAAGATTATGGTTAGGTGAGAGTTGCATAGAAACATATGTTGACATCAGTGAAAAAACACTAATGGAAACAAAAACAGCTCCAACATTACTCAACATAGTGATTATACATATTAAATGTATCAATCATTTCCCCAATGCATTAGGAATATCCAACAATATCTATAATCCTTAGCAATATGTCAATAATTATTGCATTTGTAACAGATAACATTATATTTTACATACCTCTAATTATTTTGATTAGTCCTTAATATGCAATTCCTTGCAATATGACCAAAATTGTTGCCTTTATAGCATATAGGGTTACCTCCATTTTTATTAGGTCTAGATATGAATCTGCACTCCTTAGATTTGTGTCCATATTTCTAGCATGTGAAAAAATATGCAGAAAATGTTTTAGCATTTGAATTGCTCCAACATTCTTTTTCCATGTGTCCAAGCCCATTGCATGTGAAACATCTAATATTAAATTGTTTTCCACTTGTCTACTTCAAAGGTATCTTCATAGGTTTCTCATTTTCATCTATCTTTACTTCAGTTGATTTGGAACATTATGCTTATTCATATCCTAAACCATGCTTACCTCCATGAGGTCTCTAACTTGCAATATGTTCATCAAGTTTCTCAGAACTAGATCTGAATCTTTCTTGAAATTCTCTGGCATCATCTAGGTCTCTTCTCAATACCTAATTGATTATTTTCAGTTCTTTTTCATTATGTTTGGATTCTTCAAGAAAAAATTGTAGCTGTCCAACGTCTCTATTTAGTTTGTAGCATTCCTTAGTCTTAGCCTTTAGGTATTCTTCAAGAGTCTTTTTGGCTTTAATTTCTTCAGTGATTTTGATTGCCATATATTCTATTTCATTCTTTAGGTTGATTCTCTCTTTCAAAATCTTCTCATAGTCACTATTAGAGGTAGAGTAAGTGCCTTTTTCGAGTAACTGATCTAAAAGTCCCTTTCTCCTATCTGTAGATTTCCTTCATTGCTCTTTTAAGTTGTTAATGAATCCATTAGCTTCTTTCAATTTTTCTTCTAGGTTAATAATGTGAGTATTTGAATTTTCTAAGTCCTCAAGTAAATTTAAAAGATGAATATGAATACTACTAGGTACTGCCATCAAGATCTTCCTCAAGTTGTTAAACTTTTTCCAAGGAACTCAACTCTGATACCAATTGTTAGGATTAGGGAGCACCAAGGGTGGGGGGGGGAAGGTGAATCGATGTAGCAATATTCTTTAACATTTTAAACTTAAACCATATCTTAATACAAAAATTAAATGCAAGTAAATGAAATAGAACACATAACATAAACATCACAACACCATCATTTGTTTTCGAGGAAAACCTAGTTAAGGGGAAAACCCTGGTGGGGATGATACCCACAAATATATCACTAATAAAATAATAAGTACCTATTTAAAGGCATAAATACAAAAGAGGGGAATGCACTTGCATCCAAGCTTACAACCTAGAGCGCACTTCTCAATAGTACAACCAAAAAACATCAAGGCTTACAACCAATTACATAATCAAGAAATGGACTTATAGACCTATACCAAACTATCTATTAGCATCAATAATGCCTATACAGTTCCAATGAATCTTCAAACATACATCTATACATCAACATAGTCTCTTCTTGCTTCCTTTTCATAATATCATCATCTTTATCATCATCAATTTCTTCTAGATCCTTCACACTAAAAAATTGATCTTAAATATAAGATCACAATCTCAAAACATAAACTCTGTCGACCCAAGTAAGAGTAATGAAATGTGTAGATGTATATGCACCAAAATAGGATCAAAACATAAGATGAAACCTTTCTAACCAAAAAAATTAACCTCTGATGTCATCTCTATCATCAACAATCATTAAACTGATAAACAAAAATGATTTACCAGGTATACTGATTAAATTTCTCTGAACTGTTGTATTCTTCCAAAAACTGTCAACCCAATATTCCATAGTGAATATATCATGCATCTGATGACTTTAGGATATGTGATTACTATATTTGACATAATAGTATGTCTACATTCATACCTTATGATTGCATACACTAATACTCAAAATTCTATCCAAACCAAACTAATCTATCTGACTGGTCATTGTCCTGCTTCTCGTACTTAGACAAATATAGGTATCAAATCCTCTAGTAAAATAAATTTTCTACATCATGGCCAAGATTAATGATAGTATTTTCCATTAATGAAAACATACCATACATTTAGGATTAATTCTTTCCAGCATTTTCCTATCCCTAGCTATTCTCATACCAAGGATTTGTTTTGGAGCACCCAAATATTTCATAGCAAAAGACTATGCTGATTTTTGTTTAAGGTCATTTATATGCTACATATTAGACCTGAGAAAAGTTGACTTGACATCTAATTTTTCTAGATTCAAATCTATTGTGGCCATAAGACTTAGAATAGTTCAAATTAAAATCATTTTAACAATGAGAGAAAAAATCTCATCAAAACCAATACCTTTTTTCTATGCAAAACATTTGACCACAAGTCTTTCCTTCTATCTTTATGGCCTCCATGTTCTTCCTTTAACCTGTAAATCTATTTGTTAGGCAATGCTCGTTTACCTTCAGGCAATTCAACTAACTCCCAAGTTTCATTTTTTATCAAGGAATTCATATCCTATTCCATTATTTTCTCCCACTTTTTCTTAGTTTCAACTTGCATTGCTTCTACATAACTTTCTACTTCACCAGAATCACTCAATAATACATAATATAATGAAGGAGAATATTGTTCAAGAGGTCTACTTATCTTGAAAGATCTTCTTACTCGAGTTTGACGAACTTATTGTGGTTCTACTTGTTCAATATTTTATGGCACTATTGGGACTCATTTACTAGGATTTTATCAAGCACCATGCATTCTATGTGTTCCCCTTCTTTGTTATTTCCCTGTATCTGATCCTTGTACATGAAATTTTCATTAAATATAAAATCTGTACTCCTAATCATTTTGTGAATCTCAGAATCCCATCTACGATAACCAAAATCATTAACACCATATCCAATAAAAGTACACCTCTTGGATTTTTTCTTAAGCTTTGATCAAATTTATATAACAATATGGACAAATGCTTCACAACCAAAAATTTTCATAAATGAGTAGTTTACCTGTTTTCTTGTCCATGCCTCCTCTAGAATACCACCATCCAAGGAACTCTAAGGCCCTTTGTTTATCAAGTAAATAATAGTATCTATAACATCTTCCCAAAATTGCAAAGGCAATGTTGCATGCAATACCATGATCCTTGCACTCTCCACTATAGTTATGTTCATCCTTTTAGACACACCATTTTTTGGGGGGGTTCTAGGAACTATATTTTTTCTACAAATTCAATTATATAAATAATAACTATCAAAATCTCTTCTACAATACTCACCCCCATTATCTGATCTAAGACACTTCAACTTGTTTCTTGTCTCATTCTCAACCAAAGTTTTCCATTTATTAAATACTTCAAATGCATCAAATTTTCTAAGAATGAAATAAACCTAAGGTTTCCTAATTGCATCATTAATAAAATTAACATAATAATAAGACCCACCAAGACATGGTACCTAGGTTGGTCCCCATACTTCAAAATGCACAAGCTCTAACTTCTCACTTTTCATTTCCTTCGCAACTCTAAGAAATCTGACCCTCTTTTGTTTTCCATAAACACGGTTTTCACAAAAATACAAATTAACTTGTTTCAAACTTGGAAATATATTCTTTAAATGGAGAAGCTTCATCCCCTTCTCACTCATGTGCCCAAGTTGATTGTGCCATAGAGTTGTATCCATTCCAATGGAATCTAGGTGAATATAATAATTAGTATTACTAGTACATAAATACAATGTACCTACCTTTTTATATTATCAATGATCCTTTAGTAACCCTTCACAAATTATTTATAAATATGAATATGCATCCATCACTTCTCAGTTGTCATGTTAATATTAAATTTATTTTGAACTTAGGAGCATGTCTCACCTCTTTTAGCAAACATTGATTTCCATTTGGTAATTTTATCTGTATGTTTACCTTTCAAACAATTTTGCATGGCTCATAATCATGTAAATAAACCTATCCAAAATCACCTTGAACATAGTCTAGAAAATATTTTGTATGGGATGTGGCATCAAAAGAAGCCCTCGAATCTAACACCCAAGAATCAATAATATTATCTAAAGAAAGAATCAAATCATACTGTAACACATCACCTACTACATTTGCTTCATTGTTATTTTCTTGTTCTCCATCCCCCTATTTTCCCTTTTGAGACCAATATCTTTCTTTAGATGTCCTTTCTTTCCACAATGCTAGCACTCCATATTTACCCTAGATTTGAATCTAACTTTTCTATATTTCCCATGATTACTTGGGCTCTTTCCTCTTTCCATCTATCGTCCCCTGTTCTTAATAGTCAAAGCTTTACCTGATGTCTCACATGTGCCTTGCCATTGCATTTCTTCGCTAAGGATAACACTAACAACATCATCAAACTTTAAAGTGTTTAAACCAGAGACAGTGTTACTTATAGCCATGACTAAGTTATTCCATCTTTTCGGCGATGAGCATAAAATCAAGAGATCCATAACCTTATCATCAAAATTTACTTTTACAGAACTTAGCTAACTAGTAACAATGTTAAACTCATTTAAATGATCACTAACAAAGCCATCTTTTGGCATCTTCATATTAAATAAATGTTGTGAGGATTAACAGTCCACAATACAACTGAGAGGGGGGGTGAATCAGTTGTATGACAGAATATTAAACTTTAAACTTTAAGCTTATCAATATCAGATCCAATGAACACAATGAATGCCAACACAATAACACAATATTTTAGTTACGGGAAAACCCGTTAAAGGTAAAAACCCCAGTGGGAATTAGCACCCACTAATGATGTACTGAGAGTATAGTAATCCTTGTTAGAAGATATAGCCCTGTTATGAGTTTATTGAAACATTACAGTACATAGTCCTTATTAGAGGACATACCCTGTTAGGAGTCAAGAACAAAGAGGGCTCACTACCTAAAGAAGGTTAAGTCCACCTTCTGAACTCACTAGTTCGCAACAAGTGTATATGAAGAAATACACAATCTTTTGAACTATTTTCTAGCAATTGTCTTTGCTTAATCAATTTCAATGAAGTCCACCAATAATCCTCTACTCTAAGTGAAGCAGACACAAGTTCACAACCTTCTTATATCATACTTATCCCATCCCTATCTCTTCCAAAGAAAAGACCTTTTATTTATACCTTATTACATTTTACCAAGAATAGGTCAGCCCATAAGGCTTTCCTAATTATAAACACAGTATCAAAAACATGTTTAAAATTATTACATTAAAACAATTAAGGACCGACATCCTTGAATTATGCTTGCTAAACAAGACACACACTCCATTTCCCTGAGTCGGCTTCATAATAAGCCATCGCCAGAGCACACACCACATATGACATCACTAATCATTTCATACCTTGCACTAACCAATGAAAATCTATTAGTACCTCTTCCATAATCCTTCAAGATTGCATACCTTGAATCCAATCCTTCTGAAATCTATACCAGAAACTCAGAGACTAACTCTATCAATTCTCACTGTCACAATCCACTGATCGGTCTTTACCAAAACAATTGTATCTTCCTTAATATGCATTCATTAATGATGCAATCTTAGATATAAGATCACAACATCCATCTAAGCTCTCATCTAACTTCCCAGCATCTGAAACATCTGTACACCTTCCGTACACTATGATTACCAGCCGGGTTCCTTCATAGAAGCATATGTTGACATCAGTGACAAACCACAAATGACAACAGTGAGTGCCCATTCAATAACATAGTGATTAAACATATTAAATGTCTTAATCATCACCCATGCATTAGCAATATCCAACAATCTCCCCCTTTGGCATTGATGTCAACATATGGAAAAATCTTATCCCAAAGTTGTATCAACCCAAAAGTCCTTCCACAAATCAATGTCCCTAAATAGTGAGGATTTTCTCATAACAACACTCCCCCTTTGACAAAAATGGCAAAGGGTGCCAACTGCCTTCATAGATAAAATTTCTTCCATGATCACTCCCCCTAAGGAGTAGATCCCTACATTCAGTCTAGAAAATGATGAGGCTCTGAGCACTTCTAGACTGATGCATCTCTGCATCATTTAGTTCTGACTAGGAGGGGCTTGAACCCCTAACATACCTCTAAGATATTCAAAGGTATCTTTTGGTAGTGGCTTAGTAAAGATGTCTGCAATCTGCTCTTTTGTACTGATATATTCAAGCTTGATTTATTTTTCTGCCACCTTGTCTCTTAAGAAGTGATATTTGATAGAAATGTGTTTAGTTTTAGAGTGCATCACTGGATTCTTTCACATGTTTACTGTGCTAGTGTTATCACAATGGATAACCACATGCTCATTAAAAGTTATTCCAATGTCTATTAGCATTTGTTTCATCCAAACAATTTGAGTGCAATTTATAGCACCAACAACATATTCTGATTTAGCAGTAGATTGTGCTATATAATCTTGTTTCTTACTTAGCCAAGAAACCAACTTTTTCCCAAGGAAAAATGCACCACCACTTGTACTTTTTTTGTCATCAATATTTCCTACCCAATCAGCATCAGTATAAACATGAAGTTCAAAGCTATCATTCATGTCATACCATAAACCATAGTCTATGGTTCCTCTGAGATACCTCAGTATCCTTTTAACAATAGCTAGATGAGTCTCTTTGGGTTCTACCTGACATCTAGCCATAATTCCAACAACATTAGCAATATCTGGTCTGGTGTGAGTCAGATATTATAGCCCTCCAACCATTGATCTATGCAAAGTTTGAAAACCACATTTTTATTCATCATCAATTGTTAGCTTGTTTCCAATCACAAGAGGTGTTCCTACTGGTTTACAATCTTCCATACTGAATTTCTTAAGCAATTCTTTGAGATACTTGGTCTGAGAAATGAAAATACCATTCTCATTCTGAGTTATTTGTAGTCCAAGAAAGAATTTTATTTCACCTATCATGGACATCTCAAATTCACTTTCCATTTCTTTAGCAAACTTCTTACACAGATCATCATTACCTCCAAAGATAATGTCATCCACAAATACCTCTACTATCAGGATTCCATCTTCAGTAGTTCTTAAGTATAGATTACTGTCCGCATTACCTTTTCTAAATCCAAGTCCAAGTAGATACTTGTCCAACCTTGCATACCAAGCCCTAGGAGTTTGCTTCAACCCATACAGTGCTTTCTTTAACTTGCACACCATGTCTTTGTCTTCGCATAGAGGAAATCCATCTAGTTTTTCTATGTATACTTCTTCAAGGTCTCCATTCAAAAATGCAGATTTAACATCCATCTAATACACTTTGAAGTTTTTGTGTGCAACATAAGATAGAAATAATCTTACTACCTTTATTCTAGCAACAGGAGAAAATGTTTCTTCAAAGTCTATTTATTCTTGCTGTGAGTATCCCTTACACACTAGTCTTTCTTTGTTCCTTACAACTATTCCTTCTCCATCCATTTTGTTTCTAAAGACCCATTTTGTTTCTAAAGACCGATTTTGTTCGTATAACATTTTTATTTTTAGGTCTTGGCACCATTTCCAAAGTATTATTTTTCTTTATCTGATCTAATTCTTCTTTCATGACATTTATCCAAGATTCATCTTTAAAGGCTTCATCTATAGTCTTTGGCTCAATTTGGGAAATTAAACAAATTTCTTCTCTAACTTTAGATCTAGTTAGCACTCCCTGACTGGTATTGCCAATAATTTGATTTTTAGGATGGTTATTTTTTACATACCTTGGATTTTTAGGAGTTTTAGTAGTCTTGCTTGTGTCATCACAAGCCTCTTTTTCACTTCCTTCCTCAACAAGTTCTTCTTCTTCAGCAACAACAGTGGCTTCTTTTACTTCTAATATCTGACTACTGTCATACATTCTTTCTTGTATCTAAAATTTCTCATCTACTCTTACATTGTTACTTTCAACCATCTTCCTTAATCTCAGATTGAAACATTTGTATGCCTTACTTTTAATAGAGTAACCAAGGAAGATACCTTCATCACTTCTAGCATCAAATTTTCCTATCTCATCATCCCTCTTGATATAACATTTGCTACCAAAAATTATGAAATATTTTACAGTAGGAGTATGATCAAACCATAGTTCATAGGGAGTCTTACTTGTACCATCTCTGATTTGAATTATGTTTAATGTGTATACTGTTGTTCCAACAGCCTCTCTCCAATGTACATGAGATACATTCCCTTCAATCAACATTGTTCTGGTAGCATCAAGTATAGTTCTATTTCTTCGCTCTGCTATCCCATTCTATTGTGGAGTTCTAGGAGCAGATGTTTGTCTTTTTATCCCATGCTCTTCACAATATGAATTGAATAAATCTGATGCAAACTCTCCACCTCTATCTGATCTTAAACACTTTATTTTCAGTCTTGATTCATTCTACCTTTGCTTTGAAAAACTTGAATTTTTCAAATGCTTCTGATTTCTCTCTCAAATAAGTCACCCACATCATTCTAGAAAAATCATCAACAAAGAGTATAAAATACCTTTCACCGTAGTATGACTTTATTCTTGTAGGCCCACATAGATCTGTACACTAGTACAAAAATAGGAATATATGACCAAATAAACTACCAAAAATTGTAGATAAATGACCAAATTTGGTCACGTGACCAGTGGTAGTTTATTGCTTGTCATTTATCTCACGACCAAATTTATGACTAAACTATTTTAGTCATTTATTTGGTCATTGATTTGGTCATATATCTAGTCATTTATTTGGTCATTTAGTCATTTATTTGGTCATTTATTTAGTCATTAATTTGGTCATTGATTTGGTCATTAATTTAGTTGTTAATTTAGTCATTTATTTAGTTATTTAGTCATTTATTTAGTCATATATTGGGTTGTATATCTAATCATTTATTTAGTCATATATTTGGTCGTATATTTGGTTAATCTAGTCATTTATTTAGTCATATATTTGGTCGTATATTTTATCATATATTTGGTCATTAATTTAGTCATATATTTAGTTGTTTATTTAGTCATTTATTTAGTCGTATATTTAGTCATATATTTAGTCATTAATTTAGTCATATATTTAGTTGTATATTTAGTCATTAATTTAGTCATATATTTAGTCATTGATGTAGTCATTAATTTAGTCGTATATTTAGTCATTTATTTAGTCATAAATGAAAAGTATTTTAAATACCATAAATTTTATAATGCCAAAAAAACATCATATTAAACTTGAAGTAATGCGAAAAAAACATCATATTAAATTTTATAATGTCAAAAAAACATCATATTCAAAGTATGTAGAGTGCCAAAATATATTCTTAAGATGTCGAAGTTATCTAAAGAGTATATAAGTAAATATAATAAAAAAATATCAACGTTGTCTCAAATATTAAACACTGAGCCAAGATGTCTAACAAATAGTACATGATAAACATGTTGATCAACTATGTCATTTTTTGCAAATATTTTAGTGGCCAACATGTGAAGGTTCCCTCTTTCTCTTTCAGATGAACATCTCCATCTATTTTGTCTTCATAAGCAAGGGGTACGTTACTTGTGACCTTTAAAATGTTTACATTTGCATCTCCTGTTCTTTTCAAGTTGATTCGATGTATAATAGATAGGGAGTGAATCTATCTAATGCCCACAACATCACCATCATATGGATCCAACACCTTAACTTTATCCCCTTATTTGAGTTTATCAATAGATTTCTGCAAAAGGAAAAAAAATAACATGTTATATTACATAGGTAATGAAAGGCAACAAATATAATATAATCATAAGACTCTAAATAAGAAAGACCAAAATTATTGTTCATTCCTATTGCACTTCTCTTTTTTATGTTTAGGACTAAAGGTGACAAATTTAGAATTGCAAAAAACAAAGAAGCATTTATAGTTCATCTAAATACTATAATAGTATAGATCATCCAAATAAGAGATGTTTTAATTTCTTATTGCATAATAAATAGTTCAAGAATGTTCTTTATATCTAAAACTTGAAGAAAAGTAGAAATTTTGACTAGCAGATATAAAAAATGAAATAAATAATAAATACATAGTCATTCTAATGGTTAAATTAATTTGGTTAGTGTCCTTAATTCCAAACATAAAACAAACAACTCATAATGTGACTCGCTTTAAAAACAAACCAAACAATCCCAAAAGTAATTTCTGATTATTCAATGAATGAACTCTAGTTTACTTCTTTTTATCTTCTTCATAACAAAACTCTAGTGAACTCTTGTTTACTTCTTGTTATCCTATTATCAACAAAACCATTATAACATACAAAAAACTATTTGCATGTTCCCATAGATTTTAGATTTTGACAAGCGTGGTATCAAATGAGAACCAATAAATGAGAGACTCATAAGCTATATTGGAGGAAGTCAGGAGGCCGACCAGGAAACTAACATCCACCAGTATGATATGCTATTAATGTTTAAGTTTTCAGACAACAATCCCATTTTACAAATTGTTGATGTCTCAAATTTCATGTTACTAAGATAGTGCCTAGGAGGTCTCCAATAGTTAGAAATATAAAACTAGAAGTAATAGATTATATCAATGTAGGCAAGTACTAAAGTAACTTATCCATGCCCATTGCAGCAGCATATTAGTTGGTTAAAGAGTTAATTTAGTGTTCTAGGAAGCAATAGCTAAATCCAAAAAAACAATTTGACTCACAAGAAGAAAGGTTCATCTCTACAAAAGGAAGTTGGCAATTGAACAATCTCAAATCTATAGAAAATTTAAAAAAAACATAAACCCACATAAACATTGATTGTATGGACAAATGGCAGGAAGATTGCCTACTCATCCTCCATCTATCATCTCCTCTTCAATAAGGATTCATTATCACCATAACCCCAATAATCAATACAACTAGGAGTGCCATGATGATCATCATAATTCTGATTGTTTTGGGACATCTGTAAATGTGATTTGGTTTATTTTTATTAATTTTTTAGCAAACCCAACATATGCACAAGATAATAAGATCATTCTAGATAATAATACGATACAAATTCACAAAGGCACAAGTAAAGATCAAGAGATGCTCTCCTCAACGTAGCCTATAGACTTGATTGTAAGCCCTTTACTCACATTTCCTGATGGCCATACATATTACCATTTCCCTCAAAACTTCATTTTCATTCATCTCCTCCTCCACCTTTTTAGTCCAGGGCTGAATGATCTTCTAGAAAAAATGTTTAATGTCACATCTCTTCAATTGTATTGTTTAATGAGGTTCCAAAAAAAATTTAAAAGTAATTTTGTTAATGTAATTAACAAAAGAATTGAAGTATATTGGCCTCTGGAGGACACATGGTATATTGGGAACATTAAGCGCTATGATGCATATAATAAATTGCACTATGTTATTTATGATGATGGGGAGGAAGAGTGGGTATCATTAGAGAGGGATAGATATAGGATTCAAGTGGCTCCTATGGAGTTTACAAGACTATCTAGCAGAAGTAGGAAGAGAAATGCACATGGGAATTTAGAAAACATGGGTTTTGTACATAGAAAATATCTTAATGGGGATACTGGTTTTGTACAGAAGGGAAGTGATGTCAATGTTGGGGGCGGTGATAGTTTTGTATAGAGGACAAGTATTGATGTTGTGCAGAAAGATGGTATTGATGATGGTGCTAATTGTGTACAAAAAAATGGTCTTAATGGAAGTAGTGATGTTTTGAAGAGGAGAGCTATAGGTGGGTATGCTGGAATTGTACAGACTGGTAATGGTGGGTTGCAAAAGTGTTATGATGCAAGAAGGAAGAGATGGAAGAACTCTAAATAGGTCAAGAATGTAGGTGTTAGTAATTTGACAGAGCCTTATGATGATGTGGGAGTTGGACTTGGTTTAAGCAATAAGAGGCTAGGCAAGGTTAAGCATTATGATCCTATGAATAAGTTGCAACTTGTTGAATATAAGGATGGGGAGGTAGAGTGGGTGCCATTAGAGAGTGACAATAATGTGGTTTCAAGTACAGTTTTTAGAGGCAGCGAGCAAAGTGAACATGCTAGTGTTGAGATTTTACAGAATACTAAAAAGGATCATTTGTAGGAAAATTATGGAAGGAGGAAGCGATAGAAGATGGATTCAAAATAGGTTACATTTGATTTGCAGAAAAGTTATGATATTAGTGGCAGTCTTGATTATGCCACTGCAGTGTGGGGTTCTGTTTTGGAACACAAGACAGGGGACACTATGAAAAAGCTAGGGTCACATGTGCTCTTGGTGATTCTGGCACTAATAGTGGTGCAACGATATTCATCACAGGCATAAATGATTCATAGAAGGATCGTGATGGTGATTTGGGAGCTGGTTCTTCCACGATTGTGCCTAGTTTTGCTAGGAAACCTAAGCTGCAGGGTAAGAATGTAAAAGAGAGGGTCACAAATGGGTTATGGATTCAGAGTGATTCAAAGCAGCAAAAAAATATAGACATTAGTGTTTTGCCCAGGGATTGTGTTGATTCTGGTAGCACATGGTTGGATTCTATTTAGGAATTTGAAACACAGAACAATGCAGGACAAAAAAACTTTTTAATTCCATTTTGTACATATCAAGAAACTATTGCAATCCAAGAAACCACATCCTGTTGAGATATTTTGCCAAACAAATTATGCGCTTTCTGTGTGCTTCCACACTTTGCATACATGTCTATCAATGTTGTGACAATTACAAAATCTAAAGAATAACCAGTTTTAATTATCTTCTGATGGATTTCCATAGCCTCTTCCAAAGCTTCCAGTTTAGCACAAGCTGGTAGTATGCTGGAAAAAGTTGCCGAGTTTAGATTTACACCTGCAAACTGCAACTACTTAAAAATGTCTAGATAATTTTTATCAAGCCCATTCTGTTCATATCCCACAATTATTGCATTCCACAAGACATTGTCTCATTGAGGCATTTTGTCAAACAAATCGTATGCCTTTCCTATGCTTCCACGTTTTGCATATAAATCTATCAGGGTATTCATCATAATTACATTAGAAAGAAATCCATGCCTAATGATGCTTCCATGAATCTCCAAACCATGTTCTAGAGAAGCCATGCTGGCACATACAGGAATAATAGTGGAAAAAGTGAAATGGTCTAGTTGGATTGTTGTTCATTGCATTTGATGAAATAGTTTCAATGCCTATTGAGGAAGGCCATGCTTCCTATAAGCTGAAATTATCACATTCCATGAAAAGACGTTTGGCTCAATCATGTTGTCAAAAATAATGTGAGCATCTACCAAACTTCCACACTTGTCATACATGTTGATAAGTGTATTTGGTAGCAAAGAGTGTGGAGTAAATGTTAATCCTCTATCATTTAGGTGAGAGTGAATTTACTTCCCCTCAAAGAGGGATTTTTTGGCAATGTAGGCATGCAATAGATGAATATATGTGGAAGAATCTACAATAGGATTGTTTGAGTTAAAAAGAATGCGTACAACCTCTTTCAAATGACCCTCTGTACACAAATTTCTCAGACTTCGATTGAGATTGATAGTAGATGACATTGAACAAATCAACTTCACTATTCAAATCAAGAAAACCAACAACAACCATTAGCTCAACCCAAAGGAAAACCATACAAATAAAACAACCACCAAATCCGAGCACTAAATGATGAATTTTTCCTGTGATCTAGTTTATTAGAATTCATAGAATTAATAATAAATTGAAGGAGGAGATTATGCCATTCCCACTTTATAATATTATATAATAAAATATTATGCCATTCCCTAGAATTTTTAGCTTACCCAGTTCTATCATATGCCTCTGCTTGGGTTCTCTACATGAAATTTGTAATTCAAACTGGTTATTGAATTTCCAAGTAATAGAACTCTTGTTCCAATTGATGGTGTGATTCATGGCCTTAAATTCATTTGGGAAGTACTTGTACAACAACATATGTCAATTCAGTAAGCGTTGGGTGACCTAGAAACCCCAAAAACTACATTTAAAAGATCATAGAAGCTTCCTTGTTTAGGGAAATTGCAAATTTGGATGTATTGAATGCCAATCACATTTTTTTGAATATTTTTCATATTTTTAGTAAAGCTAAATTAACTAAGCCCATAAGAAGCATTGAGGATACTCTTATCAGTCTCAATCCAATAACCCATATGAAGCTTCCTAAGAAATATGCTGCAAGCATAGCTGTTATTGTCCACAATTATTACAACACATTTTGTCACATGCGGGAGCAACTATTGCAATTACTCAGTCATGATCAGAACTTGAAATCAACACTATAATGTTTAGGAGAGTCTCAAACTAGCTGTGATTTAACAACTTCACCCCTGCCTTTAACATCTGCAATACCCCACGATTATGGCATCTATCATGGATTCACTGCTGGTAGGTTGAATCACCATAGAAACATTAAGAGAGGAACCAGTTACATAGTTTTTTAAACGCCTTGTCTTTGACATGATATTATTTCAGCAGTAATGTTGTACTTGAACAAATATTATTGAATTCCTTTGGATGATGCTCAAATTTCTTCGACACAAGAAGAAACGAGACTATTGGGATTGCCTATTATAGCCCAAATTGCCTCTCTTTGGCTTCTTCATCTTCATAGGTAATGTTGTTTAAAAATGAATCTATCCGAATGATAATGAACCCTTCTAGCAATAAAATATAGTTAATATAAATAAGACTTGTTAATCCCTCTAACTCTTTTCTCTTTAACTATCAAGTCCAAGAGACTAATGTACATTCAAAATGACAACTATAGTGTCAAAATTGAGAACAACGATTCCCTAACCTCTTCAAAGTTCAAACCCCTCTTTACTTTACAGAAAAGGCAACAAATATGCCTGGTAGTTGAGGACATCAATGTCCCATCTTAACAACAATATCACAACAATGGCAGAATGCTACTGACTGGTGGTTACATCTTAACAAGATTACTAATTACAGAGGGTTAGTTATGTCAAAAGACAATAATGGTGATAGCAATCTCAACTTGACATTATTAATAGCTGATATATGACAACGAGAATCCAGATACAAATAGCTCAACAATATAACTATGTTTACAAATGAAGTAATGACAATAATATTTATTGATAAGTAGAAATGGAAGCAATTCAATGACAGCGCTACTATTTGTGGTGTACCAATATTGACAAATCAAAGGACAATATAAACATTTGATGGTTTTTTCTAGTAATGACTATGTTCACAAATCATAAATAATGGCAACAATGTTCTCTGTTATCAAAGAAAATAGTCATAATCACTAATCACAATAATGATAATCATGTTTTGTATCCACAAGGATCTCAAACCTATCTCTTCTCAACTATAGTTAACTGTACTCATTTTTGAAATACCAACAACAATAATTATTGTTGTCTATTGGTGACAAACCTAACTACTATTTAATAATGACAGCTGGGAATCTTAGCAGCTACTTCCATTGTACAAGGGTGTATGTGTTGTTCATAAAAGATTCTAGAGAAGAATGATAAAAACTTGCAGACCTGAGGCTAGTAAAATAAATAAATTTATTATGATATTACTGGTCGTATATCAGTGACAATTTCAGTCAAAGTTGTGCTCAATGATATTATGAAAAAATTGCAATGTTTTCACAAAAATGTTGGGGAACAGATAATTTCAGTCAAAGTTATGCTTAATGATATTATTAAAAAATTGTAGCATTTTCATGAAAATGTTGTGGAATAATGTTGAGAAAAAATATATTGGGATGTATTGCAAAATTTGAAGATGTCTTCTTCTATGGTTCTTTGTTCTAGTCCCTAGAAAATGTCTCTGGACTAAAAAATTATGCCAATTTATTTCATTGTATTCCATTGTGGCATTGAAATTATAGTTGTATATATATTTATAATCTCTATCTTCATCTCATAATTCATTGTTCATTGCATATTACTATTGCATCCTAAGACATTGTTCACTTCCAATATCATTGCACCTACACATTACATCTGTTCTTGCTTCATAATTCATTAGTGTTGATCATGACACTATGTGTGCTTTATTTGACATTGAATGTCCTTGTACACTTTGGACTCACCTTTGGGAGATCCTTGGAGATCCCCATTCCTCTCCATTTGTAGAGGATCTTGTAGAAGATTGTCTTAATCCTCTTGCAGATGGAGATTGCATACCATATGATTGTGGTACTCTTGCGATGCTTGAGTTGATTGTAGATCTTACATGCTCGAATGAATCAGAGACTTGTATCTTAGTTCTCACTCCTCACATTGAGACACCATCTCAATATTCATATTTTTTTGTTCGTGATCAGATTTGTATATAAGTTTTAGATTTTCATGTTGTAGTTACAGAGATATGAGATGAAATGCTAACCAAACTTATCATGCAAAATATGTAAAACATCAACAGATATGCATCCGTAGAATTATAGTTTTCTGAGCATCAGTATTGTAGTAATGAATATTAATAATAGATATACAATCTAAATTGCTTTGATATCAGGAAATAACATTTACATTCAAATCCTTCCATTATTCTATTATAACTTGCACATTTTTTGCCCGTGCAATTGATTGTTCTTTAATCAACCTAACTAAATTGTAAAGACCCTTTATCTTATAGCTGATAACAAGGAAAATGATAACTTCTCTCTGCCATAATATTATACATATACATACATAAAGATTTATAGCAGAAGATCTGACATTGAAAGGAGTATGAAGATCATTTAAGAATGCTATTTTCTGGTTCCTTAAGACTGTTCAGTCTCGTGGACATCATTAGAATCATTCAAAGAAGAAGAAGAAAGCTAAACAGTTGAAATTCCAGATGCATGAAAATTTTGACTGACATGCCAATGATAATGTCCATCCTATACTTGTTGTTAATTAGTAATACAGTCTGGAGAAAAAGTTTGTAGAGTCAACACATACATGTCCACCATTTTGGCCATGCCCACTTCATAACAAAACTATTCTACCTTTTTCTAAAATGTCACTGCTTTCACAACTGTCGTGATTGATAAGGAATTTCAAAATACAGGGATATACCTCTTTGCTTGCCAGACGACCCCCAACAAGATCATAATGAGCATAATGCATATTGTTTTCACCACCAAAGCACTTGTAAGTAACCAATTCTAGAGGAAATTCTTTCACAGTATCAAGAATAGCTTCTGGTGGACAAATCAAGTCCTCATCTCCAGCTATTGCTAAAATAGGAGTTTTGTATTTTGCTAAATTATCCTTGTAATAGATGGACCCAGTTCGATTCTGCAATCCACCAAGATGAAAAGCTATTGCAAGCTGCAAGATCATCTTTGCTTGTAGTGTACAGAAGTTACTCAAGACGAGCTTCTTAAACAGCTTTGGATGCATCATATCATCAGCAGACACCTAGCGATTGAGTGAAGAGAAAATAATAGGAAATTGTGATGAAAGTTGATAAATAGCTGCTAATAATGTTCCCAAAGGAAGAACAAGAACATTAATAGTCTGCACTGGATCTGCAAATGGAAGCAATGACTTCAAAGATGAGTTTGAGACTGTATAATCGACAGAGGATGCCAATGTAACAATGGCTGCAAGACTGCATTGCTTTCCTATCCTAGCAGAAGATGACATATACGCATAAAGAAAAATTCCTCCCATAGAGTGACCTATAGCAAGTAGTTTTCCATCCTTAGGCTTGGTCTGGCTCCATATATAATCCATCTCACCACTATAGGAAGATCTTCTTCTAAATAGTTATCAAAGTCCCAATTATATTTCTTAGTCAGAACCATTTGTTTCTAAATATCATCAATTTTTGAGCTGAGACGTTCACATAGATCAAAGATCTATGATGGACCATCTAGCACCATCTTAACAAGTCTATCACTCATCTCTACAATATGTGAAGTAGTAGTAGAGTTGTGCCCCTCCTCAAACAACTTTAATAGCTTTTCTTTAATTTCCATGAAGCGCTCTAAGAGTTGAGCATCTCCCTAAAGTTCAATTATCTGGTCAACTAACCTAGAAGCCATAGCCTTATATTGGCTTTCATTCAAAAAAGTTATCAATTTAACTAAGAGTTGTAGAAATGATTCTAACAATCTAGCTACCAATTCTGATCTCTCCTAGGCTCTAGCCGTGCCATTCTCAATCTCTTCTTTAGAATCACTTTCAGTGAGACTCTGATCAGATTTGATTAAGTGACCATTTAAGTCATCTTCAGTTAGAGTATCCATCAACTCGATGGTGGTACCATTTTTAATGCAAGTTTAATTTTCCATAGCTTTCCCTTCTCTTTAAACTGTAAAGACCCTTTATCTTATAAATTGTAAAGACCACATGGAGATTGCAACATATATAAAAATAATATCACCTAATAAATATTCTTGACTACTCAAGTAGGCATTGTGCTAGATGTCATCCTCTGGAATGTAGTATTTGCTAGTGTTGGTAGAGAAAGGATGTCTTGAAAATGCTTAGAAACTAAAAGAAAATGAAATGAGAATGCGGTAAAGCCAGATTATGTGATATTTATCATTATTTTCCTCTTTTCCTATGTGTGGAATGTGGGATTCAGAGTCTAGAGCATAGGTATTCATTGAAGTGAGAAGGTAGAAAATGAGTTTTATTTTCTATTGCTCCGGTCATTGTGTATGCAGCACATGTGAGCTTTTGAGAAAGGGTACTATCTTTTCTAGCATACTTCCAGTCTATACTGAAATGGGAGCTTTGGACAACATATTGCCTACATAAGGACACTGATGCAAAGTGGACAGCAAAAGTGTCAATTAGGCCCAAATTGGTCCTTCAAAACCTTCTAAAGGTTGTAAGTGTACCTAGAGGCAAGACCCTCCTACTGGTGTGTACCCTTCACACTCTTCACAAGTGTTGAAAAATGACTTGATTCAGACTATCATAGTCTCACAAATAGGGTACCCAATCACTGAGTCCCAACAAGTCACAATCCAACCAATCACTGGTCAATAGGGCAGGAACATAGATTAAGTTCAGAAGTTCTATCTTGCTTCAAATGAATCTCCAAGAACCAAGATAATATACAAATGTTTGATGACCTAATCAGACCCCTACTACAACAGACATATGAATGTACCTACCCAAGATAGTAATTTGGGTATACTAGTCTGAACAGGTCATTCCTAGGCTTGTAGCCTCTTCAAAACACTAATGTTGATTTAAATCACAGACAGTCCACACAATCTCATGGTCTTGCTGAAAATGCAATATTTGCTAGTGTTGGTAGAGAAAGGATGTCTTGAAAATGCTTAGAAACTAAAATAAAATGAAATGAGAATGCATAAAGCCAAATTATGTAATATTTATCACTGTTTTCCTCTTTTCCTGTGTGTGGAATGCAGGATTCAGAGTCTAGAGCATTGGTATTCATTGAAGTGAGAAGGTAGAAAATGTGTTTCATTTTCTATTGCTCTGGTCATTGTGTATGCAACACATGTGAGCTTTTGAGAAAGGGTACTATCTTTGCTAGCATACTTCTAGTCCATGCTGAAATGGGAGCTTTGGACAACATACTGCCTACATAAGGACAATGGTGCAAAGTGGACAATGAAAGTGTCAATTAGGCCCAAATTTGTCCTTCGAAACCTTCCAAAGGTTGTAATTGTACCTAGAGGAAAGACCCTCCTACTAGTGTGTACCCTTCACACTCTTCACAAGTGCTAAAAAATGACTTGATTTAGACTATCAAAGTCTCACAAATAGGGTACCCAATCACTAAGTCCCAACAAGTCACAATCCAACCAATCACTGGTCAACAGGGCAGGAACATAGATTAAGTCCAGAAGTTATATCTTACTTCAAATGAATCTCAAAGAAATAGGATAATTTACAAATGTTTGATGGCCTAATCAGACCCCTACTATAATAGACATATGAATGTACCTACGCAAGATAGTAATTTGGGTATACTGGTCTGAACAGGTCAGTCCTAGGCTTGTAGCCTCTTCAAAACACTAATGTTGATTTAAATCATAGATAGTCCACACAATCTCATGGTCTTGCCACTAAATTGAACACCCCCTTCAGCCAAAGGAAACATTCCATAACCTTGAGGTCTGACAGAGAGGACAAAGTGCAATAGAGTTCAGAATTCCCATTGGTAATTAGGCCTAAATTGGCTCCAATTATACTACAGATACCTCACTGGGACATCCAACCTTCCATCCAATGTTTGGGTCACGTGGGGGAACATGTGAGAAGATAATGTTTCAAGTTTTGAGCCTTGGGAGTCACTCAAACACAAATTGTGTGGACTGGTGTTAAAAGAAATAGGGTGCACACTTGGTTATGTACACCTAGGGCATCAATAAATGCCCGTCTCCCTGCAAACTATGAACCACAACCTGCAAAATCTCAAAGAGAACATCATAAGCATGAATTCCACCAAAGGATGTTATTTTCCCATGGTGGAATTTGAAGTTATGCCCAATCTTCAATGAAACCCTGATTTAGGGCGTTCAGTCCAAGAACCCGATCTAAATCCTAAATATCTTTTGACTCAGGCTGATTCAAAACATGAAACTAGTTGTAAATGAAAGTTGATTCACGGGGCTAAATACAAATGTTAGAATGGCATCCTCAAACCACTGTATGCACCCATACCAATTTATTGTTGTTCAAAAATGAAGGTAAACAGTCTAATCTTATTGATTTTAAAAATGGTTTTTACATCTCTGGCCTTCCATTTTCCTGATGGGGCTATGAAGGCTTCCCCCAATGGTTACAAACTGATTTCTAACCATCAGGTCATTGGGTGGGAAGAGATTACAACTTTGAAAAAAGTTGTCAAAGTTGCACAGCAACTTCTTGACAATTTTGCAATATTTAAATCCTAAGAGACTAGACTTGGTCTTAATTTATGAATCCTGATCCCACATGGATCTAATCAAGATAAAACCTAAAACTATGCAAAGAAACCTATTTCTAAGGTTCAGGATAGTATTTAACCAATAGTTAACCAAGGGCTTATAGAATGCCAATCTTGGAAACTAGGCCTTATAGAGGATGTCTATTATGGAACCTTTATTTCTAAGATGACCTAAGAGTACAAGGGACTTCAACACATCCTTAAATGCCATCAAAACACTTAGCTTATCTAGGGTGCTCCTGCACTAGACAATCAACCTTATAATATTAGAAACAATGTCTTTTAGGTATGATTGAACACTTAACTATTTGTGGAGTTAAACAATGGAGGACTTAATGTTTGAGGATCCCTGATCAAACCAGAAAGATAGCAATATGTACTGTGATCAGATCACTAGATAAATACTGTTGGGAATAATTCAAAGATCTCAAAAGTAATTAATCATGATTAGTGGTGATACTTTGTGAAGGATAGATGTGATCAAGGAATATGGCATTTGGAATATTTATATAAAGAGAGCTTGAAGCCACTACAATTTGGAGAGTATCCTTTGCTTGGGAAAGCTTTTCACCACCACAGCTATTGTTCTCATTTTGACGAGTCAAGAGAAAATCTGCAAAGCATTGATAAAACAAACGTGCAAGGAAGCAAGAAGAATTGAATTAGAATAGATGAAGCAAGAAGAGTTGAGAAGATAGAGGAAAAAATTGGAAGAGAATGAAGAGAAGTAAAGGGAGATTGTAGAATCCCGAGAAAAAAACAAGAGGGATCTTGAGAAGTTGGTTGAAGAGTTGAAGCTCTTAGAGGAATGAAAGATGAAAAGTGCTAGCAGTCGACACTTGAGGATGAAGAATTAGAGTCCAAGAATGGTGGTTGGAATCCAAAGTGGGTTGAAGGTTGAGTCATGATAAGTGGACAAGGGAAGTGCAAGTGTTTATGAGGGTTGTCTATGCTTTACATGAATTTGGAAATTTTAAGGTAGAAGATGTACACTCTTTTAGGATAATAATGCTCTTCAAGAAAATAAATGTTAACTTAGCTTTTATTTCTAACTGATTGTCCCAGTTTTAGCTAGCCAGAACTAGTTAAAGTTTTATATCGTAGTATGGCAATTTACAGCCAAAGAGCACTCATTTTAGAAAATAACCAAAGAATACAGACTTTAATGTTATTGTAACAATTAAGCTCACCTTTGCGGCATTTAAAAAAGTGGAAGGATAAAATAAACAACTTCAAGAAGAGATTACTTTCATACATAAGGAGGATATGTTGATCATTATTAAAAGAAAAGAATGATGCAAGGTTGATGATATTAAACACCTTCCAATAGAATTATAGAAAGAGGATGAAAGCAAATTTTGAATCATTTAACACACTTTAAATTGTGCCATATTTTGAGAGCACTCCCTCAGAAGCTGACTCTAAGTTCTCTTTGTAATATGCTTAGCATAGTTTGATTTACCATACCACATTTCATTTAACAGGTTAAGTAGTAAGGACTGTGATTGTCTCATCTTAAATTTCATCAGTTTTCTCTTCAATTCATTGAAGAATGGTATTATCTAATGGATAAGCATAGAAGGGACCCCTTTGAAAAAGTTAGGAATTATTTTCCCAATCTAGATGAGCCCTACTAGAAGATGACAATAGTATCCTTGTTGCATCTTCTCATTAAACTTGATGGATGAAGTGGATGCAAGTTGTAAATTATAATAGTTTCTATTAGTTCTGACTCAGCATTACATCCAATGTTTAAACACAGAGAAACAAATTAATCAAAAAAACATGGTTTCCATTAACTCTCAATATTATGTTCTGTTTTAGTAGCTTAAACTGAATAAGCCCACACATTCAAACACTAAGCGTCCATTTTTATTTCTCTAAGTACTAACAATATGCTGGTAAGATGATGAATCTGTGCATTGGACAGACCCATTCATAGATTTACATACCATTAAAAAGGAAAAAGAAAACCTATTATTTGGACACTCTTTTTTATTGTATAAAAGAAAAAAAAAATTACAATGAACAGCTGAAGGTCAATAAAAATATTCACAATAAAGGTTGGATGAGCATCCTACAGTTGCTATAGAATAGGGCCCACAATAATATGAGGCTTAAAGAAACATAAGATAGTATAAATTACAGCTACAAGGAATCATTAGAACATGAGGGAAAAAAATAGCAGCATAAACCAATGGCTGGAAAATACAGCCAATATCGGTCGCTGATGCAACCAAACAATATCTTTATGCCTGGAACCACCTGGAAGTGACACACTTTTTGATAAACCAGATTATAGAAATGTATACAATTAGAAGCTTGATTATAGAGTTTCAGTTGACAAATTGTAGAGGATGGATCATGTCCTTAGCTTGTCAACTTCCCTAATGATCTCCAAATTGGCTTGCAAGATCTTCACCTACTCAATATATATTTCCAAATTAATCTACAACTTTAATAGGCCTTTGAAATCCATTTTGGGAATCTCAACAATCTTTAAAAGACTGCAAATCTCCACCCAAATCATTATTATGAGTTTTCTCTTAAAAGACCACATCTCCAATGGTGATTTTCTCATGGTTCTTGGAACCTTTTTTCTCACTTAAGAAAGCTTATGTCTGTGTCGCTTGTCACTATCAAGTAACTACAACCTAACAATAACAATGGCATCTGAAAATCATCCTCAAATATGTCATCCATTAATTTAATAAGATTTCAAGAAAGCAATACAACCACAATTTCCAATAATAGAGTAGTTTTATTAACAGAGTATTACCCAACTATACACGTGAGACACCATAACAAATATAGAGAAATCATGCAGCAAAGGAAAGCATGTGTTCATTTTTTTTATAAAGAATGAGAAAATGAAAAGTACCTATAGATATCCGTTTGAGTGTCTCAAAAAATCTCTACACAACTCCATAGAACCAGTAAAACCTTCGTGTCCTAGCTCCTTGGCAGAAAAGTGGAGAAAAAAAAAGAGGGAAAAATGAAAAGCTCCTTGGCAGAAAAGTGGAGAAAAAAAGAAGGAAAAATGAAAATGAGGGTTAACTTTACCTCTAATTCTTTCGACTAAACAGGGGTTTTTCTTTTATTTTAATGGAAGTCTTTTTAGTAACTCATTTGTTGTATTAGGTAATTTTATTTTATATTTTGTTTATGCATTACTAAAAAATTAAAATATTTACCAAGTTTTGTAAAATACTTATTAAATATTATTAATAATGCATAGCTACATCATTGCATATTCTTATTATTTTGCATCTAATTTGTTTATGTTTACCAAGTGTCACTTGGTAAATATTATTATAATGCAAAATAAATAGATATGTAATTGGGGATAAGGATGGAGTATGGGTTAGAATAGCTTTTATAAAATATAATGTTCTAAAATCAAAGAAATCCATGTTTAAGAGTTCAATTTATTGGCCTAATAAAATGATAGAAAACCAACATGTAGAAATTATAAAGTTAAAAATATTGCATGTAAATTTTAAAAAACATGAAATTTATAATAAAATATAAAGAAAAATGAATTTTAATTAGTCCACAAGTGCTAATAACTAATACATGTTGGATGATGCATTGACATTGCCATATTTCTTTTGTCTTTACTTTTTAGTTTAAGACAATTAAAATAGTCTTAATTTTAAACTTAAAATAATTAAAATAATAATTTAAGTTCTTAAGACAAAATGTTATTTTCTCTTAAACATCTTAAAATTTTGAAATACTTTTAAACTCTTCATAGACTATGAATATGCAACTCCATAATGCTAATGAGAAACTTTTGAAATACTTCTAAACACTTCACCCCCTACAACTATAAATATACACCTCCATAATGCTAATTACAAAATTCTTAGATGAATTTTGCAACAATATTTAAAATAGTTTTAATTTTAAATTTAAGATAATTAATATTTAGGTTTTAAAGACAAAATGTTAATTTTGTCCTAATAAAATCTTAAACTTTTGAAATACTTTTAAACACTTTGCCCCCTACAACTATGAATATGCACCTCCATAATGCTAATTGTAAGATGCTTAGATGTATTTTGCAACCCTCTAACAAGAGCTAAGAGACATACAAAGCTATTTTACACTTTAAAGCAAAAAATAGGTAACATGTTTAAGGGATAAAGATTCCACGCATGCAAACAAAATATGATTTGATTTGAACATTTAATATTATATGTGAGTCAAATTTTTTAGGTGTGAGATGAGAAATCACTTCAAAATAGTAAACCATGACTGAAAATTTATTTGATGGTAACTATGCCTTGTGATTCTATCTCTAAATGCTATTTATCAATCAATTTTGAAATCACCTGAAAGTCAGATTTTTGGTATGAGATAGGTGTAGAATACAATATGATTCAGTTGGAATACAATAAAATCAGATCTGAATAAACAAAATAATGAAACATCTAAAAATTATAGAGCACATAGAATAGTTAATGTGAAATGCAACAATAACTCTATTGGTGAACAAAATATTAGAGCACACACAATAATGTTTGCATAATAAGTCTATTGGCGAACACACATTATTGTTGAAATGCAACTTCTAAGAATATAAGTATATGATATTATCAAATGTTAATGTGTAAAGGAGTATTAATCATTCATTTAGTCATTTTTATTATTAGGGTGACTAATTATTTAGTCATTTATTTGGTCATTTTACCCGATGACCAAATTGGTCATTTATTTAGTCATTTTACCCAATGACCAAATTGGTCATTTATTTAGTCACTTTAGTTGTGATTTTACCTGATGACCAAATTGGTCATTTATTTAGTCATTTATAGTTGTGAATTGCAAAAAATGGGTAGAACATGATCAATTTTAGTTACATGACTAAAAATTTTAGTCATGTGACTAAAAGTTTTAGTCACCTAGTCATTTATTGCCCAAATTCTACTAGTGATATGTACCAGATCTAACTTTCCTTTTGATGTAAATGTTTTTCTTTTATGACTACTTTTAGTTTTCTTTCGCATAACACATTCTCTGCATACAGTGTTAGAAGGTTTCACAATCTTTGGTAGATCTCTTACTGCATTAGCCATACTTGCTTTCACAATGTTATCAAAGTTAACATGAAAAAATCTTTTGTGCCATAACCAACTATCATCTACCTTCGCAACAAAACAAGAGGCTCCAAATGTCTTTAGTTCAAATACATTACCTCTAGATCTTGAATTGGTGGCAATCAGTTTTCCTTCCTTGCTTCTGATAAAGCACTTACCATCAACAAAACCTAACTGAAAGTTTTTATCCACTAACTATCCAACACTCAACAAGTTATGTTTTAGTCCTTCGACAAGTAGTACATTGTCCATATTAGCCTTTCCATCCAAAGTGATGGATCCTACTCCTATGATGGATTTTGGGAGATTATCCCAAAATCTTACAACACCTCCATCATAATTTACTAATTTAACAAATTTGTTCTTATCACCAGTCATGTGATGAGAACATCCACTATCAATTATCCATTCAATTTTCTTGTCAACATGAGATACTAAGGTTTTTTCTTCATGAACTGGTTCATCTTTAATAGCAACAAATCTAATCTCTCCATTGTCTAAATCATCATCATCATCATCAGAGATTCCTTCACTAGCATAATAACATTCTTTATCTCTTCTAATCTTTGCATAATCAGGTTTGTATTTAGGAACTCTTGTAGGACATCTAGATGCAAAATGACCTACCTTATTGCATGAAAAACATTTCAAAGTTAATTTGCCTTCAAATTTTCCCTTACCCCTTTTCTCTCTTCTAGATATTAGTGCAACAAGTTCTTCCTTCTTCTTTTCTTCTTCCATTATCTTCTCCCATTCCTCAGCATACTCACCAAGATCTTCTCTTAGGTCTTCTTTGCTTGTGTTCAAAAGTGCAAATACTTTCTTGTGTGTGGATGCCCTAAATGTAGATTGAACTTTAGGAGAAGCTTCTCCTAATTCTGCAGCTTCAAAGGTGGTTAACTTTGCAATCAACATCTCTCTACTAAAGTTTGGAGTTAGGGGTATGGTTTCTTGAATTGACATTTCCTTGAATTTGTAATTAGGAGTTAGAGATCTGAGAATTTTTGCAATGACTTCATATTCATCATAAGTACCTCCATAATTTCTGATTCCAACTACAGATTCTGTAACCCTTTGAACATAGGCTCTAATGCTTTCATCTTCATTCATTTGCAGCTTCTCCATCTTTGTCTTCCAGTTTTGCAATTTCGCTTGTTTAGTATATTTGTCTCCTTAATAGAGTGCCTCTAGTCTATTCCAAATATCATGTGCCAAATCCAGATCTTTAATTTTAGTAAACTCACCCTCAGATAGTGCACTAATCAATGCTTCTCTTGCAACCATGTTGCATGAAAATAGTTTCTTTTCATCATCCATGGTTGACCCTATGTCATTCTCAGCTTTCAAGGTTTCCTTCTTCTTCACAATCATCCAATATTCTATGCCCAAGCATAGAAAATGTGTTTGCATCTTGTTTTTCCAACTGTCAAAGTTTTCAGGAACAAAATTAGGACTATCCTTCCTATAGTATGCCATTTTCCAAGATCACCTCAAATTGTTAAGCTTTCACTCTGAGGACCACAAGCTCTGATACCAATTGTTAGGATTAATAGTCCATAATACAACTAAGAGGGGGGGTGAATAAGTTGTATGATAGAATATTAAACTTTAAGATTATCAATATCAGATCCAATGAGCACAATGAATGCCACCACAATAACACAACATTTTGGTTATGGGGAAACCCTGTTAAAGGTAAAAACCCTGGTGGGAATCAGCACCCACTAATGATGTATTGAGAGTATATTAATCCTTGTTAGAAGATATAGCCCTGTTAGGAGCTTATTGAAACATTATAGTACATAGTCCTTGTTAGAGGATATACCCTATTAGGAGTCAAGAATAAAGAGGGCTCACTGCCTAAAGAAGGTTAAGTCAACCTTCTGAACTCACTAGTTTGCAACAAGTGTATATGAAGAAATACACAATCTTTTGAACTATTTGCTAGCAACTGTCTTTGCTTGATTAGTTCCAATGAAGTCCACCAATAATCCCCTACTCTAAGTGCAGTAGACACAAGTTCACAACCTCCTTATATCATACTTATCCCATCCCTATCTCTTCCTAATAAAATACCTTTTATTTATACCTCATTACATTTTACCAAGAATAGGTTGGCCCATAAGGCTTTCCTAATTACAAACACGGTATCAAAAACATGTTTACAATTATTACATTACAACAATTAAGGACTGACATCCTTGAATTATGCTTGCCAAACAAAACACACACTCCATTTCCCTGAGTCGGCTTCATAATAAGCCATCGCTAGAGCACACACCACAAATGATGTCACTAATCATTCCGTACCTTGCACTGACCAATGAACATTCATTAGTACCTCTTCCATCATCCTTCAAGATCACATACCTTGAATCCAATCCTTCTGAAATCTATACTAGAAACTCAGAGACTAACTCTGTCAATTCTCACTGTCACACTCCAATGACCAGTCTTTACCAAAATAGTTGTATCTTCCTTAATATGCATTCATTAATGATGTGATCTTAGATATAAGATCACAACATCCACCTGAGCTCTCATCTGACTTTGCAGCATCTGGAACATCCGTACACCTTTTGTACACTGTGATTACCAGCCTAGTTCCTTCGTAGAAGCATATGTTGACATCAGTGACAAAACAAAAATGACAAAAGTGAGTACCCATTTAGTAATGTAGTGATTAAACATATTAAATGTCTCAATCACCACCCATGCATTAGTAATATCCAACAAATGTTTCATAAGAAATACCTTATTTGAGGCTAAGGGTTTCTCGTACAGTTGTCTAATAACTTCATTAAATCCTCTATTATTGTTTCTTTTTCTATATTGAAATCCACTGATGATGCTAGACATAGTCATATTTCCCCCAGTGCCTTCCTATCAAGAACTTCTCATTTTTCATTTGATATAGCCATCAACTTCTTTGCTTTTCCACCCAATGGTAAGTAAAGATCCTTTTGATATAGATAATCTACAATTTGCATCTTCCATAGCTGATAGTTTTGGCCATTGAGCTTATCAACCTAAAGTATGCCTTCCTTTACCATTACTCCCACTCCAATGTGAGATTTCCTTCTCTGATACTATTTTTTAGGGTTTAGAAAGATATGAGCAATAAACAATATTAATATAATAGAAATGTAGAGAAGACAAAGAAAACATAGATATTTAACCTATTTCACTCAATATGGGCTACATCCACCGGAGAAACAATCATCCACTTATTTATTATCTAGCAAAGAGAAAAATACAATATGATATTTTCACATCACACAACCACATATTTATCAAGCCTTCAAAAGCAGTTTACAAAATTAGTTAACAAAATTAAACCTAACCCTAAAAGAATATTCTTGTAATCTTTTCCTCATATTCATACATGTACTTGTATTCTCTATAATCGTACAAGAATTTTGGAGGGTAGCGAGGGTGGGGGGCTATGTTGTTAATATGATTTAGAACAACATAGAGGGGGGGGGGGAATCAGTTGTTTTTAGGTCTAGATATATCAATTAAACTTTTAAACACTTCAACAATCTCAGATTTAATCACCAACATTACTCAGTCACTAAAGAATGTATGCCAGAAACATATAACATGCAATTCATTATCCAACAGTATTTAACTTGCAAAATATAGAAACATTCACACCAAAACATTCATATAAGTATGACACCAAGATTTATAGTGGAAACCCAATTTGGGAAAAACAACTTTGTAACATGTTACTGATATTTTCACTCTTCTGAAGTGAGCTCTATGAAAAGCCAACCCTGTTAAAGGTTTACAAACACACTTCTAGGTGTGACCCTATTAAAGTATTTCAATCACCCTGTTAAGAGTGAGCCTTGGTAGAGGACTTAAGTGCATTCCATCAGAATGCAACCTTGATTAAAGGATTTAAACAATTACTATTAGGTAAACCTTGATTAAAGGATTTAGACTGATATAATGGTTAGAAAGTAGTAGTAGTATCTAATCTGAAAAACATACAACTCACTTTACAAATAATAGATCTAATTTGCACATATATGCTAGCTTACTGACTAAGTTCCATTTCCATCTCCATCACTAATCTGCTCGAAATTCACTTCAAGCAATCACAACTCTGATAAAATCCTTCACCTTCAACCTTTCTACTTAGACTTATCAGTCAATAACATCAACACCATCAACATACTTGTTTAACCTCATACTTAGGTTTTCCTTTATACCTCTTCAATAGGTAGATCCATCTTTTGCCACTTAGTCTCCTACATAGATCTTAGGTTTAGGTTAGATTCATCTAATCCTTCCAACATTCAAGTTCTTCATCCATCCTTCTAAAAACATCTTCAATCTCCTCATTGAATTCACAATAGAACGGTTTACCGTGCTTTGAATTCACATTATTTGTTCTCGAGGAAACCCTAGCCAAGGGAAAACCCTAATGGGGATGGTACCCACAAAGATCCACTAATCAAAAGTATCCTATCAAGGATGTTGTCCCTATTAGGATTCTATTACAAACATATAGTGTATTAGTCCTGATTAAGGGACTATAGGCCTTGTTAGAAGCCTTAACCCTGTTAGGAGTTGGTAGTACAAAATGTGATTACCAGCTAAGCCCATTTCCCAAAAAAGTAATGTACAATATACACTAATTACAAAATAGGTCAAGGTACATAACCTTATTCTTCTTGCATTGATATCTCTTCACTGATCTTTCACTATCGCTATTACATATGCTTCATATACTTCACATCATACTTCTACAAATACTTTCTGCTTATTACAATTAAAACTTCTTTTACTTCACTTTACAATTACAAATACATTTACATATATACCAATAGCTTTAACCAAGAGTAAACATCTAAGATGTCATCCCTTTATATTTTTAAGACATTATTTTGATAAACAAAATAATCCCTTAACTCTTTATCAATTCTGCCTTCATATACTATCCTGTTGACTTCACACTGTCTTTGGTAAAACTATCATAAATTCTTTCATACATGCCATACTAACTTGCACTCTGAGATGGGTCATAATTAGTCACCATAGAGTCTATGTTCAAGTTTGCAAGCACTGAACTCACTCCAGTCAACATCGCAAACAAAAACTATGTCTGGGTAAACTGGTAAAAATATTGTCTCACACTTAGACAAATATGCAGTGCGCTCTGTCATACTTGCTCTCTGACTTGTGTGATCTTCATGTGGATCATATGTTTCCATAATGACAACATCTATGCAATCAACTCAGCCAAATTGCCAACAATCTCCCCCTTTTTCATTGGTGGCAACATATGAGAAAATTGGCTAAGTGTGCAACTCCAAAATCTCAAAATTGACAAAATTGTGGCCATAGTATAACATATATATACTATCCTTATAACTCCTCAAAAATATTATCTATAATACAATACTCCCCCTAAGAGTATCAACTCTTATCATATATTATCAATTTTCTACTAAATATCTCTCCCCCTTTGACAACAATGACAAAGTAACGGTAGGGAAGGCTACAAAATTGTATCAAAAAAAGTTATACCTCAATTTATTTATTGCAAAGCTAGTAGGCTTGCAACAAAATCTACAAAATTTGTCTTCATGTTTTCTGTCTCCTTTTCCCATGACTTCTTAATGGAATCTACCACATTGATTAGTGCACTCAGTCCATAAGATGCTATTTGACAAGCTTGGAGGTTTTCAAAGTTGAATTTCTGAAAAGATGTCTTAGTTGTAAGACAATCTTATAACTTCTCTTCAATAACACTTAACTTCATAGAAACATGCTCTCTCAAAAGAGTATATCTCCTTAACTTCCTATCTTTCTCATCTTGTATAATTCTAATTTCATCAAAAAGTTTCCTAACTTTCTTTTCAACATTACTAACCTTCACATTAGGGTTAGTTAGAAGGTTTGTTTCTTTCAAAATCTCTACTTCCTTCAATTTTAACTTCTGATCTTCCTTAGCTATCAAAGTCTCTAATTTTGTACATTGTATGTACAAAGATTTTCCTGTCTCCAAATGTTTCCTCAAATCTTTGATATAGATATCAAGAGTATTGATATCATTGCTAATGTACTGACTGATGTTCAACAACATTCTAGCCTCATAGTCTACCTGTGCTTTTACTTTTTCAATATCAGCTAGGTTAGTGAACTCAGCATCAAAAGTGCTCATCACTTTCTGTGCCTTGTCCATAGGGTCTGCTTCTACAATCTGTGTGGTCACAATCCTTTGTAGCTTTTCAATTAGGTCCTTTAGACATCCTTCTAGACTTTTAACTTTCTTATTCTTCCCAATGATTTTGTTCAAAGATGTGATCAATTCCATTTGATCATCATCATCTACTTCTTTTCCCAAATCCTCAAACAAAGATCTAGTTTGCTTCTTCTTTCCAATCTCAGGAGTAAGACTGATTTCCTCTTTATAGGGTACAGATGCTTGTACTTCTAATACTTTGGGTTCTTCAATAGTAAATTGGATTTTCTCTGCTTCTATAGTTCTATCCGATTCATCAAGAGCCGAATTGTCAACAATGTTCTCTAGATTCTTGAATACATTATCATTAGTATCCAAGGTGATCCTTCTACCTTCAACATTCATACATTCTTCTTCAATGTTAATATTTGGTGGAGAGGGAATATCCTCTTGTTCTGCTTCTACTACTTTCTCTGCTACAACTGATGTCTCTCCAACAATTTGTGCCATAGCTTTGATTATTGCTTGTTTAGTCTCTGCATTCACTTGTTCATATTGTCCTTCCATAATCTGAATGGTTCTCATTTTTTTCCTTAAATGGGTGCTAAGGGGCTTCAGAATTTGTTTAAGATGTTCATCATCTCTTACATCACATAGTTTCTTCACAAGATTCTCTCTGATAGATTTGTCTTCTTCTTGTGCTCTCATCTTCCTGTTAGCAAGTTTCTTCAATAATTCATCAGGTATCTTTCCCTGAATAGAGTCAAAACTCTTGTTAGCTAGAATCAAATGCTTGACCACTGCATTTTCAAGATTCAATTTATCAGAATAGTCATAAAGGTCATAGTATTTATTCATTTTAGTGAAGTCTCCATCTTTTATAATTTCTTCATTCACTCTCTCAACTCTAGGTTTCCATGCTTTCTTCTTCACAAAAGTGTCATCATCTTTAATTTCTGCAATTTTCTTAGGTACTAGTGGCACCAAAGTTTTTTGCCTCTTACCAGGTCTAGTAGCAATTTCTTTCACTCTCTTGCTCGGTGTGGAGGAGGTAGATCTAGTGGGTTTTCTTGCTACTTGTTCCTTCTCAGGTTCCTCTACTTTCACCTTGACTGGTGCTGCACTAGATGATAAGGGAGGTATAGATAAAATCTCTTTCTATCCAATATCTCTGATTGCTGCTACTGTCTACTTTGCCACTAAGAATTCTCTCTTTGTCAATCCTATATCCTTCAATATTTTCTTAATAGTGCTCTCAATTCTTTTCTTAGACTGTTTCTCCTCAAGTATAGCCTTTGCGGAGTTGAAATTTTCTTCAAAAGTTGCAAATCTATTATTGTGAGTGTCAACCTTACACTTAAGTAGTCTGTTCACATATTCTTCTGTCTCTATTACAGATATTTCATAGCCAAGAGGGTCTATGAACTCAATTCTAGGTTCAACTACTTCAATGTATGTAAAGTCAATGTCAACCATAAAACATATTTCATTCTTGTATTTCTCCACAAGAGACTATGGAATCCTTGATCTGCTAGACACAATATTCTGAAATGTCTTAATAACAAGTACTGCACTCTCATTAACACTGTCAATAACATGCTTTTTTTATACTACATTAATCCTTTCCATTGTATTTTTTCCATCATTCCAATCATTTCCTATGGTGTAAGGAAATGTCCTCAAAAGATGAAAAAACTTGTAAGTGATCAAAGATGAAAATCTAAATTGTGCATACTTTGTCTTCTTAATCTTCTCCAAGTTCTCAGACAATTGAATTCTCAAAATTTCACATATATCAACTGGGACTTTGTCAACACACATCAAATAAGCTATGTGTACCATTCTAGTTTCCATGTCATCCTCTCTTGAATTTGCACAAAACTTGGTTGTTAGGATCTTGCATAGCTATCTAACATCAGGTTGTTGGATCTTAGTAATTACAATTCCTCTACCATTATAGGATGAATTAGTGTTATCAATGACTATCTTTCTCATGTTCTTATCATTTAAAGGAATAGCTCTAGATTTAGAGAGTCCAGTGACATCATGAATCAAATCAGTTGTAATCTCTATTACTCTATCTTCTAGCCAAAACTTCCCATTATGAATTCTGCTAAGGATTATCTTAGTCCATTCTTCATTATCAAACTCATACTGCAATGCATACTTAACAATCTCATTGTCTTTCAAATGATCATATCCTTGTTTCAATGACATGTCTTGGTTGTAAATCTTCTCATACTCACTTGTAAAATCACTATCACTAATGGTTTCTAACTTGCATCCCAGATAACTTCTTACATTCTCTAAATGCAAAACTCTATCTCGTACGGATGATAAAGCTAACTTAGGGTCTTCTTCCAGAGGTTCTACTAGTTCCCTCTTCATTCTAGGTCTATTTTTATCTCTGATATTGTGAATTAAAGATACATCCATGATTACTTCAAATTCCTTTTACCGATTCACAGATCTGTCAAGTAAAATACCTTGATTTTGCGATTTTAGGGCTTGCGTCGATTCGGTGCTCAAATCCTTCACCAAATCATTGCAAAAAGATTCCAATCACTTCTCTTTGATCTCTTTAACACTTTTGTTCACTTTTATGATCAAATAACACTGATCATAACCTTTTATTACTTCAATCTCACTTAGTTCTGACATCACATTCAATTCTTTTGCTGCTTCTTTCCAAAAAGTTGTTTCTGCTATCCTGCAAAACTTAAAACTTCTTGCAATCTCGCAAAACATAATATTTTTCTTTGTGCTCTTAACCATAGCATTATAATATCATAAAATACCTTCCATTAATTGTGCAAGACTTAATTCATCATAAATCTACTTCTACACTAATCTAAGTTCCTAATCTACTATAATTTTCATAAATTAAGTGCTTTGAGATAGGTCAGGTAAGGATTCATTCTTACCACTTGATACTTCACCTTTCTGATTACCTTCAATGTTGAATATGTCTCCTTGATCTGTGCTTTTAAAAAACTTCACTTCATCTATATTGCTACAACAACCTTTCTATCTGTTACTTGCATCTTCATTTATTCTTTCATGATTTCTAGGGTTAGGGTTAGGATGAAAAACTCCATTGTTCATTCTGCAAAACCTTGTTGTATGTCCAATCTTGTTGCATATCTGACAAACAATTCCATTGCTTCCATATCTTGGTCTAGGTGGATTAATCTATGATCTGCAATTTCTAGAAATGTGTCCAACCTTGTTGCATCTATAACATATTACTCCATTTCTTCTATTCATATCTTCAGTAGGTTTCTTATCTGCATTTTTAGTATTCCTAAACATTCTACTATTACTATTATTCTCAACAAATTTAGGTTTTCTACATTCAATAGCTCTATGTCCAAATCCATGATAGTTATAACAATAACCATTAAGAGGTTTAAATTTCTTGCCAGTGCAATCTTTCTTCATATGACCAATAGTATTACAAGCAAAACATCTACCTTTGAATTCTCTTTGCGTACCTTTGGATGATTCATCTTGCTTTGGTGATTCTTCTTCTTTAGGTGTATCTTCAGATTTGTTGATCTCATCAGACTTCTTCTCATCTAAGCTTTCAGATACTTTCAGATTTGGTTCCTTGCTTTCATCATTTGCTTTAAGAGTGTTGAATCCAAGACCAGTCTTATCATAGAATGGTTTCTAAAAAGATGCTTGTGTATCAATCTTCTCACTAGTTGAATATAGCCTTTCAAGTTGTTTCTTGGATTGAGTCAGTTCACCTTTCACAATCTTGTTGTATTTCTCAAGTTTAGCATACTGCAAATTGACTTTCTCAAGTTTAGATGTTACATTTCCAAGTTTAGATTTCAGTCCTTCATTTTTAGTTTTTAGAATTTCATTCTCATATTTTAGATTCACTTCATTCTTTTCATTTCCATCTTTCAAACTAAGCTTCAAATTTTCTATCTTCAATTCATGCTTAAGGATCTCATTTTCTTTTTCTAAATTGTCATCACAATCTTCAATATGAACTTTGAATTTCTTTTCAGATCTTAGATCTTCTAATTTGTTTTTCAATTTCTCAATGAGGTTCTTTGCATCATCATATTTTCCTTTCAGAGTGTCTCTTTCATCAGTAAGCATATCAATCTATTCAAGAGCTTATTCAAGATTCTTCTGCAGTTCATCCATATCCATAGAGATCTTACTCGAGCTTCTAGGCTTTCCTTGAATGATTCTTTTTTGAGTAACTAAGCTCTGATACCAATTGTTAGAAATAGGGAATATTGAGAGGGGGGGTGAATCAGTATTCTACAAACTTTATCTTTTTCCCAATTATGGATATAACAGATTATCTTTATACATGCATAACATAAGAAGCTAAACAACATGCATAACAATAAAGAACTCATAACACATTATTTGTTCTCGAGGAAACCCTGGCCAAGGGAAAACCCCAGTGGGGATTGTACCCACAAAGATCCACTAATCAAAAGTATCCTGTTAAGGATGCTAACCCTGTTAGGAGTCTATTACAAACATATAGTGTATCAGTCTTGATTAAGGGACTATAGGCCTTGTTAGAAGCCTCAACCCTATTAGTAGTTGGTAGTACAAAATGTGATTACCAACTAAGCCCATTGCCCAAAAAATTAATGTACAATATACACTGATTACAAAATAGGTCAAGGTACATAACCTTATTCTTCTTGCATTGATATCTCTTCATTGATCTTTCACTCTCGCTATTACATATGCTTCATATACTTCGCATCATACTTCTACAAGTACTTGTTGCTTATTACAATTACATTTCTTTTACTTCACTTTACAATTACAAATACATTTACATATATACCAATAGCTTTAACCAAGAGTAAACATCTAAGATGTCATCCCTTTAAATTGTTAAGACATTATTTTGATAAACAAAATAATCCCTTAACTCTTTACCAATTCTGCCTTCATATACTATCTTGTCGGCTTCACACTATCTTCGGTAAAACTATCATAACTTCTCTCGTACATGTATTGACTTGGGCTCTAAGATGGGTCATCATTAGTCACCATAGATTCTATGTTCAAGTGAACAAGCACTGACCTCATTCTAGTCAACGTCGCAAACAAAAATTGTGTCCATGTATACTGGTAAAAATACTGTTTCACACTTAGACAAATATGCAATGCGCTCTGTCATACTTGCTCTCTGACTTGTGTGATCTTCATGTGGATCATATGTTGCCATAATGACAACATCTATGCAATCAAATTAGCCAAATTTCCAATAGCCTTACCTTTTCTAAATCCTTAGATGGCATGTCAGGAGTTTCTACCAGTGGTTGAGACGCTGCCTCAATTTGCAATGCTTGAGGAGGAACTACTTTTGAATCTTCTTCAAGCTTGGCCTTTAGATAATCCAATTCATCCTCCATCTTCTTGATTTTCATTAACTTTAAGTCCTTGTCCTTTGCAACTTTCATTGAGTTTTCAAATAGCAGAGCATACCTATTGGCTAATTGGGTTGTCTTTGCTTCATTGAGGTGGGCAAAATGTGTCACAGCATTAGACACCTCAAGATCAGTGGTATTCTAGATAGTCCATACAATCTTATCTCCTTCCATTTTATCTTCAATGCTCACCAGAGAAGGCTTTTGAGTCCTAGGGGAAAGTGACCAAAATGCAACAGCCTGGGACTTAGGATCATAGCCACTTCCCCTTATCATGTCTCCAATGTGCACCTCATAAGATAGGCTACCCTCTGGCTACTTTCTAATCTAATCTATGATGAAATCTAAAGTTAGATCCCATCTAGGAGTCAAGAGAATTCCACTTGATTTTACCATCTCTCTGGCCTCATCAACAATAATATTCTCATGGCTAGGGTCATAAGAAGTCAGAGTCCTCATGGTCTCCTCACTTGGTTCCATTCCCTTTGGCAGAGCCTTAGCAACCTCCTATGATTTCTTCCAAATGAGGAATTTCCTAAATTCATCACTTTTGATGAACTAGTCATCACTAAGGAATTCCTCCTGATATAGTTCTCTTTCATCTTTTCCTAGCAATAGAGGCAATTCCTCTTCCTCTTTGGACACTACCTTCTTTCCCTTTCTTATAGGTTTTCTCAACTGGTGATGATAAGCCCGATCACTAGGTACTAGAGAAGAAGCTCTATCTATCATCCTTTTCTATTTCTTCTCCTTAGAATGTTCACCCACCTCAAGTTTTTGTTTCTTCAATGGTGGCTCTGAGGTGTCCCCTGCTTCTGGTGGATCTCGAGTCAGGTCAATGATAGGTAAGTCCCTAGCTTGAGGTGGACTATCAACCTCTTGTGATTCATCGATATATTCCTCACAATCTGAAGAGGAATAATCCTTTTTTACATCTAATTTCTCCTCAATCATCCCTTCCATCTGGTTTGACAGGGTACCATACATTTCAATCATTCTTTCCATCCTTTTCAAGTATGGGAGACTAGGGAAAAACCCTTTGAAATCAATATTGGCCTCCTTGAGCTGGGCCTCCAATCTTAACAAATCAAAGTATTTGGTCCACCTCCTACCAGCCTCATCTTTATCTAAGATGTTCCTAATCACATCTTCCTCATCCAAGCCCTCATGATCCCTTATTGTACCAATGTTGGTAATCAGGGTCATTCTTGGAGTCTTGATGAAATCTTTAGGATCAATGTATTTGCAAGTACCATAAATCATCTTGAAATGATTTAGAAAACTACTAAGCTAGTCCAAAGCTCTCTTTCCAATCAGGAAATTACCTACCTTCAATTGTCTTGGTGTGAAGGTGGCCTTCCTATGAGGTGCCAAAAACTCCTTATCAGTCTAGATCAACTACCGAATGATCTCTAACAGGGCAACCCTTGGAGGCACAAACCTTGGAAGTAGATGTGGGGTTTGGGGGCAACCATAAACTTTGATGGCTGTGAAATTCTCTCCTAGGTAGAAATCACCCCAATGGTGATTCCCCTACCACTTATCTTCATACTGCATGGGCCTTAAAAGCTACAAAACCTTGGATTGTAACCAAACCACATTTGTTCCCAACAATTGTAGAATTGGAAAAATAAAGAAATTCTAGAAAATGCAAAAATCACACTCATTGGAAGTGTAATTCCACACCCTCAACCAATACTACACTAGATTAGGATGGCCTTCAAATGTGAGCATAAGCTTTAGTATCCTTGCATCAAAACTATTGACATTGAAATATAAAATCAAATGCATCAGGAGGGAGTAGTGCATGAACCTAATGGGCCTTTTATTTTCTTTAGCAACCATCAAACCCTCATGCATTCTATCGATTACATACTAGATGTAATCATAATCAGTGTTAGCATAGGAATTTGGGATGTCCAGAATTATCATCAGCAAGTTAGCAGGCAATTTCTCTTCATCTCCATCTATCCCTAGAACTCTACACAACTCATGACACATAAAATTCATATAGAAGTTGAGGGATTTGAACTCATATGGGACATTCATGCTTAAAGGGAGAGGATCTATGTATTTACCCTGTTTTATGATGTGTCTAACTATTTGACTTTTTACTGAATCTACATGACTTGCATGCTTTTGCTTGTCTTTGGTCAAGTCAATCTCAATAAGGAGGAGGCAAAGAAATCAAAAGCCTTCATGAATGACCCCCTATCCAAGGTAACTAAGGAAAACTAATCTTCTTTTCTAATCATCTTAGATATTGGGTTGTATAATATAGCCAACTCAATGATTAAGTCTACATCTAAGAAAACATCTGGCACAATTAGTTTTGCCATTCCCAAAGCCCACACATTGCGAATTGGTATAGCTTTATGTCTATTATTGTAAAAATAGGTAAATATTGTGTAACCTAATCTAGAAGGAGTGATAGGGTCTCTGCAATTCTCCATTAAATCCTCAAAAGTCGTATCAATAGCTTTCTTGTTTTGGTTGGACCCAGGAAGCAATTTGATGAACTCATCTGAATAATTCAGCTTCCCCTTCTCTTCACCACTCTATTCTTTGGACCCTCCACTGGATGATGTAATGCTTGGATCTGGTTGACTCATCTTAGAATATGAATGTTTCTTAGCTCTGCAACTTCTTTTCACTTCTCACTTTTTGCTACTGCTCTGGAAATCACAATTATCTTCAGAAAACTTTGAACATAGAAAACAATGAGGTCCTGCCTATTTATAATCAAGAATCGAATGCGTAAAGTTGCCAAAATCATTACAAATCAAGCCTTGATCACTTCTGCATTCAATTCTACATATTAACAACTTCAAATGAAGGCTATCTATGGCATGGATGTTGACAGGTTGATTTAAAAAACTTAGAAATAAAGCACAAAAGCAGTGATCACTGTTTAGCTTTAAAACTCTCATTTATTGATAAAAACCCTTGGTTAATTTTGATTGGATGGATTTTTACTTTTTTCCAACTTGACAAAGTACTTTTCCATGTAGCAATGGCTATCATCATTCTTTATTAATGAACACTTAACTAGATTTGATTTGGAGATCCAATGAACAAAGGCTCTCATGATCTCTGAAAGAAATGTTAATCCTGGGTTAAGCTTGGAGATTCAGCGACAAAGCCATTCACATGATCTCAAAATGATTTTCTAACTCATGACTTAACTTGGAGATTTAGTGACCACCATTGATCCCAAAGATGATCAACAATCCTCAGATTAATCTATGTAACCTATCATAACCTGACCGCATTTCAGAGAATGAGCGACCAAAGACTTCACTAGTTCTCACAATCTTTTACTTAACCTAGCAACCACTTGGAGATCCAGTGAACAAATATTTTTTCAAACCCGAGCATTCTATCTTTGACCATAGTCACAATCTGGAGAATTAGTGACCAACCCCATATCTGAATCTCTGAATGCCTTTCTTAACTCTTGATTTATCCTATGATTCAATGAACAAAGGTACCTCATATTCTCTAAAAGAATTACATAACCATGGTCTCATTTGGAGATTGGCTGAATGACCTTAATCTCCCAATCACTAAATACTATTCATAACTTGGGTTACATTCTAAGATTAAGCACTGACCGTAGATCTTGAAAGAAATTGGCGGCTATCACTGAGTCACTTAATCTTTTAAACCATTATCACTTAATCATGAGATTCAATGAATACAATATTTTTTGAATCTCCCAATGTTTGAAACATTAATCATTTTATTCCGAGATCAGGTGACTAAGGGAAATAGACCTTTACCACTGCTTTATTCTCCAAATCACTGAATAACTTAAGGCTTTACTAACTAATTATGAGACTACATGAATGCCATATTCGCTGAGTCACCAAATGATTTGGAACTTCGCCATCTTTTCCCAAGATGTAGCACCTGAAGAAAATTTGACCTTCTAATCAGACTTTGCCAAATTATTTTGTCAGAGCCGCCAAACTTAGTGAATAGGAAATCATGCATCATTTGTTGAATCACTGAATAACTTACTGTAGGCCCCATTCATTGTGAGATTAAGACACCACTATTGATCCCAAAGATGATCAACAATCCTCGCTAAGTCACTAGAAAAATTAGAGCCTGACCACCCAATTCAGAGATTAAGAGCTAACCACCATGCCAAGTTGTTGAATGTGAAGATAAAACTGCCAAAGATTAAGAGAATAGGAGATCACACATTCACCAATTCATTGAAAGAAAAATTAAACACGACCAGAACTGGGAGATTCAGTGACCAAAGGAAAAATTAACAAGGATTAACATACAGTCGCTAGTTCTCTGAATAAAAAGGTGACATAAAACATTATTCTATGATTCAGTGAACACTTAGGGAAAAGACTGATCACGTGCACAATTGTAAATCTTAAGTGGCCCAAAAAGGTAACATGAAAATATAAGAACTAAGGAAACTTAGGATTTTTGAAGGATTTAAACCTACAAAGAGAAAAAAGACCTAGGGCAAGGACTGTTTAGAGCACAAAAGCCAGAATTCTTGAGAATTTTAAACCCTAAACCAGATAAAGACATTTACAGAGACATAGAACAATGACCTGAAGAAAAATATTCAGAAAACCAGGAATATAACCAAAAAAACCATTGGAATATGATCCACATATACCGTCATGGACTTCCTCTAATTCACGTTGAGACTCTTTGCATTCTAAAAACCTAAGAAGTTTACCATCTAGATTCCATTTGTATAGATCATTACCAATGATGACATATTAGGATGCGTTTCAAATAAGGTATCATTTCTCATGGTTATTGAAGGAATTAGGAATGATTTGGTCTTGAAGGTAGGAGAAAAGGTTTTTGTATCTGGAAGAATCATGACCAACAATAGTGCATATCATGTGGGTTTTGGGGGAATCATATGAAGGGAACGATAGTGCTTCCACCAGGAACTTGTAATGTAGCTCATGTTCAGGCTGCTATAGTATAGATAATAGTGTTTCCATAGCATCAACAGCCTTGTTCTCCATTCTAGGAATTTTCTCAAATGTGATAGATATGAAATATTTCTTTAAGTTATCTACCATGTGTTTGTATGGAACAAGTTTCTAATCTTTTGTCTAGTACACATCATTGACTTGGTGTATGACTAGCTGTGAGTCTCCATGAATGTGTAACTCTATCACTCTGTCACTCGCCACTCTATTGCTATCTTTATTAAGTAGAGCTTCATATTCAACAATATTTTTTGTGCAAGGAAACTTTATTATGAATGCTTTAGGTATTGAATAACCTTGTGGTGTTATGAATAATATGCTTGCTCTAGATCCATTCTATGTGTAAGATCCATCAAAGAAGAGATGCCAAGTCCTAGAAGATATGTTCATGATGGATGAATCAGGAAATTCCATCTGTAATGGTGTATCATCAAACATTGGTGTGTGAGCTAACTAATCTACAATGACTTGTCCTTTGATATCTTTCCTTTCAACATATTCGATGTCAAACTCACTCAATAGAATCACCCATTTAGCTAATCTACCTATGAGGGAAGCTTTGCTTAGTAGGTACTTTAGTGGATCAATCTTAACTACTAGTTGTGTTGTATGAGATAACATGCAGTGTCTCAACTTTTATGATGCAAATATGACAACTAGACACACCTTTTCTATCATGGAATAGTTCTTCTCATAAGCTACCAATGTTCTACTGATGTAGTAGATAGCTCTCTCTTTCTTGTTCTCATCATGTTGTGCTAGTAATGCCCCCAGTGATGTATCTGTGGTGGAGATATATAGAATCAATGGCTTCCCTTGAATAGGAGGCATCAAAATAGGAGGATTTTATGGATATTTCTTGATATGATTGAAATTATTTTCGCATTCCTCTATCCATGCAAAAGTCACACCTTTATGTAATGTTTTTGTGAAAGCTTGTGATATATCCGCTAGCTAGGATATGAAACGTCTGATTGATTGCACTATTCCTTGTAAAGTTCTCATTTGATTGATATTTTTGGGAGGTTGCATTTCCATGATAGCTTTGACTTTAGTAGGATCAACTTCAATGCCCTTCTTTGAAACAATGTAGCCTAAGAGCTTTCCAAAAGTGACACCAAAAGCACACTTTCTAGGGTTTAGTCTGACACTAAACTTCTCCATTCTATCCAATATTTTTCTCAAATCACTCAAATGTTCTAATCTTATCATTGATTTAGCTAAGGTGTCATCAACATAGTCTTCCATAGTTCAATGCATCATGTCATGAAAGATAGATGTCATAGCTCATTGATATGTAGCACCAACATTTTTAAGACCAAATGGCATGACATTCCAACAAAAAGTACCCCATGCACATGTAAAAGATATTTTCTCTTGATCTTATGGAGAAATTTTGATTTGTTTGTATCCAAAGAAACCATCCATTAAAGAATACATTTCAAAGCCTGCAATCATGTCCACTATCATATCAATATTTGGTAATGGAAAGTCATCCTTAGGGCATGCCTTATTTACATCTTTGAAATCTGTGCATACTCTGATAGATTTTTCTGGTTTTGATATAGGAACAATGTTAGAGATCCACTCTGCATAATCTATGACTCGGATAAATCTAGCTTTTAGTAAATTTTCTAGCTCAGCTTTGACTAAGAGTGCAACATGTGGATGCATCTTTCATAGCTTCTGTTTAACAGGTTTGACTCTTGGAGCTATAGAAAGATGATGCATTATCAATTTTGGATCTAACCCTGACATATCTGAATATTTCCATGTAAAGTTGATCTTTTTCTTTGTTAAGAAAGTAGTGAATGTTTTTTTCTCTTCCTCTGATAGGGATTGTGCTACATGAATTAGTTGTGGTTCCTCTTTTGTACCCAAGTTGATAGATTGAGTTGGTTTTATCAATACTGGAGATCTATCCTATAAATGACTCAGAAGGACATCAAATATCTCATCCTTAGGCACCTTAAAGAGGTTTTCACCTTCAGATACATCTTTTATTTTTACTATATTAAGTTCTAAGACTACCACAAAGTGGTTTTCCCCCTCAGAACTCCTTTTCTTTTTCTTTTTATTCTTTTGACTAAGATACTTGATATATGACTCTATCATGCTAATGCTCGGTTCATTGATGGAAGTCATCATAGGTTCCATTGCATTGAGGTAGAAAGTGAGGGCATAGTCTTTTTGAAAGGTATAGATATCTTGGCTCAGATCAGTAGATGTCTAGTCAATAAGTTTTGGATGTTGGATAGTCAATGTAGGGGAGGATTGGTAAATTGTGTTCATGCATATGTTGTTGTCATCATTGGTCCTAACCTAACCCTCTAATTCAAAGGTGATATTACTCCTCAAAATGTTCAATTCACAAATAGTCTTAATGTCATTATTGGATTCCACTTCAGCCATAGGTGGATCAGACTCATTAAGTTCATCATTTCACTCTAGACTCACGTTGGATTTAGGTGAATATTGGTGAATGAGATCAATGTGTTTTTCAGTGATAAGTTCATCTTCTTTTGGAATAACTCACCATTCATAGTCATTTGATTCATCTTCTGATTCTTCATCTAGACCTCTAGGAAATCTGAGAACATGTGTAAAGTCAGGATGAATCCCCCAAGTGGGATTTGCTTCTGAGTCTGATTTGAATTCATACTCATGGGAGTATGTTTCAGAATCACTATTATATCCCAAATTTTTAGCTATTGTGATAGGTTTACCTTCCTCTTGTTTAGCAGTAGGTTCTTGTGTAGCTACCACATTGATATTCTCCTTAGGTTTTTCTTCATCTTTAAGAAGATCTAGTATTTCTTTAGGTAAAAATTCATAAGGAATAAGTTCAATGTTGTCTAAATCATCAATGTCTAATTGTGGTGTTTGTTCCTTTAGCTAAGTTTCTATTGATGGTTCAATCTGCTCTAAGACATGTGGAGAGTTTTTGCTGAGATGAAAAGGCTTCTTATGATATCCTAGGCCCATAGTATCTTTATTAATCCTTCTATAGTTTTCAACTGGTTTTATAATGCCTTTGCCTCTTGTTCCTAGAGGTCCTTTTCCAGTGTATCCCATTTTAAACATGAGTTTATGACTTGATTTGATAGGGGTTTTGGGTGTTGTAGAGTCACATTTCTAAATTGTCTGGGATGGAGACTCATCTTTTTATAACCATGCTAATATGGCTTCTTCTTCATCAGATTCTTTCTTGGACATTTTATCTATGATAAAAATTCCATTAAATATGACCTGAGATTCTTTAGAAGTAGGTTTCACCTTTTCTGAAGGTTGTCCATAAGATTTTGGGGACAACGGGAGAGATGTGAGAGATAAGACTGGTTCCATTTTGTATTCTCCCATACCTGTGTCCTTAATTTTGACTTCTTTGGAAATGTCTTCCATCTTGGATGTAGATGTAATGTCTATTTGCTTGGTGAAAGATTCTCTATTATGTGGGACAAGTTTGTTAGCACTTTCTTTCAAATCATTGCAAGATGTGAATATGTCAGCTGGAATTGTGACCTCTACTCCATAATAAGGAAACTTCACACATTGATGGTATGTTGATGGAATAGCTTCCATTTCATGTATCCAAGGCCTCCCTAGAAGAATGTTGTAAGAAAATTGAAGATCTATAACTTGACATGTGATATCTTTGATAACCGGTCCTATTCTGATAAGTAGGACAGTTGTTCCCTTGGAAGATATTTCTTGCTCATCATATGATTTTATGGTTATCTTCTTTTTAGGATCAATAGAATCTTTTGATAATCCCAGTTGGGTGATCACTTTGTAGGAACAAATATTTAGACCAATGCCTCCATCTATCAACACACATTTGACACGATGGTTTTAGATCAAGACTTCAATGTGCAAGGGCTGGTTATGCAGATGACTCAGCGAATTGTCATCTTCCTCTGAGACGGAGATATACTAAGGGGATGTCAAATGACTAACCATATTTTGGAATCTTTCTAGATCAAGATTGTCAGGAACATTGGAACCGAGCAGAGATTTATCTAGAATAGCTCTATGAGAAGGAGATATCTGAAGCAACTCAAACATGGATATTTTTGCAGTGGTATGCTGGAGTTGTTGGACAATACTGTATGAAGTAGGTCTGGTCTCTTTAGGATTTGATGATTTTGAGGTAGCCCTCTATTTGGAAGCAGATGAAAGATTGAAAGGTACCTTAGGGGCATTTGATGAACCCGAGTTTTGTCCTTGTAGATGTGCCTGAGCTTTTAATCAAGTTACTGCATTTTATGATTGATTATCTCTATCCTTTCTTACAATTATGATGACATTGCAACATACAGATAGGCATGGTTCCACCATATTTATGATAGCATTGTTTACAAAGTAGGTGTAATTGACTTTAGCACCCATGTTAGGTTGAGAAGATGAATCTCCTTGACCATGTTTCAGAAATGGTTCTGTGAATGTCGTATGATCATTGTTGGTTTTGTGTCTATCAATTACAATTTCTCCATTATCAATTTTTTCTTGTATGAGATGATGCAAGTGTATGTAGTTATTGGTTTTATGACCCTTGTTTTGATGGAAATCATAGAAATCGGTCTCTTTCCACCATTTTGGTTTAGGTTCAGGATCAAACTTTTTTATCTCAAGCAATTTGATGATTTTTTTTTCCAACAGAGTTTTCATGGCAGATTCCAAGGACTCACCCAAATGAGTGAACACATGTTTTGGTGTTGTAACCCATGGTTTATAGTCTTTCAACTTTTTAGAAGGTTCAGATGCCTTTTGTTTCGAGGATTTTATTGCTTGAGTGCCCATGGTGAGATTGAATGCTAGTGCCTTTGATGGGACACTGACGTGATTAACAATGCCATCCGTTATAACATTCTTGTTCTTGTTCCAGAATTTGCCTTTGTCTTTATTATTGGAACTAGAGCCGGATTCATACTTGTTTTCCTTATGAAGTGATATGTCTCCTTTTTTTATAAGCACATTCTCAATCTTGATGGAATTCTCTACCATTTTATCAAAGGACATATGATTTTGCATTTGCAAGGGATAATTGAGTTCCAAAACCAGATTTTTTATGAAGATTTCAAGTTTTTCAATTTCTGGAATAGGTCGAGCATAGAGTGAAAACTTTTTCCTCCATCATTTGAGGAAAGTTAGGAAGGGTTCTCCTGAGTTTTGTTTCAGATTGTAGGTATCAATCATGGTGATCGAATGTTGAATGTTGTAGGAGTATTGTTGATAAAATAGTTTGATCAACTCCTCAAAGGTTTTGATTGTTGGAGGCATTTTAGAGAACCAATGAATAGCTGACCCTCCCAGAGATTGAGGGAAAAGATGCATTAGGTAGATTGGTTCATGCATGAACTCCATAGATTGGGTATAGAATTCTCAGACATGATCTTGGGGATCAGAGTTTCCATCATACTTATCATATTTTAGTATCTCTACTCTTTTTGGGAATGGTGGCATGTACAAGTTTTTGTCAAATGGAAAGGGGCATAGAGCCTCCATAAAAAATTCTTTAGGTTCTTTCCCTTTTTTCATCTTGTTTAACTTGAATTTCATAGCATGCATCTGTTTCACCATGGCTATGATGGGAGTTTCTTGCTCTTGAGTGATGATATCTTCAACATTAAAGTTTGGAGGAAGTTTGGGTCCTTGTCGAGCTAGGTCTAGGAAATATGCCTCTTTCTCTTCACACAAGAAGTGTCTCATCATTCTTTTGAAGCTATCATCATTTTGATATTGGGCAATTTCAGAAGGTGTGGGTTCTTGATCCACACCATGTTGAGATTGTTGTCCTTGGGAGCCTTGATTTTCTCCTCCTTGAGACATGGTGTTGTTATGAGGACTACCAGGGACTGATTGATGTGAAGTTTGTTGAGGAACTCCGTGAATTGATGCAGGAGGAGTTTTGTAACCACCTTTCAAGAAGATATTGCCAAGAGCATCTTCCCCAAATAGATTTGTGTTGTAGGGTTGATGAAATGTTTGAGAAATCACAAAAGATGTTGTTGAAGAGAATCTGGGTTGTTCTCCTTGTTTTCTTTGTGAGGAAGCTCTACTTTCCACCATTAACCTTGGGTGAAGCAAAAGAGAAAGATTAAGACAATTGAAGAATGAATTGATTCAAGAAGATCAAATGGTGCAACCTTGTCAAGATTAGATTGATTAAAGATTGATGTGGATGTAAATGAAGGATATTGTGCCCTAGATGTATGGGTAGATGCCCAAAAGATAGCAGACATGAGCTCACAACACTTAGCCATTTTGAGGATTGATTCTAAAGATGATGTTGACAAGGTTTTGACACAAGATGAACATGATTCAAATCGATAGGTCAGAAGGCTAGATCAAACTCAAGAGACCACTTTGGGCAAATAGATTGGACTTCTGACAAATTTGGAAGCTTTCTGAAAACTTTGTAAAATTTTGATACAAGTTTCTTGGGGCTCATATGAGTCTGGGTTAGCTCTTGCATGATAGTTGACAAGGCTCATACGACAGTTGACACTAGGATAAAGTTTTCCTTGACTTTTATGACAATGCTCATATGATAGAATACAGTCTCCCGTATGAAAATCTAGGGGTTCTAGCATGACAATTGGGAAAACTCGTATGACTTTCTGAGGCTTCAAGATGACTTTTGACTCCAGAAAGGATTTTTGCTTCAGATTTGCAATTTTTTAGTTTTTTAGTATTAGATTGTTTGCAAAATTTTCTATCCAGGTTTGAATATCTGTGTAATAGTTTGTCTCGGGTTTGTTTTTTGTGAGTAACCAAGAAAATATCAAGCACATAGAACATCAAGCAAGGGAACAAGAAATCATCTTCAAACAATGAACAAGGGACAAAGAAACCTTGCACATGAACAAAAATAGTGACTTATTGTTCTAATCCCTAAGAGTGCTATTTTTGTATGTTCTCAAAAGTTTTGCAACCACGCACATAGTCCTAGGAAATGAAAAATTTGGCCTCACTAGGGTTTTTAGTAATGGTCTAACTCTAAAACTTTTGTAATCTCAAGAGGGTGAAATCCAATCCAGGCGTACTGGGGTTTTGACACAATCAGAGAATTTAATCAATCAGGAGCTACTAAGGAGATCTGATAGCCCAACAAGAGACTACACCTGTGGAGATTTCTTCCACAAAGACATTTATATAGTAGTTGTTGCTACCATGACAAAAATGGCTATTACTGCTTGAGGTTCTATCCATGTGGTTGACCTAATAAAGGGAATGTCCACTATGGTTAACCCTCTCTAAAGGTGACTCACAAAATAGACCACATGGGGACTTGGTCCAAATTTAAGGATCTAAGTTTCTGATACTATCCAAAAAGGGATTAGAGCATAATCCTCTAGCCTTTTCACTTTTACCCAAACATAGTAGAAATATTCTTTGACACGCTAAGACTGAAATCACCTCACCAAGGTTTGTGATGTCAACAACAATGTCTACCGAGCTCTCTAAGTGGAACCAAGAGAGAACGTACTGATCAAAGTTGAGGACCAAACCAAGTATAACATGAGATAATAATAGTATCCTCCCTACCTACAAGGGGATCTATCTTCGAGAAGAGCTTCGCATGAAAAATAAGCAAATGAAGCCCACTCTCTCAAGAACTCCGCAAATAGTGTTCATAGGGCCTAATTACTATGTGTAACAGATATGCAAAAAACAAATCTATGTTCTTTTTAGGGCCCAAAACTAAAGTGTGATTTATGAAAGAAAGGGAGACACTCAAGCTAGACATGTGAGAGGTTCATTTTATGTCCCAAATTGAAATGTTATCAGATTGTAGCAACATACCTGAGTTCCCACGCAATGCGCTTAGTAGATTTTACCTAATTTGCAATTTTGTTGCACTTTTCCATGAGCAAAAATAGAAAGTACCAATCAAAAATAGAAGATCTCAATTGTTAGGGTTAGCTATCAGTCCAAATCTAAAAATCAAATCTAAAAGACAAACTAGAAATCTGATACGACAATTGAATATTTGGTACCAAAACTTGTACAATAGTGGGTTACCTCCCACACAACAATCCGGGCATGATATGATAGTGGGTCTATGCACACACGACAGAGTAGTCCTAAAATGATAATGTGGAACAAAAGGCATGATTCTCAAAAACACCAACTATCGTACGATAGTAAGGGGGTCCTGGTAGACACTCTGACAAAACTCGTACGAAAAATGTACGGATGACAAAAAATTGATAGAAATTATTAGAAGATGAAATGGAAACCCGTTTTAGGGCCCCACGGTGGGTGCCAAAAATGTGTGTGTGAATTTTGTACCTAGTTGTGGACACAACACTTCAGTAAAACATTAGAGGTTAGAAAATCAAGAAATTTGCAAATAAGAACAATATAGCTAACCAAGCGATTTACTGCCTTCTAGTAGGTGCAAGTATAGTATTCTCAGATTAGACTAAGATCAGTGACAATGTAACACCTAAACGAAGGATTTAAATAATTGAAAATGATGAGGATGAAATGCAGATTAATCTATCTTTTTTGGATTTTGTATGCAATAAGATGAACAACTTGATATGAAACTAATCTAGAATGAATTGGAATGATATAAAAATTTATGTAACAATGATATGCTATGAATGAATGCTATGAACCCTCAAAAACAATAACAAAAATCTCACAATCACCTTGTTTGCAAAAGCTTGATTCTTCAAATTCAAATTCGCCAGAGTAAGTATGCAAATTCGAGGGATCTTTTTGTGAGGAGCTGAGCCTTGATTATATAGAAATCCAAGGCTTGAGGATGCATTGAGAAAAGCCATAAATCACTCTTGATAAACTCAGGTTGATTTTTGAGTTAACAAGAAATCAGGAATAGATCAACTCATAAAATCATGAAAAAGCACTTTTTATCTCAAAATAGAGTTTAGTTCACTTTTTCAACTCACAATCACATGTTGAGTTTAGAAAGTTAACAAATTGAAATTGAAAATTGATTTAAAGTTGTCCTCTTTTCTGATTGTGCATGATTTAATATGAATTAATTTAAAAATAAAGAGATTTATTCTCAACTTAATTGATTTTGAATTAAAATAATTGATTTATGGGTTAATCAATTATTAAATCAAACTTTTATTCAAAAACTATATTATTAAATATTGACAACTGGATTTAATTAATTAAATAAGAATTTAATAAATTATTCTTAGGATTTTTTATTTATTGTCAAAATTAAATAATATAATTTAGGAAGAAATATAATTAAATCTAATTAAATAATTAAGTGGTAGAATTAAACTTAATTAATCAAATATTCAGAATATTCAATTAATCAATTTTAGGATAAATAATGACATTTATCGCCAAGTAATATTTAATTAAAGATAACTAGGATAATTAGGAATATTCAAGGAATATTCCCCGATGTAGAATTAAGATAATCAATTAGGGTTTTGATAAACTAATGTGCAAATGTGCCTTAGGTTAGGACTTTGATGTCAATTTCATTCGTTCTGATGATGTAGGAGGTTAATGAACCTATAGCCCATTTTTGGGGTATTACAAGTATCAACAATAAAACAAATATCATCTTTATATTCTACTACAATACTAGTTGGGATTCTTTGCCTTTTATGCATTATAATTAAAAACCCTTAAAGTAACCCCATATTACATTATCTTAATTATTTCCTAAATCCTTAATGAATTCACTTATCTATACTATCATCGGTCTATCTGTAGCCCAATGAACTGCACCACTTCCAATAAAATGATTTTGGAGATAGAATAAAATATATGCCAAAATTTCTTGATACTTGAATGATTGTTTCTTGTCCTTCTTTATCTTTTCCATAGTTACCATGAATCGATTCCTCAATATCTCACATAGATCATAAATAACATCCTCCTTCACCATTCAGTAGGCAACATGAATTACTCCACCAGGCACACTGTTCATATGATTGGATTGGTAAACTCTATATCCAATGATCATAGATGTGAATCTAACCTCTTTGTCTTGTAGGTCATTGATATTCATTGCTGGGTAGTCAGGTTTAGATTTGGTTAATTGGGTAGCCAAATTAGCAACAATCGTCATTAGTGTAGCTGACTCATCAGTAGCACAAAATACAGTAACTTTGTGAATGATCTCCTTCATGATCTTGTGTGGTCTATCCAACTATAGAAATTGATCTTGAACTCATCTAAAAACACATCGAATCCATTCATGATGAAATATGTTAGGTAGGTCCACTATATATGCAAAACCTTTCATCTTGAAATGTTTGTGTGTGTCCTTCAACTCATGATTCTCATAGAATCCTTCATATTCACTGTTGATAGAATCTGCTCCTAGTTCATTAAGTTTGCAATGAATATATGAACAAATTTCCTTAGTCAATACAACTCCAAGTACAATGGACGATAGGGCACCCATCATGTCATTTTTCCTCACTTTCATCAGATGTAGCTTGAATACGAGATGTGGTTCTTTAGCAACATCAACCAAAATAGGGGTATCCACTCTTCGTGCCATGATTCAATTTATAAATTACACTAGAAACTTATCAAAAACCAAAAATATACCACTTGCTTCACCAGTTACAGTTCTAAAAAATTATCTCAAATCACCATTTGCAATATCTCAATTCACTAGCAATGGTCACTTTAGATCACTTGTAGAAATTTACAAGTACACATAAGAGAGTAAAGTGACAAATGAAATCACTTCATCCTTATTTAACCTTTAGAAAATAGTTGTTTCACTCCAATGATAAAATAATACATTCCAATTGTAGGAATAATGTCATGTCACTAGTTAAAGCATATCTATCGGTTGGTGCATTTCCAATGGTTATGACCAGTTCCAATAGATATATGCCATAAAATCTCAACATGGTCAACGCATAATCATCTATAACCTCAAAATGTTTAGTAGAACCAAGATCATATAAAATTACACTATAATGTGCATATATATATTACCGGTCTTAGATCTAGGGGATTGGTAAAAGATTTTTCTTTAAGTGCTCCCCCTAAGAAAATAATATGTTTACTTTAAAGATGAATTCTCTATACCAGAGGATGGTGAATTCTCTTTAGATGACTTTACCTCTTCCTATTTCTCTCCTACATTCCTCCATATCTTCTTGATCCCTTAACCGACTTCCTTAACATTAACAATCTTCTTTCCCTTTCTGTCTTTTGACCAGTTGGGAGACTGGTTCCTGAACTGCCAATCTCTTGCAAGATGACCGATCTTAGGACAATTGAATAATTCCATATCAGTTGTCTTCTAAGGTCCAGTATTTCCTCTTTGTGTTATCATTATTAAATTCACAACTAGATGACCATATTTACCACACACTATACATGTGACATTTAATTATCTTTCCCTTTCATAAGGGCTTACCAGTTTGACTAGAGACCTAGGAACATACATTTTAGATCTATAATTCTCAACTTTGTATCCATATTTGTTACATGTGAAATAATATCCATTAAATCTACTACCACTGGATCTACTACTAGATCTAGATCTACACTTATAAGAAAATATGACCATACTTATGACAATTATAGAAATATCCATCAAATGAATAGGGTTTATTCAACAATTTTCTCCTACACTAATTTATAGTATGACCAGGATTTCCAAAGTGATAAAAAGTAGGTATGTTAGGTTTCTTACCTGAATTACTTGGATCCACCTTCTGATTTGTCTATGGCTCCTTAGGTTTGGATTTAGATGATTCACCAGTTTCAAATGTTCCTTGACCTATGTAACCAAGACTAGTAGGGTCTTTGTGTCTTCTTTATCTCTTTATTTTTTCATCAATCTTCTGCAAGATTTCATTGTATTGTTTTAGCTTTTCGTTTGCATCTATATCAATTTTCAATTCATTCTTCAATTTCTCATTCTCCTCTTAGAGTCTTTCATTTTCACACAGAATTTGTTGATTCTCCTCAGATGTGTCATGAAGATGCTCATGCATGATAGAATTCTCTTGAGACATTCTGAAGAATTGTTCCTCCCTTTCCTTTAATGCATCCTCAAAAAATTTCTTAGCATCTTCTACAATCTTCCTTTAATATTCAACTATTATTTTCTTTTCAAGGTCTTCACACATCTTGACAGACTGACCTTCAAGATCACCTTTTAGATTTTCCACCTCTTCTTTAATTTTCTTGTTCTTATCCATTAGATCTATAATTTCTTTCTTAGATTATTTAGACATACCACCTTCAAATAATTGATCAATGTAATCCTAGATTTCACTTAACTTCTCAGTAAGTTCTCTCCTTTTTGCAAAAGACTTCTTTATCTTTCCTTACAACTCATTTATCATCTTGTGATCATTCTCAAGTTCCATCTCATACTTGTAATTCTCCATGATTATGGATCTTTCCCTCAAGCTATTAAGCTTATCACCAAGAGGACCAGTACTCTAATACCAATTGTTATAATTATTAGGAACTGAGGGGGTGGTGAATCATTACAGACACACAACCTACTAAATCAACCACCAATCTAATTGACTTTAACAAAAACCTCCAAACAAAAAATTATATAGCCAATTCAAAGAAAAAAAGGTAAATGAGATCAAACATCCACACAAGCATCACACATAACACAATGATTTTTGTGTGGAAACCCTCAGTTAGAGGGAGAAAAATATGGTGGGGATGAATCCCACAAGGAACTAGTACATTGTTATAAGTACAATGAGATATACTAAGATCTACCTCACTAGAGGATTACAAACTCTTTCTGTGAGTTCACCTAGTTAAGAGATTTACAATGTAAGACTTGTTAAAGTCCACCTGATTAAGGGATTTTTCTTTCTGAAACTATTAGGACACAACAAGTAAGGATCTGGATGTAGCACTCCTTGGTCATCAGATCCAATATATTATCTTCTCTTTGTTACTTCTCTTTGATCTACCACTACTCAAAACCTTGATCGCAACCCTAACAATCACTAATTTTTCTTTCTAATCACCAACTCTAAAAAACCTTTACAATAGGAGAACTTCCTAATAAACACTCAACTAACACCACCTTAACCTTCACCAAAATCCAATTTTTAATCTTCCCTCTCAAATACTTCATGGCAAATCTCATATCCTGATGTACAAAACAATTTTCCTACACTACGTCGACCCAATATAAGATTTACATATGCTAATCCCAAGAACAGTCAAAACCTTTTGACCATCCCAAAAATCTTCTTAAATCTTCATTTCTTACTTACCTCAAGTGTATAATTAATAGATCATCAAATCCTTAATGAATAAGACACGCCACCATAATAACTTTATTCACCACAACATCCATATCGATCACCAATCATGGATCTACCATATGTAGCTCAAGAACATCATGCCTTCAACCTGTAGCCTCTTCTTCCACTGTGATACTTGCTTATCGATCATCCAAATGAGTTGAGGTCACAATCATGTTGTCTAATGCTCATGAACATGCAATGTCTAAGACCAGTCCACTTAATTCCTTCTCAATCATCACCAACACCAAAATTTCCATCTATAGTTGTTCTTCCTGTACACCATAGATGGTACTTAACTGATTCTCGCTTACTGATTATACACTGACCTTACTGATTATCCAAGTCATTTGATATGACTATTTTTGCATCAATGACAACCAGAATTAAAACTACTAGTAACCGCTCACCAAAATCATCACAATGCCAACATGTAGGGTGGTGTTACACTTTACCATTGCTAGGAACCTGTGTATAAGTGTCGAAATCTTCTAGAGAAAGAGTTTAGAGCATGATGTGCTCATTCTATCCCTTCTTACTCTTCTAGTGGATTATGCTTTCACATTTTTATGTCCATTATAGTAGCTTTGATTTGTATCATGCTTTGTATTGAGTGTGTATGACCCTGAATTGAGCTATTTGATACTCTCCAATGTGGATAAAAGTCTTGTATTTTAGCCATACATTGTTGTTGGAAAGCCTACTAAGTTATTAGGCTGAGAGAACCCCATTTAGGAAGGTTTCTATTTAATTATTGCATTTGACAAGGTAGTGTAGGACATTTTTTTACCATTCTAGCACATATGTTTAGCAGTGCCATGCATACGCATATCAGAGTGACACGTAAGCATATCCGTGTAGCACATATGCAAAAAAGTAGCACATTGATTCTCTATTCTAGTGCATTTGTTTTAGCACATTTGAGACAAAGAGTACTGCCTGAGGGTCTATCCAAAAGGTAATTTTAGATTTGGATACCCAGTCTCAGGATGGGTTTCAAGTATTTATATTTTATTTCCAATTTAGTATGGTTTAATTATGATCACTTTTCTATTTGGGATTAAAATGAACCTTGTTTTTGGATTGCAATGAGGATAGACTTGTCTCCTCGATTGGAGAATGTTGAAGATGGTCTAGTTTTATCCTATGAGGTTCATGGACATGGTCTAAACTCTCATGCGGTAGCTTGAATGTGACCTTGACATTCATGCTTTTATTGGGGTTGTCTTGGAACCCTTGAAAGCCCTTGCTAGTCTTCTGCTTGTGCATGATCATGTGATGATCATGATTTACTTCTTATGGTTGCATCTTTGTTTATGCCTCATAATTATTATGCACTTGTGTACTTGATGTATGTTTTTACATTTCAAAGAAAAATGTTGTGTGCATATTTTAACCCTGTATTTTGAGGGTTCTTTAGTGAGGTATTACATCTGATATCAAAGCCCATGTTCACATGCTAGAATCTATGTGTATATGCTCCCATTATGTTTAGAGTGAGTGATGTGTATTTTTTATATTCTCTAATGAATACCATTATTTTCCATCAGCCTTAGCATGGCTTTTTAGACATGTTATATGTGATTTTGACATGTTTCTTATTATGTTCTGAAGGATGCCTCCTAGAAGTGGAGTTGGTCGATAAAATTCCCATCAAGATGACCATGAGGAGGAAAATCATGAGGAATAACATCGAGAGGAAGAGAAACATGAGGATCACCATGAGGACCTAAGAGAGGGCCATGGTGGTAATGATGGGAATCCCCAATTGGTTTAGTTGTTGCATGAGCTTATTACTAGGTTGGGACCTTGTTAGGAGGAATATTACCATGGGGAGTCTTAGTTATGTGATCATGGAGAGAAGGAGGAGATGAGAGTGTGTGAGCATTATTGTACTCTACCTAGTTTGAGAGTAGAGAATAGGAGAGGCACGACAGTGGTAGATGAGGATGCTATCCATGCATGCCACATGAGAGATCTTATGAGGTCCCATCCACGTACATTTGAGGATTCTTGGAGTGGTAATGAGTCCAAGAATTGGTTTTTGGATCTTGGAAATTCCTTTTCTATGCACCCTTATGCAAGAAAAACTAGAGCTAGATGTGCCATAATGCACCTTATGAATTTTGTGTCTACTTGGTGGTGTACAGATGAGTAAGCTCGAATTGGATATCACAGATGTTTCATGGGAGATATTTGAGGAGTAGTTCCATGAGCATTTCCTTTTTGACTACTATTGAGAGGCATGTGTTGATGAGTTTCAAGATATTTTATAGGGGACTATGATAATGGATTAGTATGATCATAGGTTCTTTGAGCTGAGGAAGTATTCCAGTTATACTCATGATGAGCTTATGTTAGTGCGACATTTTTTATTTGGGCCTTAATGGCCATATTACTGGAGATGTTCATATACATCAACCTAGGAAACTTTCCCTTGCCATGGAGAAGGCAATATTGGCCAAGGGTAATATTGCTAGTGATTTTGGTAGTAGGATAGGTGCACAGGTTCATAGTGCACAAATTTTAGGACCTGGTGCATGGAGTACACATGTATAGCTCATAGGTTCTTCCAGGTCATATTCGACACCACCTAGTGTAGGTCACTAGTAGCAGCATAAAATGAGGCATTTTAGGGTTCATCCCAGAGGCATGACTCCAATAATTTCTAGTCACAACACTATAGTAGTTCATATCATAGGGACATGTTTCATAGTCAGGTATCAAGGAGTTCACCTTAGAGTGGTTAGTAGAGCTCCAGTAGGGAAATTTCTTTCAGTTGAGTGAACCTTATAAAAGTCATGGTTTTGGTAGAGGGGGTTATTTCTCTTATGGCTAGTAGGTTCATATTTCATTATCCCCAGAGGTCAGTTATGGTGCAAAATAAAAGTGTCTTACATGGTATATATGCCTCAATATTATTTTATTTTGGTGCTTCATATTCATTTATTTCTCCCTTACTTATAGAGTGATGTGGGCTAGTAGCATCATGACAGGTTGATAGTTGGAAGGTTAAGCTAGCCATAGGTTCTAGAGTGGCCATGGATTCACTTGTTCATGGTTGTCTGTTGGACTTTGGGACCTTCACCACCACCATATATATTCATATCCTACCCTTGGGATCTTATGTCATTTTTTGCATATGGATTAGTTAACCTCCCACCAAGTGTGTATAGATTATCGACACAAGTCAATACAATGTGTGGATGACACAAGTTAGTGTGTTGAGCTTGTAGGGGCCTAGAGACCTATTTCACTTTTCATGGCCTCAACAACATAGTTTAAGTGGAGTATGCAATGGGGATATTAGTTTTTTATAGTCTCTGTTAGTGACCTTGATGGGGTTGAGAGTTGAGAGGTTTCTCTTGATGATCACCCACTGCTTCATGAGTTTGTAGATGTGTTTTTGAGTGAGATTCTAGGTATGCCACCTCAACATGACATAGATTTCCATATTTATCTCATTCTTAGACCTGAATGTATTTATCAGGAACCTTATAATATGACCACTCAGGGCTTGAGTGAGATTCATTTGCAGTTAGAGGAGTTTTTGGCCAAGGGTCATATTTTTCATAGTGTTTCCCCTTGAAAAGAACCCATCATATTTGTGAAGAAGGATGGATCCTTGCATTTTTACTTTGATTACCAATAGTTGAATAAAGTAATGATGAAGAACTGATATCAATTGATAAGGATTAATGATTTGTTTGATTAGATGAAGGGAGCGAGAGTGTTCTTGAAGATAGACCTTAAGTTAGGATACCATCAACTTTGTATCCATAGGGCTAATATTCATTGTACAACTTTTCGCACTCATTATAGGCATCAAAAGTATACGATTGTTCCCTTTGGGTTGACCAATGTGCCATCAGTGTTCGTGAGTTTGATGAATGATGTGTCCCACAGCTATCTTGACCATTTTTTCCTCATGTTTCTAGATGACATTTTAGTGTATTCAAGGGCTATGGAGGAGTATGAGGTCCATTTGTATTAGGTTTTGTAGTGTCTTTGTGACCATCAGTTGTTTAGAAACCTAGCCAAATGTGAGTTCTTTCAAAATAAGGTGAGGTATGTAGGCCATATTATCTCTAGAAAGGGTATTTATGTGGATCCTTCAAAGATCTAGGTTATTATAGATTGGCCAACGCCGAATAGTGTTCCTGAGGTTCATAGTTTCATAGACATGGTGAGTTACCACTGCTGATTTGTGAAGGAATTTTCTTAGTTAGCTCATCCTGTCACTTCTCTTTAGAGGAAAGGGAAGAAGTTTTTTTGTTTTATGTAGCATGAGTTATCTTTTTAGGCTCTTAAGGAGAATTTGAATAGTGCACCCATCTTGGCAATACCAGATCCTATAGGAGAGTTCATGGTGTACACTGGTGCATTGTTGAAGGGTGTGGGGGAAGTTCTTATGTAGGAGGGACAAGTTATTTCATATGAGTCATAAAAGATAAAGTATCATGAGATGAACTACCCAACCCACAATTTGGAGATAGCAGTGGTTGTGCATGCACTAGTGCACTAGATACATTTTCTTTTAGGTCACAAAGTTTGAGTTGCATAGCGATCATTGTAGCTTGTAGTATATTTTTTCTTAGTTGAACATAAATGCATGACATCATTGGCTGAAGTTTCTTTGTGAGTATGATTTTGATGTTCATTATATCAAGGGAAAGGATAACGTGATGTGGATGCCTTGAGTAGGATAAGGCATGAGATCTCTATTTTGTGTCTTGGTGTAAATTTGTGTAGCTATATTCTTAAGTCTTTACGTAATGACACTTGGTATCAGGAAGTTAAGAAAGAGATTGAGTTCAGATGTACCCTTGTAGGTTAGTTTTAAGGTTACTCTTTAGAGTCTAATGGACTTTTGTGGCACCATGGGAACATTTATGTGCCAATGTCAAGTGATCTGCATTCTTTAGTTTTATCTAAGGTACATCATGAACTATATTCCATGCATCCTGGCAATAAGAGGATACATATAAACCTTAGATAGTTGTACCTTTGTGAAGAGATGAGGCATGATGTTGTCAATTTCATGGCTAGATGCATTTAGTGTCAGAGAGTGAATGCATAGCATCAATAGCTTATAGGTCTTTTGCAACCACATTACATTCTAGAATGGAAGTGAAATAATATATCCATTTATTTTATTACCAAGCTACCTATTTCATCGTCATGATGCTATTATAGTTATTACAGACAAGTTGTCCAAGGTGGCTCACTTTTCACCCATGATAGATTCTTATATCATTGATTCAACACCACATGTGTTCATGGAGGATATAGTTTGATTGCATTAGACACCTTGCAAGCTCATTTTGGACATAGATCTAGTGTTTACTTTTGTACTGTGGACATCTCTCTAGCATACTTTGGGAATGCAACTAAATTTTAGTTCAACATATCAACCTGAGACCAATGGTCATACAAAGTGGGTGAATTAGGTTCTTAAGGAAATGCTTCACATGTATGTGATGGATCAATAGTCAAGGTGGGAGGACTATTTGTACTTGGTTGAGTTTTCCTATAATAATGGGTACCATAGTTCTCTTGGCATGTCTCATTTTTAGGCCTTTTATGGTCGACCGTACCATATACCTTTGAGTTGGGATCATTTGGAGGACCATGTAGTTTAGGTCTTGAGATGATTCATGACATGAAGCATTAGGTGGTTCATATTAGAGAGCATTTGGATACTTCTATGGATTGATATAAGAAGTATGTTGATGCCCATAGGCTAGATCATCACTTCTTCGTATGTGACTGTGTATTTTTGTGAGTTTGATTGCGGAAGAGCCCCATTAGTAATGGGTAATTCTCTAAGTTAGCATTGCACTTTTTTGGAATTTTTGAGATTCTTGAGAGGACTGGTCCCATTTCCTATTGCTTGGTGTTTTCACCTAGCCTATCATTCATCCATGATATTTTTCATGTTTATGTGTTGATACAACATATTCCTAATGTGACCCATGTTCTTGATTGGGGTGATTTACAATTAGAGGAAGAACACATTTCATTGGAGCCCATGCACATTCTTCAACATCATATATTGAACCTTAGGGGAAGAGACATCAAGAAGGTAAGGGTCTAATGGGACCCGAGTGATGAGACTTTCGCTACTTGAGAGGATGCTTCAAAGTTGGGAGTTTTGTATCCCTATCTTTTTGCATTCTTCGAGGAGTAAGCCTATGCCTAGGGGAGAGCATGTAGTGCCTCCCATGGTTGCATTCCATTAGATGTTATTTTGATCTAAGATAGACTCTTGTTTTTATGTTGTGATTATCTGCATGATGAGATACACTTGATGACAATACATTATTCTAGTTACCAGTATCATTGTTAGATTATGTTGTAGTTTACAATTTTGATCATATTTACATGATGGTGTTGTTGATCTAACATAATGATATCTTGTGTATTTTGCATTCGAGAACATTGGATTTATAAATAGTGATGATTATTGCTACTCAAAAATACAACATACAATACAATAAGCATAAGTAGGAAAATGTTGCATTTGTTTGTCTAATTAACACTACCTTGTAGGTTTTGTTAGTTTACATGTCATTATTGCATTCATTCTAGATGTCATCATTGTACTCTAAGTATTGATTATTATTCCAAAGATTCCAAAATTCATTAATAATCATTACATTGTGCATTCCAACTAAATGTAATATACAAATGTCCTTTCTTGTTTCATATTTCATATCAATAAGTAGAGTACATTGCAGAATTGAAAGAAGGATTGAAGTATGGAATAGGGGTCCCATGCATTGCCTTGTGTTGTCTTTGAAGTCAGTTGGTTGTCTGCTAGGTCTCTTCATTTACGTCTTCATAGTCTGAGTCTCCATCTACATCTAGGTCTTTAGGGTTTCATATCTACATAAGAGAGGAAATATGGTTAGATCATGTTGGATCTAAGCAATACATGAGAAACAAATAACATATTGTAGCAATCAAGTTTTCAATACTGCATATCAATTTGGAAAATTAAATGTGATAAGGAAATGTACACTGACACTCACTGCAAGATAACAGTTGACTAGTTTTCACATTCAATCGTTATCAAATATATGATGCAGATCAAGCTGGATTTCCATGATAAAAGTGCTACATAAATTGCTAATGATTGCCAATATTCAAAGTTCAAGTTGCAAATGATGTTGCAAAAATACTGGTATAACATGTCCTTGCTGTTTCAAAGATACATTTTAAAGCTATAACATTATTGTTGTTGAATACATAAAGAATGCTTCAAGATTGAGCCATAAAATTATAAAATGTTTATAGTTTAGTGTTTTTGAGTGTCACAAACCCATGTTCAAACCTCGTTAATAAACATTCTGGTGTTTTTGAGTGTCACAACCCCATGCTCGAACTTCATTGATAGTGAACAAACAATTTCATCTTGTCGTACTTCTCATATACTAAGTGCAGATTCAACCTCAATGAGAATTATATACAGTTGACAATGCTACAGGAGCTATATTGCTAAAAGCTGAAATTTCAAGTTACAAAATCCAACAGGATGCAAGCTAAATAGAAAGTATAAAATATGTATAAACTAGAATAGAGTATGTATAGCTAATAGAGGAATATCATAAAAGAGAAAGCTACTTATCTGTTGCGGAATAAATGATGATTATTCTTGAGCATCTCTCAGTCATAATTACCTTCTACGATTTGCGAAGCTTATGACTGAAAGATGTTATAGTTTTTTTTATAACTGAATATATCTTTTAACATTTTTCAGTCATAACCTTGCAACTTTAGTAAGCCATTAAAGGTGTTTCATGGTTTCCTGGAGCAACTATCTATCATTACCGAGCTCATAGTATATGATTTATTTTTCTAATTTCAAGAATGAGTTCCACCAGTTCATCAAGTTTATTGTTGTTGATTATATAGATTCATTTTATATCAGCAAAATGAAATAGTTTAAATGTTATATGCTACAATCACAGTTTATGTACAAACTATAGAAAGATGTTAAAATCAATTTCTAGTAGCTTCTTGTTTATACAAAGTGTTTTTATGAAGCTAATCAGAAAAGAGCAATTATTTGCTTATGTTCAGAATTCCCTGTCAAGGTATTTGAAGTTCATGTTATGTTGTCACAACCATATTCTCAAGAAAGAAACTAAATTTAATAAGTCACTTCGAACAATAGAACTCAAATGTCCACACAAGTAGGAGATATGTGAATATAATTTCCAAAGCAAGCTTCATGTGACATGGCAGAGATTATAAGATATCTACACTTGAAAGCTGAGTTCTCAGTTGAGCCGAACTCTTAGTTGAGTCGACTTCATCTTTTTGAACCAAGATTCATTTTCAGTAAAAAGGTGAAGTCAAGCTTCACATATAAGCAAATGGGATAAGAGCAGTATTTGTTAAAAAATTCAAGAGTCTGTGACTTACTAATAGTCACGACTTTGTATTTGAAATAAAGGAAAACAATAGTCAAACAAGCCATGACTGTTAGTAGGTCATGATGTGTAGACTCACAGTTTTGTGCATCACAAATAGTTGCATATCATATAATGTATTCACATTGGTCAATGAAAGGTAAGCATCAATCTTAGTTCAGCATAACTAGATTTCCTCATATAAAGGTGTGACTGCTATAAAAAGTGTTTTGAACAAGTTTTGGGCTCACAAGCTTCAAACCCATAGCAATAGAAAAGGGATGAATAAATAGTAGAGGCTGAGAATCATGGTGTGGAGCTTGCAGAAACAAAGAGCAGTTACAGTTTAATAACATAAATAGTGAATCCAATATATGGTGCAAAGTTCATTCATAGCTTGTGATTTATAAATAGAAATAAAAGAAAGCACCAGTCGTATGACTGTCATTACAAAATCAACTTGGAGCTCATGATTTGACTCATTAATGGAGGACAACATTCAAAGCTAAGTTCCTATTTGCTGAGAACAAAAGATATATACCAGTCACAATTATCACATTATTCCAAAATGATTTGTGTATTCACAGTTTGAAATAAAAGTTCCAAAGAAGAAGTCAAGCTGTGACTTATGATGTTGGGTATAATCATTCACTGTCACCAAAGAGAAACTAAGAGGGACTGTTAGTTTGAAGATATAGTTAAGAGTTTATGCATGAGAATGAACTTGAGTTTTAAAATAGACATGAAAACTTACTAGTCTTGACCATTATGCCCAGAAAATAGACAAGAAAATGATAGAATTATGGAGTAGCAGTGACGCTCGAGTTGGACAGAGAAGGGAAAATTCAATAGAAGGATATATTCATAGTCAACATGTCAAAATTCTTCATCAAAAGTTTTTAAAAACTTTCCTACAAGTTAGGGTTTCATCTTCCCTATTCTTCTGCATGAAGAATGAGATAAGAACAACCGCCGAGCGTGAAAAATGAAGATAACAATTTGGAGTCCACAAGAAGAATGACATTCAATGCCATTAATGAAGATGTCACATTTATGTAGAGTTTTGAAAACCACAACATGCCACCTCACACTTTCATCTCATTGTTTTCACTTTGAATTGCAAGTGGATGGGAACAGTCATGTCGACTTTCTCCACTTTGCATATATTTCACACTTAGTATTTTTTATCTAAGTTAGGAATTGAGAGTTAGACTATTTGATATTAGATCTTATCTAATATTTAATAAATATTAATATTGGTTGGAAATTGTAAAAGGATAAATTCCTTATTATAAGCCAATATTAATGGGCACTTAGACTTGAGCTTTGATAGGCTTAATTATTGGCACATTTTTTGCCAGTTTAGGGGGCAATTTGTGAGGTTTAGATTTTCGGATTTGAGGCATAGGTGGGCTATGAAATTGATTTTGAATGATCAATTAAGGGTTGCATATTTTGGAGAGAGGGCATATATTGAACTCATTGTTCCTAGGTGCTTTGAAGGCCATTTTTTGTAATCATTTTGGTCAGATTTTGGAGGGAATGAACCAAAGATTTTGATTCATATTTGTGAAGTTGTTTTGATATTGGATCCTATTTTAATCTTTTCTAACAAGTGCTAAATTATTTGTTATCCAAAGGAAGTGAGTAGATTTCTATTCCTTCTCAAGATAATCAATTACTTCAAGACCTTGTATGAGAAATGTATGTTTGTTGGCTATTCAAGCTGTTCGTGGTAAAACCCTGATAGTAAGTTTTGTTAACCTATATGTTGAGTAGAGATTTAGAGTGTTGAGCTCTTCATTTATGAGTTAGGATTGATGTTTCATCTTTTCTACAAGGTTTGAAATATTCTTGGTGTATCACCCTAATCTAGTTTAGTTATAAGTTTCCTTTCCATTTTCCCAACAAGTTGTAGATCAGGAAGTGATATTCCATATTTTATAGGAACTAGCCTAGAATCCAGAGATTCCTCCTCATTTAGAGTCTACCCACAGCTTGAGGAGGTTTCCATTGTCAGGATAGAATTGTTGTGTAGCCCTAATGCCTGATTTAGGGTGACAATTCTAAACCTGAATAGTTTTTGGCACCCCCGATGGGACTACGAACTACTTCTCAGTTCTGAGTTGTTAGATCTATGGTTGTTTCAAATTTCAATTGTAGCTCTCAGTGTGGATTTTAATGAGTAGAACTCCAATGAGATCAAATAAGGAGAGTTTTGTGTATCAAGAATTACAGTCAAGCAAAAGAGTAGGAAGATCATCTAGAGGTGGAAGAACATCGCATGATCCAAGAGATACTTCTTTGAATTTAGATTTCCCATCATTTGATAATCCTATTTTTGAAAATCAAGTTGCAAATTCGGAAGAACTTGAGGTTTTTATTGAAGAGCTCAATCTCCCTAAAGATCTAGACATTCCTAATCATACTAGATCAGAATTTCCAAGTGTTGAAAATTTATCTATAAATAATTCTATTCTTGGAGCTTCTACAAGTGGTACTATAACAACTCCCTAGAATCTAAAGACTTATCAAAGGAAGGTAGTTTAGACTGCCCAAATTTTTGTTACACCAACAATTCAGTAGCAAGCACCTCCTCATCAAGCAATGGCTAGGAATCTACCATTTGTTACATTTAATCAAGGTAGTCCTTTGAGGATTGCGAATCATAATAATGTTCCATTGGCTTCTCTTAAAGGCTTGCCATCATTTACTGGAGAAGGACCAGTAACAACTATTGAACACATCAAAGATGTTGCAACTGTTTGCAATGTTCATCATGTTACGGAAGAAGATGTAGCTTTGAAGCTATTGGCTACATCACTCAAGGGTAAAGCCCTTGATTGGTTCAGAACCCTCCCGATGGACTCTATTGCTACTTGCGATGTCCTGGGTGAAAGGGTATCTAAATTTTTTGAGGACAAATCTGATAACTTGTCCCTTATGGAGCAACTAACTGCAATCAAGAGAGCCCCACAAGAAGAGATGAGTGATTTTAATCTTCATTTTCAGAAGACATGGAATCGGATCCCTGTTATGGTAAGACCTTCAACTGAATATGCATTTTTATATTATTTGAAGAGTTTGAATAGTGATATCTCTGTAATGATTCAATCTATGGGAGGTAATACTTTACCTCAAGCTTTTGATACTGTTATTAGGGCAGAGAATAGTCTTATCCAAGAAGGAAAGATAACTCCTAGGCCTCCTATGCCTTTCTTTCCTAATATATAATCTAATATGCCATTGGTAGTTCCACCATTATCTGATGTCCCATCTTATAAACCCTTAGAGATAGCTCCTGCAGCTCCTTTGAATGAATTAGAGACTATTAAGGATAGTTAGCAAAAAATTGAAAGTTTGCTGCAATTTTTTGGTAATGATTTAGTGGCCCTTAAGAGGAATCAAGCTCATGCAAACCCTATTATTCAAAATCAGTTTGTTGGTTCTTCTTCACAATACCCTAATCAGCCTAATTTTTAGGCTAATAGGAAGAAATTTCAAGGAAATACTAATGCAAATAGGCAGAATTGGAATATGAGACCAAATAGATAGTACAATCCAACACCTCTCAATACTGTTAGGGATATTGTTCCTACTCAGAATAACATTGCTACTAATTGGTGTTTTCCATGCAATGAGCCACATGATTAGTCTACATGTTCTAATGGAATTCTTAATCAAGCTCTTATGGTACAAAATTCAATGAATTCATAGCAGAATGTGTCTATTGAAGAGGTCCAAAATCAATCAGACCAAAGTGCTATAGATACCAAATTCTTAAATTAGCAAGAGGAAGAATTTTGTGGACTTAATGAAGATTCATCAATTGTAGCAAATACAAGAGCAAAAAAGAGAGCCCTTGAAGTAGATCAATCTACTGGTAATGTTTCTTCTCCACCAGTTTCTATTTTAAAGAATCCATTATTTTCCGCTAATAAAGATCAAAGTCAAAGGAATGTTGATCAGAGTTCTCCTAGATCATCACATAAGGTTCAATTTACTATTCCATTCAATATTGTTGATACAATGAAGAAAAAAAATGTTACTTTGTCTACATGGGAAACTCTATCTATTCCAAGGACATATTGAGATTTTAAAAGAAGAATTGTCCAAGCTGGCAATTAATTCACAAAAAATAGTACATCAGTCACCAAGTGTGGTCATGACTAACTCTAAGCCTCCTAAGGTTCAGGAAAATCCATCAAAAGAAGAGAAAAGGCCTACTAAAGTTCAGCAGCCAGTAGTACCAGAAGTCAAGAAGACTGCAAATATTGAAAAAACAACAGTAACTACTGATAAGAAATTGTCAAATGTACAAAAGACATTTGAAAAGGAAGGTAAGAAATCTGAAAATGAAAAGCCTCCTCCTTTTTATGTATCTTTGATTATTGGGAACAAATTAGTTCATAACTGTATGGTTGATAGTGGTGCAACCATCACCATCATGCCTAAGAAGATAGCAGATTTGCTAAATTTGAAATATGAGCCTCTTGAGAAGGGTGTAGGCCAACTTGATGAAACTTTAGTTAAGACCTTAGGAGTCATTAAAAATGAAAGTTTGACCTTACATTCCTGCCCAAATTTTTCAATACCTCAAGATATATAAGTTATTGATTTACCAGCATATTTTTCTGTGTCTATCCAGAGACTTCACAGCCAAAATAGATGGTTATTTTTCATTAGATTGGTCACATTTGTACTTCAGAACTAGATATGGTACTAAGGTAACCATAAAATCAGATTCACTAGCCAAAAATCACATAGAGCCTTATAATCCAAGTCCTATTAATGCAAGAGTTGTGATTATGGATCAAGATGAAATACTTGATTATTCAACTTATAATACTCAAACTGAAGCATATCCAGATATTGTTCTAGATGAATGGGCTGCTAGGAATGAACATAATGATGATATGTTTGATGCTGGTTTTGGAAACTACATGATTTTAGAGTCTGATTCAGTAGTGCCTAATTTGATTAAAGATCCAGAATCTGAATCTGATATGTCTACCCAGCTTTGGGATTTGTATTTTGATGGGTCAAGGAATAAGGATGGAGTTGGTGTAGGGGTTATGTTGGTATCACCTGATGGTGATAAATTTTATGCTACATTTAAATTGTCTTTTCCTTGTTCTAACAATGTGGCTGAATATGAGAGTTTGATTCAGGGATCAGACTGGGCAAGATTGAGAGGTATTAAGTGTTTGAGAGAATTTGGAGATAGTGAGCTTATTGTTAAGCAGGTGAGAGGTATCAATACAATTAAAAATGATCTGCTTAAGATGTATAAATCTAGATTTTTTGACATTCTAGATGAATTTGATGCTTTTAACCTAATTTCAATTCCTAGAAGGGAAAATTTGCATGCTGATAGGTTGGCTAGTATTGGTGCTCATATTGCAATAATAGAAAATAAAGGAATGATTTCAGACTAGTCACATATTAAGATAATTGTTAGGCCATCCATTCTGGATAATGACTCTCCACTTATTGGCAAGTTTTCAATACTGATGAACATATCTTAAGTTTTTTGATAGAAAAAGATGGATTTTCAACTTCAAGAGATAACAAAAACATTCAGCAAATGGAAGACCAGATTATTCAATTGAAAACCAACAAACTTCCAAAGGGATTGGTCAGCTTGGAATCAGCTTTTAATTCTGATGATTAGTTTAGAAAGGGTAAAACCAGCTTGCTGATTAAAGAGGATCATTATGAAGAAGTGGAAATTTTTAGAGACAAGCAGTTGAAGGTTGGTAAAATAAATTCTCCTAAAGAAAAAGAACTATTTATTGATCTTTTTAGAGAATATAATGATGTTTTTGCATGGGATTACTCTGATCTGAAATGTTTTGACCCCCAATTAACCTAGCATACTATAGAATTGGAACCAAATGCTAGGCCAATTAGACAAAGGCAAAGGCCTATAAACCCCAAGTTAGAGCCATTAATGTTAAAAGAGCTGAGAAAACTTCTAGATGGTGGTATTATATTTCCTATTAAGCACACATTTTGGTTTTCTAACTTAGTTCCAGTAAGGAAGAAGAATGGAGAGATAAGACTTTGTGTAGACTTTAGAGACCTTAATAGGGCATCTCTGAAAGATAGACACCCTCTTCATTCCATGGAACAAATTTTACAATATGTTTCAGGTTCTGAGAGATTCTCACTCTTAGATGGATATTCTGGTTACAACTAGATTTTATTCAAAGAATCTAATCAATTTAAAATAGCTTTTACAACTAAATGGGGTACCATGGCTTATAGAAGAATGCCATTTGGGTTATCAAATGCTGGAGCCACTTTTCAGGAAGCAATGGACATGGCATTCAAGAACTTAATGTATAAGTTTGTTCTAGTGTACCTAGATGATGTGACAATTTACAACAAGGTTGCAAATCAGCACATTAATCATTTGAGACATATACTACAAAGATGTAGAGAATTTGGAATTTCTTTAAATCCTAAGAAATCTGTGTTTACAGTTCATAAGGGAAAAATCCTAGGATACCAGGTGTCTAAGAAAGGAACAACAATATATCCTAAAAGAATTCATGCAATTCTTGAGCTTTCATTGCCTAAACACAAGAAAGGATTGCAGAGTTTTATTGTGAGAATTAATTTTGTAAGGAGGTTTATCCCTGATATTGCAAACCTATTAAAACCATTAACTACTATGCTTAAGAAAGATGTTCCTTTTAGCTGGACTGATGAAGGAAAAAAGAATTTTGAGCTGATAAAATAGGCTTTGTCTTCAGCCCCTACTCTTGTTAATCCTGATTTTACTAAAGATTTTAGTCTATATGCCTATGGTGGTTCTAATACCATTTCAGCAATGCTGGTTCAAAAGAATGATGAAAAACAAGAGCAGTCAATTGATTTTTTTAGCAAAGGTATGGATGACTATGAGAAAAGGTACACTTTTATTGAAAAGCATGTACTAGCTGTTATTAAAGCTTTGAAGAAGTTTAAGCATTTAATTGCTAGAAATAAAGTACACCTTATGGTTGCTTATCCTGGTATAAAAGAGTTTTTATTGAACAAAGATGATAATGAAAAAAGGGCTGGTTGGATAACAAGAGTTATGGAGTATGATGTACAGATTCGTGCGACTAAGCTGATTAGAGGCAAGGGCCTTTGTGCTCAGATGGCAGAAGAGGAAGAACAAGCTGAAGTTTTTGAAGAATCTAAAAATTTACAAAGTGATGTTATATTGTTCAACAATCCTACAGCTTGGTTATCAGATATGACAAGATTCTTGCAAACTAGACAATGCCCAAACAATCTTGATAAGGCAAAAAGGAGATACTATAGGTTACGATCTATTCCTGATGTTCTTATTGATGGTGTACTATATAGAAAAGACTATTTCAGAATGTTTCTTAAATTTATTGATTCACTAGACCAGGACAAAATTTTATCTAAATTTCATGATGGATCTTGTGGAGGACATTTCAGTCCTAAAACTATAGCCTAGAAAATACTAAAGGCAGGCTATTTTTGGCCTGATTTATTTAAGGATACTCATGTTTGGGCCAAAAAATGTCAAAAATGTGCAATTTTTGCAAGTAAACAAAGGCTGACAACCCTGCCATTAAAACCAATTGTGGTTGATCAACCATTTGCTAAGTGGGGTATGGACTTTATTGGTCCTATCAATCCTGATTCTAGTGTAGGTCATAAATGGATTTTGACTACTATTGATTATTTCACAAGATGGACTAAAGCTATTGCACTAAAATAGGCTACTGGACCTGTTGTGTTAAATTTTTATGAAGATATTACAACCAAGTTTGGAGTTCCTCAATCAATTATTTCTGACAATGCTATGGCTTTTATTGGATTAACTATTACAGAATGGGCTATGAAGAATGGGATTTATTTGAATACTTCTAACTATTATCCTTAGGGTAATGGTCTTGCAGAATCTACAAATAAAAATCTAATTAGAATTATCAAAAAGACTCTGCAAGAAAATAAGAGATTGGCATTCTAAATTAAAGGCATCCTTATGGTTGGATATGATTACACCTAAACAGGTAATTGGGAATTCTCCTTATGTCCTAGTTTACAGTAAAGAAGCTAGATTGCTAGTTTCCACTGAATTTCTAGCCTTGCAACTGGCTGATCAGATGTTACTATTTGATGAAGATCCCCTTTAACTAAGGTATGCTGATTTACTACAGCTTGAAGAAGAAAGGAGAAAGGCATTGGAAATGATGGAACTTAAACAAGCATAGACTAAGAGATATTTTGATAGGAAAGATAAGTTCAAAGAATTCAAGGAAGGAGAATTAGTACTCAAGTGGGATGTGGTAAAGAGTAGGCCAGGGAAGCATGATAAATTTGATAATTTTTGGTCAGGCCCTTTTGTTATAACGGCCTGTAAGGAGAACAATACTTTTTAGTTGTCCACAACTGAAGGGGAAGACTTGCAGATTCCAGTTGATGGATTACACCTCAAGGTTTGCTTTGAGGGTTAGGTTAGTTTCGGTTTTTCAAGTTCAATAAGTTTTGTCCAAAGCACTAGGTCTCTAGGTTGCATTGAGCCTAGTTTAAGTGCATTTTTCATTTCAATAAAGGTTGCATTCATGGTTTCAATTTTTCCTAATTTTTTGTTGCCCTATGATAAGTCTATAGGTCATGTCTACTAGGTAGACATCCAGCAGAAGTCATCAAAATTGTTACTCAAAAATATAGTATACAATACAATAAGCATAAGTAGGAAAAGGTTGCATTTGTTTGTCTAATTAACACTACCTTGTAGGTTTTGTTAGTTTACATGTCATTATTGCATTCATTCTAGATGTCATCATTGTACTCTAAGTATTGATTATTATTCCAAAGATTCCAAAATTCATAAATAATCATTACATTGTGCATTCAAACTAAATTTAATATAGAAATGTCCTTTCTTGTTTCATATTTCATATCAATAAGTAGAGTACATTGCAGAATTAAAAGAAGGATTGAAGTATGGAATAGGGGTCCCATGCATTGCCTTGTGTTGTCTTTGAAGTTAGCTAGTTGTCTGCTAGGCCTCTGCATTTAGGTCTTTATAGTTTGAGTCTCCATCTACATGTAGGTCTTTAGGGTTTCATATCTGCATAAGAGAGGAAATATGGTTAGATCCTATTGGATCTAAGCAATACATGAGAAACAAATAACATATTGTAGCAATCAAGTTTTCAATACTGCATATCAATCTAGAAAATTGAATGTGATAAGGAAATGTACACTGACACTCAATGCAAGATAACAATTGACTGGTTTTCACATTCAGTCATTATCAAATATATGATGCAAATCAAGCTGGATTTCCATGATAAAAGTACTACATAAATTGCCAATGATTGCCAATATTCAAAGTTCAAGTTGCAAATGATGTTGCAAAAATGCTGGTATAACATGTCCTTGCTGTTTCAAAGATACATTTTTAAGCTATAACATTATTGTTGCTGAATACAGAAAGAATGCTTCAAGATTGAGCCATAAAATTATAAAATGTTTACGGTTTGGTGTTTTTGAGTGTCATGAACCCATGTTCGAACCTCATTAATAAACATTCTAGTGGATTTGAGTGTCATGAACCCATGCTTGAACTTCATTGATAGTGAACAAACATTTTCATCTTGTCGTACTTGTCATATACTAAGTGCAGATTTAGCATTAATGAGAATTATATATAGTTGACAATGCTACATGAGCTATATTGCTAAAAGCTAAAATTTCAAGTTACAAAATCCAACAGGATGCAAGTTGAATAGAAAGTATAAAATATGTATAAACTGGAATAGAGTATGTATAGCTAACAGAGGAATATCATAAAAGAGAAAGCTACTTATTTGCTATGGAATAAATGATGATTATTCTTGAGCATCTCTCAGTCATAATCACCTTCTAAGGTTTGCGAAGGTTATGATTGCAAGATGTTATAGTTTTTTTTTATAACTGAATATATCTTTTAACATTTTTTAGTCATAACCTTGCAACTTTAGTAAGCCATTAAAGGTGTTTCATGGTTTCCTAGAGCAACTGTCTGTCATTACCAACCTCATAGTATATGATTTTGTTTTTTGATTTCAAGAATGAGTTCCACCAGTTCATCAAGTTTACTAATGTTGACTACACATATTCATTTTATATAAGCAGAATGAAATAGTTTAAATGTTATATGCTACAATCATAGTTTATGTACAAACTGTAGAAAGCTATTAAAATCAATTTCTAGTAGCTTCTTGTTTATACAAAGTGTTTTTATGAAGCTAATCAGAAAAGAGCAATTATTTGCTTATGTTCAGAATTCCTTGTCAAGGTATTTGAAGTTCATGTTCTGTTGTCACAGCCATATGCTCAAGAAAGAAACCCAATTTAATAAGTCACTACCAACAATAGAACTCAAATGTCCACACAAGTGGGAGATGTGTGAATATAATGTCCAAAGCAAGTTTCATGTGACATGGCAGAGATTATGAGATATCTATAGTTGAAAGCCGAGTTTTTAGTTGAGCCAAACTCTTAGTTGAGTCGACTTCATCTTTTTGAACCAAGATTCATTTTTAGTAAAAAGGTGAAGTCAAGCTTCACATATAAGCATATGGGATAAGAGTAGTATTTGTTAAAAAATTCAAGAGTCTGTGACTTGCTAACAGTCACAACTTTGTATTCAAAACAAAGGTAAACAACAATCAAACAAGTCGTGACTGTTAGTAGGTCACGATGTGTAGACTCATGGTTTTGTGCCAGTCACAAATAGTCACATATCATATAATGCATTCACAATAGTCAATGAAAGGTAAACATCAGTCTCAGTTCAACATAACTAGATTTCCTCATATAAAGGTGTGACTGCTATAAAACATGTTTTGAACAAGTTTTGGGCTCACAAGCTTCGAACCCATAGCAATAGAAAAGGGATGAATAAATAGTAGAGGCCAAGAGTCATGGTGTGGAGCTTGCAGAAACAAAGAGTAGTTATAGTTTAATAGCATAAGCAGTGAATCCAATATATGGTGCAAAGTTCAGTCATAGCTCATGATTTATAAATATAAATAAAAGAAAGCACCAGTCGTATGACTATCATTACAAAATCAACTTGGAGCTCATGGTTTGACTCATTAATGGAGGATAACATTCAAAGCTGAGTTCCTATTTGCTAAGAACAAAAGATATGGACCAGTCATGATTATTGCATTATTTCAAAATGATTTGTGTATTCACAGTTTGAAATAAAAGTTCCAAAGAAGAAGTCAAGCTATGACTTTTGATGCTAGGTATAATCATTCACTGTCACCAAAGAGAAACTGAGAGGGACTGTTAGTTTCAAGATATAGTTAAGATTTTATGCATGAGAAGGAACTCAAGTTTTAAAATAGACATGAAAACTTACCAGTCTTGACCATTCTACGGAGAAAATAGACAAGCAAATGATAGAATTCTGGAGTAGCAGTGAAGCTCGAGTTGGACAAAGAAGGGAAAATTCAACAGAAGAATATATTCATAGTCAACATGCCGAGCTTCTTCATCAAAAGTTTTTCAAAACTTTCCTACAAGTTAGGGTTTCATCTTCCCTATTCTTCTGTAGGAAGAATGAGATAAGCACAACTGCCGAGAGTGAAAAATCAAGATAACCATTTGGAGTCTGCAAGAAGAATGACATTCAATGCCATTAATGCAGATGTCACATTTCTGTAGAGTTTTGAAAACCACAACATGCCACCTCACACTCTCATCTCATTGTTTTTAATTTGAATTGCAAGTGGATGGGAACAGTCATGTCGACTTTCTCCACTTTGCATATATTTCACACTTAGTATTTTTTATCTAAGTTAGGAATTTTGAGTTAGACTATTTGATATTAGATCTTATCTAATATTTAATAAATATTAATATTGGTTAGAAATGTAAAAGGATAAATTCCTTATTATAAGCCAATATTAATGGGCACTTAGACTTGAGCTTTGATAGGCTTAATTATTGGCACATTTTTTGCTAGTTTAGGGGGCAATTTGTGAGGTTTAGATTTTTGGATTTGAGGCATAGGCAGGCTATAGAATTGATTTTGAATGATCAATTAAGGGTTGCAGATTTTGGAGAGAGGGCATATATTGAACTCATTGTTCCTAGGTGCTTTGAAGGCCATTTTTTGTAATCATTTTGGTCAAATTTTGGAGGGAATGAACCAGAGATTTTGATTCATATTTGTGAAGTTATTTTGATATTAGATCCTTTTTTCATCTTTTCTAACAAGTGTTAAATTATTTTTTATCCAAAGGAAGTGAGTAGATTTCTGTTCCTTCTCAAGATAATCAATTGCTTCAAGACCTTGTATGAGAAATGTATGTTTGTTGGCTATTCAAGCTATTTGTGGTAAAACCCTGATAGTAAGTTTTGTTAACCTATATGTTGAGCAGAGATTCAGAGTGTTGAGATCTTTATTTATGAGTTAGGATTGATGTTTCATCTTTTCTTCAAGGTTTGAAATATTTGTGGTGTATCACCCTAATCTAGTTTAGTTATAAGTTTCCTTTTCCCTTTTCCCAACAAGTTGTAGATCAGGAAGTGATATTCCATATTTTATAGGAACCAGCCTAGAATCCAAAGATTCCTCCTTATTCATAGTCTACCCACAGCTCGAGGAGGTTTCCATTATCAGGATAGAATTGTTTTGTAGCCCTAATGCCTAATTTAGGGTGACAATTCTAAACCTGAACAATTATATATAAATTTTGGTTATATTATTCCTTATATGTTGATGGATATTTTATTGCCGACTTTCATTTATATATGCTAATATTGCTATAAATAATTATTTTAATGCTTTATAATTTAAATAAAATTTTTAATTTAAATGAAACATGTACATTGAGGATTATAATATGGAATAACCAGTGCCATGACATTCTAATGCATACGTATGATTGTATCACTACAACATCAGCATTCCATTAGGCACACTTTACTATTATTTTATGTGCTTTGGCTATTTATACTATGATAAACTACACTTGATGTTTGCATGCTTCAATAGATAGGCACCACACATCATTCCTCTTGAGCTATAGGATTTAAGTGTGTCTTTATCCCCAAAGTGGCACATGAGATAGTTTCATTGACCATTCATATTTGAGCCAATATTGCCCCTATATGGGCAATGTATATTCATGATTAATATATTATCCCTCAGGTACATGTTAAATCTAGATATTATATGCACTTGTGATAGACCATTTATGTGTCTATGCATTTAGAGTTCCCGCAGTTGTCACAGTTGAGTTAGAAATTAAATGCTGATTTTATTTATTTGGGGATTTAATTTTATTTACCGATTAATTAGCCATAGCTGAATTTCATTTTACTGAAATTGATTTAGTTTATTTCAAGAAGTCTATAGTTTTCTTAATTTATTTAGGTGATTTTAATTTTAAGTCATATTGGGCTTTTGGGAAAAATGTGACTTTTATTTGAGAAAGAGGGTTCATTTCCTCACTTTTGGCTTATTGAGAATTTGGCATTTTCTCTAAATTGTTTTGGAGAAATTTGGTCTTTTGTTCATTGTGTTTGATCTATGCATTATATTCTTGTGGGTAATAGATCATTAGATTTGTGTCATGCTTCCTCACCTTTTTGTGGAGCCATTTTTGTTTCCACAAAGAATTTAATTTCTTCCATCCATTTTGGTGATTTTCACTTTGTGAGAGGTAAGGCTTCTCCTATTTTATTTGTTTCTCATCCATTTAAGTTGATTCTTGTTTACATTTTCTTTTGGGATGGTAATTAGTGTTTTCCCCACTTTCTTTTATGCTTTTATCACTTGATTAGATTTGTATGATGTATATGTTTTTAGGATTTAAAAATTTATGCAATTAGGTTGTCCATATTCTCCCACAAAGTTGGATTTATAATTTTATTATATTTTTGGGTTAGTTGAGCCTTAAGGGAAAATAGTTTTTTATTTTGTAGCTAGATTTTGAGTTTGATTTTTGGGATTTTTTGTGGTGCATAATTTTGTGTATCATCCAGTATCTGCCTATTGCCATGTTTGGCATAGTAAAATTATTGGAGATAGTAGTAATCCATGTTTGTAGTAGAATCATAGAATCAGAATGGACTGGGGATATTTTGGACAATTGTCATCATGATCCAAACTTGCCCCTTTTGATGTTAAAGTGGTGATTTTTGTACTTTGCCAAATTTTGTGAGAATTTGGATATTTTAATGATTTTGGGCATTTTGAGCCTTCCTCATGTTCTAATAATATGATTGATGAATTCCATGGGAGTTTATGCTCTTGGAAAAGTGACCAATCAAGAAACTTATTATTTGGATTTGTTTGATGGTACTCACTTTCTTACCTTGAGTGCTTAGGACCGATTTGACCTCCTATTATTGCTCTTCTTTCTTTTAATGCTTATGTTATTCCATGTTCATGGTGCAATATAACAAGTAGAAAGTGAATCTTGTGCTTTTGTCCTTGGTGTAAACCAAATGGACAGACTTTGGGTTATCCCATCCTCAGTGTAGAATGAGTGGATGAAGTCCCTATTTCACATACTTGGTGTAGATCAAGTGGATGAAGTCTTTTATTTATATCCTCAGTGTAGAGCAAGTGGACAAGCTTCTTGTTTTGGTCTCCATCATTTGATGTTGAGCCATAGGACTAGGTATGTTGAGTAGGCATGAGGAGTATCTCCTTACATGTAACTCAACCCAGAAGTGGTCTCACTAGTTACGTCAAAGAGTTCATTAAAAAATGAAAACATATTAAAATATATTGGGTATGAATACTAAACAAGATTAATTGGTACTATGGAAATCATCAAATCCCCAGATGTCATGCATGACCTGAGTGTGAGTGTAGATGGTAATGTGGATAAAGTTGAATCCCCAAACGTCATGAGTGATATAAGAATGAGCATATATGGTACATACCATTGAATCCATAGATGTCATGAGTGATCTATATGTGAGGTAGATGATTGCGCCCCAGATTTTAGTATAGCTATGTGTGGGTGGATATACTCCCTATGGTTGGTAATCTCATGTATAGATCCAATAGTAGTGAGTATCACCCTATTGTACTATGGTTATGTGGCATCATAATTGTGCTTTGGACATTGGTCCACATGTTGAGTGTTCTCCTTGTGTTATTGTATTCTGCATCTATGTGTATTATTTTGGATCTCTGTACCTTACTTTGAGATTATGCATTTTCTTGGCATGTGTGTGAGTCACTCCTTTCTTTTATGTATGCCTTGTGATTATGGCTAGGTGACTATCTTTCTGAGCACAATGGGGTGGGCCTGAGGGTTCCACATGGTAGGGTTACATTTCACTTTATTGCTATTAGGGATCGATGTAAAAATGGTGGAGTCTTCCAAAGATAGAGTGTAGAGCATGATGTGTTCATTCTATCCCTTCTTACTCTTCTAGTGGATTATGTTTTCCCATGTTTACGTCCATTATAGTAGAATGCATTGTATTGGGTGTGTATGACCCCAAATTGAGCTATCTAGTACTCCCCAATGTAGAGAAAGCCTTTTATTTTAGCTTTACATTTGTGTTGACAAGCCTAGCTAGTTATCGAGCTAAGAGAACCCCATTTAGGAAGGAATCTAGTTCATTATTGCATTTTGTAGGGCAATGTAGTATATTTGTTTTACCATTTTAGCACATCTTTTTGTTCTTCTAGAGCATATGTTTAGTAGTATAGTTCATATGAATATCACAGTATCACATATGCATATTAGAACAACACATATGCCATATCATAGTAACACACATGTAGAACAAAGTAGCACATTAGTTCTCTATGCTAGCGCATTCACTTTAGTACATTTGAGACATAGATTACTTCCCATGGGTCTATCTAAAAAGTAATTTTAGATTTGGATACCCATTACTCCCAACATGGTTTCCAAGTATTTACATTCTAATTTTCAATTTACTATCATTTAATTATGATAAATTTTCTATTTGTGCTTAAAAAGAACCTTGTTTTTGGGTTGCAATGAGGATGGACTTGTCTCCTCATTTGGTGAATGTTGATGGTGGTCTAGTCTTATCCTGTTAGGTTTGTGGATGTGGTCAAAACTCTCATGCAGTGGCTTGAAAGTGACCTAGTCATTCATGCTTGTATTGGGGTTATCTTGGAGCCCTTGGAAGTGCTTATTAGTCTTCCTCTTATGCACGATTGTATGATGATCATGATTTATTTCTCATTGTTACATATTTGTTTATGCTTCATAGTTATTATACACTTTTTTACTTGATGTATGTATTTACTTTTCAAATTTTTTTTTTGTGTGCATATGTTAACCCTTTGTTTTGAGGGTTCCTTGGTGGACCATTATGAAAACCCTCTTTGTGAGCATGGATGAGGATAATATAGAATCTCTAATGACTAATATTAATACCTTATATTTGGCCTTAGGAGCTAAACTATCCTCATCCAAATCTATCATGTTGAGCTAGCATAATGAGCCCTCTCTTTGTCTCTCAAAATTTGAGTGTACTTGGTGGAGCATCTAAATAAGTGATATACCTTTCCATCCCTTTTTCATCAACCCTTGCCTAAAATACATATTTTTTGGGATTAAGGCCAATATTTAAGGATAAAAACAAGTGGAATAAGTCATTTCTTTCTCTGGTAGGTAGAATTAAGGTGTATCAAAATATTTAATTATCTTATACTCTTTATTAATCCTATATTTAGTTATTTAGTGGATACCAAATCAATGATATCTAAAAGAAAATTAGGAGGTTCCTCAAGTGTCTTGTGGAAAAGTAAATAAAAATAAACATTAAATTAAGTTGTGTTGGTGCACCATGGATACGAATAAGGGGTTTGGGATTAAAATATCTAAGAATTCATGACATGACATTAACTCTAAAATGGTTTTTTAAATTTGTTTACGAGAAGGATATTTTGAAATTTTTGGTTTATCATAACATTAAAATTTTAGTGTCCAAGCTTGAAAAGTCCCAGAAGGGGCCTCCTTTTCGTGATATCTTGATAGGTTCTTTCCCAGTGTCTCGCATAGGATCCAATGTCTTCTAGAGCATTTGGAATGCATGGGAAGTTGTGAGAAACATGGTCACTAATAATAATCTAATATTTAATAATAAGATTTTTACAGAGAGGTCCATTTGATGGAATCTTTAATACATAGATAAACCTCTACCCTTGCTACAAGGTTGTTTTGCTAAAATTTAGAGCCAAAAAAGGGTTAAAATATTTAAATACATCATTATTAATAGGTATATTAAGTTTTGGAATGTCTTAAGCAGTGAATTTAGTCTTCTCAAAACTCAATGGAGAACTTATTTGACAATTAGGGAGGCATGCTCCTCTCTCAACCTTCCTGAAAATGTTCTTCTCAATGTTGACTAGTTCAATAACGTTTCTTGGGAGGATGGTACCAAAATGAGAAAAATTAATCATAACATTATTTACAATTCCTTGTCTAATAATAGCTCTCTTTTTAGTCACCTTAATAATTGTTGGAAATTGAATCTATCTAATAAATAATGACAAAGCATTATGTGTGGTTCTTGGAATATTGTTCTTGAGCCAAAGAAAGCCTATTTCAAATGATTCCTTATCCTTCAAAGTCTTCCTTAAAAGTTTTTGAATAATGAGGTAGATCTGTGAAGTATATGTAGAGAACCTGAATCAATCAATCATATCTTTTTAAATATTTTATAGCTAAAAAATTTTGAAATTTTTTCTACAATCCTCTTTCTAGTTGAATGATAAGATAAATTGGAGTGAAATTATGTTTGGTATCATCAAAAGTTTATCTAAAGTTATCAATACCTTTTGGTTTTTTTTGTCTATAAGAAAATTATGGCAAATTTGGGATTATAGGAACGAGGGAAAATTTCAAGGTAGGGGAAGGGTGCTCACTTAGTTTACTAAGAAGCTTATATCCTTAAATGTTGTATCATAGCTCACAATCACCATGCATATCTCAAAGAGAAAGTTAAACAATATTCTTGAGGAAGGACTCATTATAGTCAATTAATCTAAGATACTATATGACCAAACTTGGGCTAACAATAAGAAGAAAATCAATAATTCTTACAAGGTCTCGTAGAGTTTGTTAAAAGGTATAAAAAAAGTGATCCTAGAGAGGAGAAACTCCTAAAGATAGAAAAATGATGTAGGACCTAATTTCACCCTAATGAAAGAAACAAAAGAGCACATGAGGAGGTTAGATCCAACATGGATATGAAAACTAGCATTCATACAACAAATCTAGATAGTATGGAATTATATGGTGAAAGAAATAACTTATAGCTTTTTTTAGATTTTAGAAAGTGGTTGTCTTAGTAGTTGAGAAATAACATACACACTCTATTAATTTTGTCAATACAATTACTTTGATAAGTACAATGGTTATTGTTTTGGTTGTGGATGTATAAGACTTTTATTTACTAGATCTTTAATATAAATAAAAATATAAAGATAGTATGAGTATCAACAAGATGCAATATATGTGGAGTTATGATAACGATCATAATATGTAATTATAATATCTAAGAATTAAATGGATCATAGGTATAATAAGTTTCACAATCTCTCTCTCTCTCTATCTATCTATCTATCTCTCTCTCTACATACATACATACATACATGTGTGTGTGTGTGTATGTATGTACATACATTCATTCATACATACAAACACACAAACAAAAAAATAAAAAATAAAATTCATCATATACAACCACCACCAAAGAAATAAGAAAAATGAATGAGAAAGGAGATACCAATGATTCCATCTATTTATATCATTTTCATTAATGGTAAAAAAATCTTACTAAGAAAATACTTGGTGAGGATAGTATTTTGGAGGGAGATCCTTCTTATGCTACATGAGCTATTAAACACTATTAACCATTAGAGAATTTGTACACTTACATTAGCTTTTGTTTTGATTCTTATATGTAATTTTTATAGTTTAGCAATTTTGTTTATGTCATGTTTGTGGTTCCATTTTTCTCTCATTACCTTCTATATTATAATTGCTTTTATATTTAAGGAAACATTCCCTTCTATTCATTTCATGATTTATCAAGTGTCATTTTTAGTATGTATGTATGTACATATGTATCTGTTAGAATAATTTTAGAATAACTGAGAGTGGGGGGGGGGGGTGAATCAATTATCCTCAGGTCCAAATGTACTAATTCAACTTTCTAGCTCTTCAAAAAACTTAGATCTAATCAACAATTCAATCGGTCTCTATAGAATATATCAGTAATATAAAAATTGCAGTCCACTATCCAAAAGTAATCAACTTGTACATTATAAAACTTTCAACAACAATCACATCAAATAACATTCACACAAGTATAACACCTGGATTTAACATGGAAACCCAATTTGGGAAAAACCACTAGTAACATGGTACTAATTTTTCACTTTGCTAAACTAAGTTTTGTGAGAAGCCAACCCTATTAAAGGTTTACAATACACATTGTTAGGTGTGACCCTATTAAAGGATTTAATCACCCTATTAAGAGTGGCCTGATTAGAGGGCTTAAAAACATTCCATTAGAATGTCACCTTGATAAAAGGGTTTACAAAATGACTATTAGGTCAACCTTGATTAAAGGATATTTGACCGATATAATGGTTAGAAAGTAATAGTAGGTTCTGATATGAAATATACAAGTCACTTTGCAAATACAGATCCAATGCACTCCAATGTTGATTTACTGACCTTCATTACATCTCCATCTCTGATCTACTTGGAAATCTCTTCAATAAATCACCTCAACTTTGTTCTTCTCTTCACAACTTCTCCTTAGCAATCTGCTTAGATTCATTAGTCAATAACATCAAACCTTTCCACTATGTCCATAACCCACAATTAGGTCATCCTTATACCTCCTTGATCAAGCAGATTAATCTTTTGCCGCTTAATCTCTATTGGCAATTTGGCTGAGTTAGATATCTAGATGTTGTCATTATGGCAACATATGATCTACATGAAGACCACATATGATAGAGAGAAAGTATTATAGAGTGTAGAACTAAAATTGTCTAAGTGTAAGCGGTATTTTCCCAGTGTAACCGGAGACAGTTTTGATTGGCGACATCGATAGAAGTAATTTCAGTGCTTGCACACTTGAACATAGATACTATGACACATATTGAAGACTCACCTAAGAGTGTAAGTCTGTATGGCATGTACAGAAGAAGTTATTGAAGTATTATAGGAATAGTGTTAAAGCTGACAAGACAGAGAAGAAGATAGAATTGGTAAACAGTTAAGGAATTATTTTGTTTATCAAAATAATGTCTTAATCATATGAAGGGATGACATCCTAGATGTTAACCCTAGGGAAGCACATGTTAAAATTTATTTTGTAAAGTGCTTTATGTTTAGTAAAGCCGACTGTAAAAGTTATTACTCTTGATAACTTGTATAAATGTAAGACATATGTAATGCAAAGAAGAGTAATGATATAGATGAACATATGTATGCAAAATATATTGATGTGAAGTTGTCAAAGTCAAGAAAGCAGTATAAGGTTATGTACCTTGCCCTATTTTGTAATCAAGAACTATTTTACATTACATGTTTGGGTAGTGGGCACATCTTGTAATCATTTTTAATTAGTACTACCAACTCTTAGAAGGCTTGAGGATTCTAACAAGGCCTGGAGTCCCTTAATCAAGACTGCGACACTATATATATGTAATAGGATCCTAACAGGGCCAACATCCTTAACAAGATACTTATGATTAGTGGATCTTTGTGGGTATTGTTATCATTATTTTGCTCATTTGAGGGGGCCTAGTTACTAAGTGAGGCTAATGTACCCTAGTTTGTATTATTAGGTGATCTTGCTTAATTTTGTGTTCATTTCATTGCAAAGTACATGAAAGGGAAAAGAGATAAATTTTTGCATCTAGAGATTACATGTATATGTATCAATGTTAAGTATGATGTGCAAAAGGGAAGGAACTGAAAAGAACATTTATTAGAGGCTCACACATGCCGTGAACATAACCATTGCCAGAATTGCATAAATGAATAAAAATATACATATATAAGGAGCATAAACATAGGGGTACCAGACATTGCCTGGTAATGAGTCTATTTCCATGGTGTTCTCGGTGTCCTCCTGTGATACTGAACCTGCATATAAGAGAAGAGAAGTGGGTTAGATCCAATGGATCTAAACAATGCCTAGTATCAGAGTATTTACAAGCATGCATACATGCAGTCAGCTATACACCTTTAACATAGGTTGTGCTTGAGACATGTGTATATAAGAGGTTCCAGAAATAAAATAAATACCATTGTTTTCAATAATGTGTTTGTTCCATGTGCAGATATAGGCCAAAACACCCACGATTGGTATTGAGTCTCATAGTACCCTACACTAAACCTATGAGGGTTCTCAGAAGCTCTATTCCCATAGAGTTTCTAGGAGCCCTAATAGTCTCAAGGAGAGGCATTGACTCATGTGGGGAGGCATTCAATAGATGAAGCAATATCAGTGGGCATTCAATCAAAGTACAAAACAAAGATCATCAATACTGTAGCATGAACATGATAAATATGATAGGCCGAGATCAACAGGGGCATGTAATAGTAAATCAAATGGTGGCACTAAGTAAGAAATCAAATACAACACCCTAACTTAAACATTCTAAGCACATAAGCATTCATGAACATGATTTCATGTTCTAAACATTATGCAAGGAATCAAAATGCTAATCTTCTCAAAGAATGGTGAATATCAAATGTAAACTTTTAGACAGCAAAGATCAACAGTGAACACAAAGATTGGGGCATGCCAGGTAAATCAAGGGCTATACCATAATGAATAATAAAATATACAATAGTCTCACATAATGGGGATCTCAATGGCACAAGCTGTACACAATGAAGATCAAGAAATGAGGATTTAGTACAAGAAAAATAGTGAAATATGATAGTAAGCTCGGGCCCTTGACTCAATGACAAATTTAATATGGTGTGAATAGTGAAGATGGTGTTTTGAAAACAATAGCAAAAGGAGGATACATAAGATACAATGCTTCAGCAATATAGAAGGAAAAAGCACAGTGCCATAAAATAATAGTGCCTACGAACATCAATGTGCTCTGGCCTTGCTCATGGGTCATCAAGGATAGCTAGCTATGTCCATAGCAGGCACAATGAAAATGAATATAGTATTTCATGCCCTATCTCATGAGCCTTAAAGGCTACATAGAAGCATGAGGGTTCACACCTTATCTAGGCAATGAAGAATAGATAGAAGTAAAAGATAATAAATCAAAATGCTGAGAACGCACAATCAACACCCTAGCCATGTCATCAAGTCAAATGTATGATGCCTCAATAACAAATACAATGGAATAGAATTCACAATAGAAAATAAAACCAGTACTATTGAATTAAACATCACAAGCAAGTGCCATTAGCAGAAAATATAACCACAATACAGAGGGAATGATATCATAAATTTTTCCTCGAAAATGTAGAGAATATACAAGGCATACAGTATCAATGAAATGCAGAATGATGGAAGAAATCAAAAGCCTACCTCATATCGATGATGCATGAAGATAGAAAAGATCATTGTTTCCATATCCAACCCAAAAATTTGAGGGACATGTTCAGTGAACTGCTAGTAGAATTGGCAACTTGCCAATTGTCAAGAGAGAAAGTCCACAATACCAGCGGTAGAAGGGTTTTGATGAAAATGGCTTTTGAATTATTTTCTCCCCTTTTGTAGGGTCAAGATTTTTTGGTCATTTTATTTGATGATATGTATTCAAGCTTGAACATTTTTAGGTTTTTTTTTAGGTTATGCTGGAGTCATTAGGTTGGTTTTTAATAATCCTAGGTTGTTTGCTATGTATTGATGGATTTGATTTAATGAATGTAATAAGTCATCAAATATACTTTCCCCATAATTGGGTTGAGATTTATTTGTTTGACTTAGGGTAAAAGTTAAATCCACATTTATTTGGTATAGGGGTAGGAGTTTTAATGTAAAGTCATTGCAAGAATGTTATTTTAAATTATGACAAATGGCATTTTATAAGCCATTGTCAGAATCTTATTATGGTACATGACTTAGTGGGCATGGTCATTCCTTTGACCATCTATTTTAGGCATCTAAGTTTATCTTCCACCCCTAAAAACTTAGGAATTGGGCATCTGAGTTAAGGAGGCATTCATGGGCATATTTGTGGGTGATTTCCATTTTTAGGAGATGGAGAGTTTCATGCAGATTCTGACGGTTTTAATTTTTATACCTCTCACTTGTGTAATTGAGGTTAGTTCTTCATTCTCTCTTTCTTGGAGATGAATGCTTGTAGCTTTGGAAAAGCAAGTTGTATTCTGGCTCCCTTCAATTCAGTTTATAGAAATTGTCCTTCTTATTCCTACAACTTTGTGAGTTATTTTGGTGGATTTGATGTCATGTATTGTGATAAAAAATTAGTCCTTTACTTGATATTTTGTTCATTTTGATGTTCACAAGCACTATTATTTCTTAAAGTCTCAATCTATGTGCATTTGAATGTATTTAGGTTTGTGGAATTCATTTTCCCTTCTCATTTACAACTAGCACCTAGTTATTTCTAAGGGAAAAATCAGATTTGGGAGGAGTTGTGATGCTCAGGTTATGTTCTGAATCATATTGTGAGTTTGTTTTCAGTTTGTGGATCTATCAAAGTTTGGTGAATCACCTAGTTTTAGTTTTAGTATCATGCACTCTCTCTCCCTTTTCCTTCAAAGTTTAGTTCAAGTTTTAAGTGATTCAAGGGGAAGTCAGCCCCTAATTTGCAGGTCTATTCTCAGATAGGTTACCCACAGCCTGAGAATAGCCCATGTTTCATGGGATTGCTAAATTCTACACTTAGCCATACTTAGGTGCAATCCCTAGTGACAATAGTTTTTGGCACGCCTGGTGGGACAACTTTGTTTCCCATCATTCACTAAGTTTCTTGGTTTGATCCTCAGTGCAATCAACCTTTAAGAGGTAGTTTTTTTCAAGCACCATGGCAACTCTTAGAGAAATCTACTGGTTTAAGCAATTCAAGTGCTGATAAGTTTCAGGAAATATCTTTTTACTAGCTTATTTGATGAGTAAGCATGTCATTCCATAATGCATATTCACCCTATCACCCCCCATATCATGAGAAAACTACCCATGCACCATCATTCATGCCATATCAAGCTAGCCCAGCAATAGCAAATTACTAGCATGCACCACCATACCCCCCACCCAACATCAAGCATCTTGGCAACATTCCTATCAACCGCCCTATGAAGATCACCATTACAATCCTTAGAATTAGCCCAATACCACTTTAGATTCAAACTCCATGTCCTCTTTGTTGACAATTTTTTGGGAGGAAATGAGCTCTTTCATGAAAGACTATGCAGAGATGAAGTCTCAAAAGGAGGATCTCTCAAGATAGTATATGGAGGTGATGACCTTGTCAAGGCATCTTGAGAGCCAGATAGAAATTCATGAGTAGACCCTTGAGAAGAGGAACCATCTAGTCTTGACACAAGAAAGGGCCTATGAGAAAAGTCTTGAAGATCATCAAGAATTAATAAGGGTCATTCAGCTTTCAGCTACAAAAATTGAGAAGGATCTCTAAAAGGAGTTAGAAGAAAAGGATCAGTTGGTGAAGAATCTAATGGCACAAGCACCAAGGCAAGGAGATCATGAGGTCACTACTGCCCCAATGCAAAAAATATCACTAGAGGAAGGCAATAAAGACTTAATGTAGTCTTGGAGACCCTCATGGACTATGTATCCAGGTTACGAGATGCCAACTCTTTTTAAGGAGGAGATCCATAAGGGGATGCCTCATGCTGCTGAAGAGAACCTAGAAGCTTTGTAGACTAGACAAAAGGCTCACAAGGTTCAAATCCCAATTTTCTTGTTTGGTAAGTCCACTAGCACCTCTATTGAATTTCCAAGCTTTAGGATTTCTCCTTCAATTCAGAATCCTAGTCAGCAGGAGCCTAATCTCCATGCATTTTTTGAGCCTATTCATGACCCTATCTCAGATTTAAAACCACTCCATTCTATTTCTATAGATGAGACACCTAAAAGGTTTGACTTCCTAAATGACAATGAGCCCGTCCTGTAGTAGATTAAGCCCTATGAGCCAATTCCTAAAGAGACCCCTACACCTCATAGCATTTCAAGCCACTAGAAAGAAGATGATTTTTGTCTCTTAGGTGTACTTTTTCATGATGATCATGAGGAACAAGTAGATTTATTACATAATGATGGATTGGAGCAGCCAGATAAGGATCAAGAAGAAAGTGAAGAGGGTAAGATCCTAGCTGATTTATTTGAGGAAATTCCTTCCTATATTGAACAAGATGAGGTAGTACAAGATTTACTAGTTGAGCTCTCTGATTATGATAAGAAAGATACAGTTGCTGCTAAATTAGAACAACAAGATCACTTTGATTTGATAATTGATGCTTTTTTCTCAACACTTTTTGTTCCTCATCTTCTTGAAGAGGATAATAACATGTATGTCCCTAAGGAAGACCTTTCATTTCAAGAGGCTAATGTTGTGCCAGTTATAGAATCTGAGCCTATTTGCAATAAAGTGGCAGATGAATCTCAAGAATCATGTTTTCTAGACAATGAGGAGGGGCCAGTTATGGTTAAGGACCTGATGCAATTTGACAACTTAGATGAGCTATTGGAGGTTCCAACTGATGAAGAGGATGATCCTCTAACTACAGAAGAAGAAATATTATGGTAGACTATCATGGAGGGGCAGATTTTTGAACAACATGCTAGAAATGTTTGTAAGCATACTGAGCAGCAAGAGAGGCCTAGTTTTATACTCTCTAGGGGGTTTCCTATCAGATATCTAGCTTAGGTGGGGTCAAGCAAGGCATCCATACTCAAGGGCTTAATGGAGGGTGATGTCAGAAGTCCACCCCTTGGTGACCAGGAGCTTAGTCAATCTTACCATACTCCCTGGGAAGACATCACCTATGATCTAATTGAGGTTAGTGATCTAGTCTACCAAATTCAAAAGTTGATATGCCAGATAGTTCAGTATGCTCTTATGTTCCATGTTATCCTTATTGGCATCAAATGTGAAAAGTATAACATTGTGAGGAGAATGGGAAGTTATTTCAACAATCCAGTTAATGGATTTGTTTGACCAGTTTGTTGATACTAGTTAGAGTAGGGTAGCGTAGAAGTTTTGTTTCTGTGTTCCCTAAGTGCTTCAGCACAAGCTTTCTTTCAGCCTTCAGTTTTCAGTGTGGTTTGGTTAGCAATAAGCCAAAGTAGTCTATCTCCGACAGTTAGATTTAGTTTTGTTGAGGAGATGGAGGGTTGTTTTTATTTTGGAGCCAAGTTCAGTTTTAAGGCTTAAACACTCTATGCCCAATGGATGCAAGGCAACTGGTTAATGGTGCTTAGCAGGCAAGCACTTAGTTGAGGTCACCAGAATGTTATCATTATTTTTCTCATTTGAGGGGGCCTAGTTACTAAGTGAGGCTAATGTACCCTAGTTTGTGTTATTAGGTAATCTTGCTTAAGTTTGTGTTCATTTCATTGCAAAGTACATGAAAGGGAAAGCAAATAAATTTTTGCATCTAGAGATTACATGTATATGTATCAATGTTAAGTATGATGTGAAAAAGGGAAAGAACTGAAAAAGAACATTTATCAGAGAATCACACATGTCATGAGCATAGCCATTGCCAGAATTGCATAAATGACTACAAATATACATATATAAGGAGCATAAACACAGGGGTACCAAACATTGCCTCGTAATGAGTCTATCTCCATGCTATTCCTGATGTGCTCCTATAATCTTGAACCTACAGATAAGAGAAGAGATGTGGGTTAGAGACAATGGATCTAAACAATGCCTAGTATCAAAGTATTTACAAGCATGCATACATGCACTCAACTATACACCTCTGACACAGGCTGTGCTCAGGACATGTGCATAAATGAGGCTCTAGAAATAAAATAAATACTATTTTTTTCACTAATGTGTTTTTCCCATGTGTAGATATAGGCCAAAGCACCCATGATCAGTATTGAGTCTCTTAGTACCCTACACTGAACCTGTGAGGGTTCTCAGAAGCTCTATTCCCATAGAGTTTCTAGTAGCCCTAATAGTCTCAAGGAGAGGCACTGACTCATGTGGGGAGGCATTCAGTAGATGAAGCAATATCAGTGGGCATTCAATCAAAGTACAAAATAGAGATCATCAATACTATAGCATGAACATGATAAATATGATGGGCCAAGATCAATAGGGGCATGGAATGGTAAATCAAATGGTGGCACTAAGTAAGAAATCAAATACAATGCCCTGCCTTACACATTCTGAGCACATAAGCATTCATGAACATGATTTCATGTTCTGAACATTATGCAAGGAATCAAAATGCTAATCTTCTCAAAGAATGGTGAATATCAAATGTAAACTTTCAGATAGTAGAGATCAATAGTGAACACAAAGATTAGGGCATGCCAGGTAAATCGAGGGCTATGCCATAATGAATAATAAAATATACAATAGTCTCACATAATGGGGATCTCAATGGCACAAGCTGTACACGATGAAGATCAAGAAATGAGGATTTAGTACAAGAAAAATAGTGAAATATGATAGTAAGCTCAGGCCCTCGACTCTATAGCAAATTTAATATGCCATGAATAGTGAAGATGGTGTTTTGAAAACCATAGCAAAAGGAGGATACATAAGATAAAATGCTTCAACAATATAGAAGGAAAAAGCATAGTGTCATAAAATAATAGTGCCTACAAACATCAATGTGCCTGGCCTTGCTCACAGGTCATCAAGGATAGCTAGCTATGTCCATAGCAAGCACAGTGATAATGAATATAGTATCTCATGCCCTAGCTTGGGAGCCTTAAAGGCTACACATAAACATGAGGGTTCATGCCTTATCCAGACAATGAAGAATAGAGAGAAGTAAAAGATAATAAATCAAAATGCTGAGAATGCACAATCAACACCCTAGCCATGTCATCAAGCCACAGTCAAATGTATGATGCCTCAAAAACAAATACAATGGAATAGAATTCACAACAGAAAATAAAACTAGTACTATTGAATTAAACATCACAAGCAAGTGCCATTAGCAAAAAATGTAACCATGATACAAAGGGAATGATATCATAAATTTGCCCTTGAAAATGCAGAGAATATACAAGACATAAAGTATCAATGAAATGTAGAATGATGGAAGAAATCAAAATCCTACCTCATATCGATGATGCATGAAGATAGAAAAGGTTGCAGTTTCCATATCTAGCACAGAAATCCGAGGGACATGTTCAGTGAACTGCCAGTAGAATTGGCAACTTGCTAATTGTTAAGAGAGAAAGTCCACAATACCAACGACAGAAAGGTTTTGATGAAAATGGCTTTTGAATTATTTTCTCCCCTTTTGTAGGGTCGAGATTTTTTGGTCATTTTATTTGACGATATGTATTCAAGCTTGAACATGTTAGGTTTTTTTTAGGTTATGCTGGAGTCATTAGGTTGGTTTTTAATAATCCTAGGTTGTTTGCTATCTATTGACGGATTTGATTTAATGAATGTAATAAGTCATCAAATATAATTTCCCCGTAATTGGGTTGAGAGTCATTTGTTTGACTTAGGGTAAAATTTAAATCCACATTTATTTGGTATAGGGGTAGGAGTTTTAATGTAAAGTCATTGCAAGAATGTTATTGTAAATTCTAACAAATGGAATTTTATAAGCCATTTTCAAAATCTTATTATGGTGCATGACTTAGTGGGTGGGGTCATTCCTTTGACCATCTATTTTAGGCATCCCACTTTTTCCACCACCCCTAAAAACTCAAAAATTGGGCATCCAAGTTAAGGAGACATTCATGGGCATATTTGCGGGTGATTTCCATTTTTAGGAGATGGAGAGTTTCATGCAGATTTTGATGGTTTTAATTTTTATACCTCTCACTTGTGTGATTGAGGTTAGTTCTTCATTCTCTCTTTCTTGGAGATGAATGCTTTTAGCTCTGGAAAAGAAAGCTATATTTTGGCTTCCTTCAATTTAGTTTATAGCAATTGTCCTTCTTATTACTATAGGTTTGTGAGTTATTTTGGTGGATTTGATGTCATGTATTGTGATAAAAAATTAGTCCTTTACTTGATATTTTGTTCATTTTGATGTTCACAAGTATTTTTATTTCTTAAAGTCTCAATATGTGTGCATTTGAATGTATTCGGGTTTGTCGAATTCATTTTCTCTTCTCAGTTACAACTAGCACCTAGTTATTTCTAAGGGAAAAATAAGATTAGAGAGTAGTTGTGATGCTCAGGTTATGTTCTGAATCATATTATGAGTTTGTTTTCAATTCGTGGATCTATCAAAGTTTGGTGAATCACCTAGTTTTAGTTTTAGTTTCATGCACTCTCTCTCCCTTTTCCTTTAAAGTTCAGTTCAAGTTTTAGGTGATTCAAGGGGAAGCTGGCCCCTAATCCGAAGGTCTATTCTTGAATAGGTTACCCACAACCTAAGAATAGTCCCATGTTTCATGGGATTGCTAGGTTCTACACTTAGCCATACTTGGGTGCAATCCCTAGTGGCAACAAGTATCATCCCCACCAGGGTTTTCCCTTGGCTAGAGTTTCCTCAAGAAAAAATAATGTTTTATGAGTTCATTTTCTTTATCGTTATGCATGTTCTTTAGTTTACTCTGTTATGCAAGTATCAAGATAATCTATTATATCCATAATTGGGTAAAAGTAATTGTTTGTAGAATATTGATTCACCCCCCATCTCAGTATTCCCTATTTCTAACAATTGATATCAGAGCTTAGTTAGTCATAAAATAATCATTTAAAGAAAGCCTAGCAACTTGAGTAAGATCTCTATGGATATGGATCAGCTACAGAAGAGTCTTGAAGAAGCTCTTGAACAGATTGATATACTTACTAAAGAAAGAGATACTCTAAAAGGAAAATATGATGATCCAAAGAACCTCATTGGGAAGATGAAAAAGAAGCTGGAAGAACTAAAATCGGAGAAGGAATCTACAATTCAAATTGAAGATTGTGATGATAATCTAGAAAAATAAAATGAGATCCTTAAACATGAATTAAAGATAGTAAATCTGAAATTGTGTTTGAAAGATGGAAACAACAAGAATGAAGCAAATCTGAAATCTAAACTTTGTAAAGTGACATCTGAACTTGAGAAAAAAAAATTACAGTATGCTAAACTTGAAAAGTACAATACAATTGTGAAAGGTGAACCAAATCAGTCTAAGCAACAACTTGAGAGACTATATTATACTAGTGAGAAGATTTATGAACAAATGTCTTATCAAAAAACTATTAGGAATGGGAACAGTGAGAGGGGGGGGGTGAATTAGTGTTCATTTTATTTTAAATTTTCACGTTAATCTTTATGTTGAACTTAAATGCTTAAGTAATGAAATAAACATTCACATAGACATGAAACATGAAATCAACACATGACACCAATATCATTACAAGGAAACCTAAATAGGTAAAACCCCGGTGGGAATTGATACCCACTAATATTCTGCACTAGTGTTTTGTGATCCTTGTTAGAAGATCATTTACCCTGTTAGGAGTAGCTTTACAATGCTTTAAGTATAGTAGACCTTGTTAAGGGTTGGACCCTATTAGGAGTCTTTTACAATCATCCTTGTTAGGGGAGAGGACACACTGTCCAAGAGCTCACTACTCAAGTGGTGAAGGCTACAACCTCCTGATCTCATATACACACTATATCTGCAGGATGAACTATCACTATGACACTGCTTGTCAGATCAGTTCCTTTGATGTGCTAATTCTTTGACCTCTAGCAAAGCTCTAGTACATCTTCTAGTGTCTTTGTACACTTCTTCTCTACTTATCACAACTCTTTATTCACTTCCATACTAAATACAATTGGCACACCTTATATTTATACACTCATACTAAATACACAATTAGGTTGACCCTATAACTAATTACAAACAACACTTCCAAATTAATTGGCTTAAGCATGCTTACAATTATACATATAAACATGTCAGAAACCTAAATACAATGGGTGCATAGCCTTTACAATATCACATTACAATCGCAAACCAAAATACTAACTGTCAGCTCCATGCTCTGTTCTCTGCTGGCACACACTGGTTGTGCAACTTCAACTGACTATAACTTTCTCATCCTTGCACATCTGATCATGCGCTCATAGACTAAGAAAGAATATAGTCTAACCAACTTATCTTCTAGGGCGCATACCATAATTCATTCGTACACACATGCACTGATGCTCTGAGCTGCAAGAACTCTGTACACTGTCTAGTCTTCAACACTTAATTGAATTTTGATCTTTACATCAAGTGCACTGACTCCAAACTGCTATATGACTTTTTTTCCATAATGACAACACTATATCTAGTCATATACCTCAGTATAGTCAACTTGCCAACAATCTCCCCCTTTTTCATTGATGGAAACAAAGGAATATGGCCAAGTTGCTAACTGTCTCTTAACACAAATTTTTTTTGTCTTCTATACATTTTTATACATAATCTTATATCTCCCTATAAATATTATACTCCATATTCTATACACAACTCCCCCTTTGACATTAATGAAAAAGGTGTAGCAAAAAATTATATCTGCACATACTTAGGGAAAACATCTGGATATGCTATCTTGAGATTCTATATCTCCTTCTTCCAAAAAGTTATCAAAGAGTTAACTATCTGGAGATCGGCACATAAAGCATATTGAAGCTTATTCATCTTCTTCAAATATATGCTTGGACCTTGATCATAGGTTATCATGGTGGCATCAATCTCCTTTATGTTCTGATTGAGAATGTCTAGTGAGGGTGCAAGAGTGTTTGTCAACTGAGTCTATCTAGACCTTATTTTTTCCATTTCTTTCTCTACCTTCTCAATTTTGTCCAATTGACCTTGGTAGAAATTGTTGCACATGTTCACATCAATGGATGTGTTTGTCACTGAACTCTTCACTTGTTCAATCATAGCTTCTGCATCTTGTATTGTCTTAAGATGGGCATCAATAAGCTTATCCTGATCCATGCAATCTGTAATGAATTTCCTTACTTGATCAACAAATTCTTCTAAAGATGTTTGTCCTATCTTGAGTGAATTCAGATCTAGAGAAAAGTTTCTCATCAACTCATTCAATCTCTTTTTTAGGTACTTCTCTTCTACAATTTTGGATGCAGATTCTTCAAGGCTTGAAAAATTACTTTTGAACTATGAGATAACTATACTTACATCATCAACCGAGTGCACCTTATTCACTTTCATGTTCATAGGAAACAAACTATTTAGTATGTTCACTGATTCCACAAGGAGAGGATTTCTCATTACTTGTTTCTCCTTTTCCTTCTCCATAGCTAGGATGCTGAACTTAATTAGGTCTTTTTCTTTCCATGAGTCCAAACTAGATGTGTTAGGTGTCAAACTTGACAACAATGTCGAGGAAGGAGTGATGGGAGTGTTATCCATCACTTCTAGTTTTACCTTGGATAGATCAACAGAAGTTTCATCTTTCTCTTGTTCTTTTTCTTCTTCTTCTACTTTATTTTCTTCTTTCTCATTTGATATGTTTTCAATCAATACCTCTTCTTGATATGTGGGAGGTGAGCTGCTACATAAAATCTTAGCTTCTTGTGTGCTCACAAAAGCTTCCTCAAACTTGTCCAATTCTATGTCAGTGGCCGCCATTTCTATCTCCACATTATCAATGATAATGGTGTTGTCCTTGAGTGATTCTAATATGGGCACAGACTTATCTAGCTCAATTTTTACTTTCACTACAGGTGCTAAGTCCTGAGGACCTGTAGACTGTACCTTGATGGTCTCTGGTGCAATGTCTTTCTTACTAGGTCCTTGAGAGATGGGTGTAGACATATGTTTCATATACTATTCTAAGAATACCTTCCCAAAGGCCTTTTCTATTTCCTTAGAGATCAGCTCATTGTCTTTGTTCATGAGGTGTAGTTTTCTCATTTTTTACCTTAAGTACGGCTTCACCAAATTCAACAATAGTGACTTTTCTTCAATAGAACATACTGGAAGAGTGGAATCAAGAATTTGTTCCCTTATTCTGAAGTCTTCTTCAGTGTCTTGTCTCTTCAAGGAATCCATTATCTCCCAAACTTTATCTAAAATTGTTGTTTTCAATTCAAGAACTATCTTCTTGAATCTTATCATATGTTTGACAATCATATCATGTATTTTTTATTTTTCAATCTCACTGTAAGTTTCATAAAACTTCCCTACTTGATCAATTCTACCCTCATCAACAATTCTTGTGCTCAATACTTTAAGGCTAGGTTTGAATCCTGCCTTAGCAGGTGCTTGAATGTTTTTCTTGCTCCTTGTAGCACGCGAGGATGGATGACTAGTGCTAGTTTCTTTCTTCCTTTTAATTATTGGCTTATGCTTGAGAGGAGCATTAGAATCATTGGTTTCTTTGGGTGCAGAAGGAATGTTATCTTCTTTACCCTTCTGACTATCATCTGATTCAATTTTCATCTTCTTCAACTTAGGATCTCCTTGTTCTTCCTTTGCTGCTACACTTTTCAATTCTAAGGAAATATTTTCATCCGTTGCCTTGTCAAGGTCTTCTTGAGACACACCATGTATTCTCAAGATCTCTAATGTGACTTTAGCAACCTTTCTTTTTGTTGCTACGCTGCTTAGCTTTGCATCTACTTCTCTAGTTTTCTCCTCATATGTTCCTCACCTAGGTTCATTAGGATCTTTAGGGGCTGATAGAAGTACCTATGCATAAGCTTCAAGGACTTGTTCCTCAACTTCATAACCAAGTGGATGAATCCACTTAGTTTTGGGCTCAACAACTTCCATACAAGTAGCATCAGTTTCAACTATAAAGCATATTGTATCCTTATACCTTTCCACAATGTTCTTTGGAATTCTATATCTCATCTGCATCTTAACCCTAAAGGTCTTCAGTTCCAATGTTACATAGTCTCTCAATGTACTTTCACTGGATGATTTTTTTGATATCTAAGGCATGGTTGGAATGGTTTTGTCCAAATACATATCTAAAACTTTTCCAACTATATGAAGGTACATATAGATGATTAATGATCCAAACCTGAATATCTTTGTCTTGTCATGCTTGATAGCTTTGATGTTATCTATCAACTATGCGTGCAAGATCTCACACAAGTTGAACTCTCCATATTCCTTCACAAGTTTGATGGCAGCTAGAATAGTTCCTGCAAACACACTATTCACCTTGCTGGTGTGATGGAACCTATATCCCAGTATCATTGACATCAATTTGATGCATGCTTTCTCAATAGGCTCGATAGTCATACTGCGCCTATCACTCCTAGACTTACAAGTCTGCTCAACTATTTTCCTGACATCCTTGCCCACAGGAAGGACGTCGCCTATCCTAGAAAGGCCTATCATCTCATGAATGAAGTCACTAGTGATTCTAACTGGTACATCACCAATCCAAAACAAATCATGATGAATCCTGCTCAACAAGATCTTTATCCATTTTGTCTCATAGAATTCATGTGCCATAGCATACTCAACAATAAGGTGATCATTCCATTTAACATATTCATCCAATAATGTCTTGTTAAGTTTTAGCATGGTATCCATGTGTTCCCTTAACCTATCCAATCCAACTGGTTCCTTCTTACAGTAAATGTAAGCCCCAATGTCTTCCACATGCATGACGCCCATAGGTGTGCGGGAGAAAGCTCCCTCTAAATCATCTAGGGTGGATTTAAATGGATGTTTCTTAAAAATGTATCTCTTCTTCTCAATGAAATCATAAATAATGGGAGTGCCGATGACTTACTTGTTAATCACTTTCCAACTGGACTCCAAGAAAATCTGACGGCTTCCAAATTGGCACAACAAGCTAGGGTTTCTACAACTGACCAAATGCACTACAAACACTGATAGATCAATCTCCAAGTCTTCACAACAACTTCCAAGGCTCTTTCTACTTTCTATCACTTTGAATTTGAATGCAATGAGCAATCAAATAACTTTTGTGTACTTTAAAAGTGAAAATTCTGCCATTAATGCAGGTCACGTAAACCAGGTTGTCACTTCAAAATTTGCAACTCAAGTTTTGTTCTCAATCAACATGTGTGCTCTAGCACATAGGTACCTTTATACTCCAAAATCTTAAGTCCAAAGGCACATACTCTAAGGATGAGTATACTAGCCACGCAAGGGTCTAGAGCTAAATTAGCTCCCCCTATGACCCTGAGGGCCATTCATCCAAATGTAGAGGGTGCATCCACTGCAGATGCATCTAATACATTCTCATCAATCATGTCCTTCTTTTTCTTTGACCAAATCATGCTTGCATCATTTGAGGCTTTGAAAAAATTAACTTCTCCTATGGGATCTAGAACTGGTTCTTTGACCTTTTTAGGGCTTCCCTGACCTTGATCTACAAAACCTTGAGATATGTCCAACCTTGTTACAAGAATGAAAAATTATTGGAGGTCTTATATTCCTCAGTGCATTGGCATGAGTCACCATTCTACATAGTTTTTCTATGTGACCATTATAGTTACATATCTAGCATGTAACATTCTGAGAACTTCTTACATTTGTCTGATTATGATTTATCTAATCTTGCTGAATCCTATTCTTCTTACTAGTCTTGCAATTCATAGCTCTATGACCAAACTTGTTGCATGAGTAATGGTAACCATTAAAATGTCTTACCTTTGTACAGTTCCTTGCAATGTGTCCATGCGTGTTACGTGCAAAAAAAGTGCATTCTACTTGCTTGTGCTCATTCTTAGGTGGTCCACCATTATCTTTGGTTTGATCTTTAGTCTTTTCAGCATCAATAGAGTCCTTTTGTGAATCCTTTCTTGCTCTCATATTGTCAATCTGATTTTGTGCTTCATTGTATCCAATACAACTAGTGTCTCCTTTGGCTCTTCTTGCATACAGCTGAGATTCTATCAAATTAGCACTGGTGTGTAACTTGTCAATATGATCCTTTTCCTTTTTCAATTCAGATTCCAACCTTTCTTTGATATTCCTTAGCTCCAAGACTTCCAAGTTAGCTTCCCTTAGTTCTTCATTGAGTTGAAGATTCTCCTTGACTTGTTCATTATAGACATCTTGATTGTTCATCAGTTTGTCATCAAATTCTTCAAGCTGATTTAATAAGGATGCATTTTCTTCACTTAACTTCTTGACCTTTTCTTCAAGTTCATTGTTAGAGCATCCTTTCAAATAATTTCTTAGTCTTTTGATAACTAATTGAGCATCGCTGAATTTTTCTTTTAGTTCTTCAATTTCTCTTTCTAAATTGTCTAGGTCTTCAAGAGCGGCTTCAAGATTTTTCTTCAGATGTTTCATTTCTACTTTGTCCATGATCTCCTCAAGTGGTTAAACTTCTTTTCTGATGGCTAGAGGTCTGATACCAATTTTTAGGAATGGGAACACTGAGAGGGGAGGGTGAATCAGTGTTCACTATATTTTAACTTTTCACTTTAATCTTTATGCTGAACTTAAATGCTTAAGTAATGAAATAAACATTCACATAGACATGAAACATGAAATCAACACATGACACCAATATGATTATGGGGAAACTCAAATAGGTAAAACCCCAATGGGAATTGATACCCACTAATATTCTGCACTAGTGTTTTGTGATCCTTGTTAGAAGATCCTTTACCCTGTTAGGAGTAGCTTAACAATGCTTTAAGTATAGTAGACCTTGTTAAGGGTTAGACCTTGTTAGGAGTCTTTTAAAATCATCCCTATTAGGGGAGAGTATGCACTATCCAAGAGCTCACTACTCAAGTGGTGAAGGCTACAACCTTCTGATCTCAGATACACACTATATCTGTAGGATGAACTATCACTATGACACTGCTTGTCAGATCAGTTCCTTTGATGCGCTGATGCTTTGACCTCTAGAAATGCTCTAATACATCTTCTAGTGTCTTCACACACTTCTTATCTACTTATTACAACTCTCTATTCACTTCCATACCAAATACAATGGGGGCACCTTATATTTATATGCTCATACTAAATACACAATTAGGTCAGCCCTATAACTAATTACAAACAATGCTTCCAAATGAATTGGCTTAAGTGTGCTTAGAATTATACATATAAACATGTTAGAAACTTAAATACAATGGGTGCATAGCCTTTACAATATTACATTACAATCACAAACCAAAATACTAACTGTTGGCTCCATGCTCTGTTCTCTGCTAGCACACATTGGCTTTGCAACTTCAACTCACTGTAACTTTCTCATCCTTGCACATATGATCATGCACTCATAGACTAAGAAAGAATATAGTCTAACAAAATTATCTTCTAGGGAACATACCATAATTCATTCATACACACATGCTTTGATGCTCTGAGATGTAGGAACTCTGTACACTATCTAGTCTTCAACACTTAACCGAATTCTGATCTTTAAATCAAGTGCGCTGACTCCAAACTGCTATATGACTTTGTTGCCATAATGAAAACACCATATCTAGTCATATACCTCAGTATAGTCAACTTTCCAATAAAAATATTCTATGATAAAACTGGTCTTGGATTTAACTCATCTAAGGTAAGTGAAGAAAGCAAGGAACCAGATCTGAAAGTTTCTGAAAACATAAATGAAAAGAAATCTGATGAAGTTGACAAATATGAGGATATACTTAAAGAAGAACCACCTAAACAAGAAGAATCACCTAAAGGTATGCAGAAAGAATTTAAAGGTAGATGTTTTATATGTAACACTTTTGGTCATATGAAGAAAGATTGTATAGGTAAGAAATTTAAACCTCTTAATGGTTATTGTTATAATTGTCATGGTTTTGGACATAGAGCTATTGAATGTAAGAAGCCTAGATCTAATGATGATAATAATAGTAGAATGTTTAGAGATACTAACGATGCAAATAAGAGACCTACTGAAGATATGAACAAGAGAAATGGAGTAGTATGTTATAGATGGAACAAGGTTGGACACATTTTGAGGAATTGCAAATCACAAATCAGTCAGACAGGACTGAGATATGGAAACAATAGAGTAGTTTGTCAGATATGCAACAAATTTGGTCATAAAACAAGGTTTTGTAGGATGAATAACATGAGAAACCCTAACCATAGAAGTTACACAAGGAGAAATGAGAATGCAAGCAACAGTCAAAGAGGATGTTGTAGTAATTCAGAAGAAATGAAATTTGTTAAAGCTACAGATCAAGGAGACACATTCAGCACTGAAGGTAATTAGATAGGTGAAGTATCTAATGGTAAGAGTGAATCTCTTCCTAACCCATCTCAAAGTACTTAATTCATAAAGAATGCAGTAGAATAGGAACTTCGGATAGTGTAGAAGTTAGTATAGGATGAATTGAGTCTTGCGCAGTTAATGCAAGGTAGTATATGATGTAGTGATGCTATGGTTAAGAGTGCATGAGCTAATATGAAGGTATGCGAGTTCACAAGAAGATTTAAGTTTTGTAGGAAAGCAAGAACAACCTTTTTGGAAAGAAGCGGCAAAAGATTTGAATGCGATGTCAGAATCTTGTAAGATCGAAAGGTTAAAAGCTTATGATCAGTATTGTTTGATCATTAAAGTGAATACAAGTATTAAGGAGGTTGAAGCAATAGTGATTGAAAGCAGTTTGCAAAGATTTGGTGAAAGAACTTCATGCCAGATCTACGCAAAGCCCTAAATCATGGAATTGAGGTATTTTACTAAGAAAATCTATCAGCCAGTTAGAGAATTTGCAGAAGATATGGATGTTTCATTGGTTAATAGTATAAGAGATAAAATTAGACCAAAGATTAAAAGGGAACTAGTAGAACCCTTGGAAGAAGACCCTAAACTAGCATTATCATCTGTACCAGACAAAGTTTTACATTTAGAGAATTTTAGAAGCTATTTGGGATGCAAACTTGAAACCTTAGTTAAAGTGATTCTACTAAGTAATATGAGAAGCTATATAATCAAGATATGTCATTGAAAGTAGGGTTTGAACATTTGAAAGATAACAAAATCATAAAGTATTCACAACAATACGAATTTGATGATGAAGAATGCACCAAGATAATTTTGAGCATAATTCCTAATGGGAAGTTTTGGTTAGATGACAGAGTGATTGATATAATAGAAGACCTAATTCATGATGTAACTAGTTTATCAAAATCTAGAGTTATACCATTCAATGAGAAAAATATCAGAAAAATAGTACTGGATAATACTAAGTCATCCTACAATGGTAGAGGAATAGTAATCAACAAGATACAACAAGATGATGTTAGATACTTATGCAAGATCTTAACATCTAAATTTTGTGCTAACTCTAGAGAAGATGATATGGCAACTGGTATGATTCATGTAGCCTATTTAATGTGTGTTGATAAAGTACAAGTGGATATGTGTGAAATTTTGAGGATTTAGTTATTTGAGAACATAGAAAAGATTAAGAAGACAAAGAACTCCCAATTTAGATTCTCATCCCTGATCACTTATATGTTTTTCCATTTGTTGAGAGGATTGCCTTACACTATTGGTGAAGATTGGAATGATAAAAGGATCACAATGGAAATAATCAATAGAGTTTATATGAGACACCCTATAGAAAAGGTCAACGAGAGTGCAACTTTGGTGATCAAAACATTTCTGAACTTGATGAAGAATAGATCAAGAATTCAACAGGCTATTATTGAGAAGTATAAAAATGAAGTATGCTTTATGGTTGACACTGACTTTACCTTAATTGAAGTAGTTGAACCTAGAGTATAATTCATAAACCCTCTTGGTTATGAAATTTATGAAGTTGAAGCAGAAGAATATGTGAATAGATTGTTGAAATGTAAATTGGATGTAAATAGAAACATATTTGGGACTTATGAGGAGAACTTCAACTCCGCAAAGTCTATTCAAGAAGAAAAGCTATCTAAGAAGAGAGTAGAAAGCACCATCAAGAAAATCCTAAAGGATACAGGTATGACAGAACAAGAATTTTTTATTGCAAAGAATACAACAGCAGCACTTAGAGATATTGGACAAAAGGAAGTTTTGTCTATCCCACCCCTATCAACAGTTGCAGATGAGACTAGAAATTTGCAAAATGTAGTAAAAGTGGAGAAAGTAGAGAACAAACAGGTAACAAGAAAGTCTACAAGATCTTCCTCCACTCCACTAGGGAAAAGAGTAAAGGAAATAGCTACTGGACTAGGTAAGAGACATAAGACAATATTGATGAACTACAACTGATTTCAAACCTAATTGAAGAATCTATGATTAGAGATCACCAAGCTGATTGATTAGATATGTAACATGATTAAATCAGTATTATGTTTTCATTGATGTCAACTAGTTTGACAACACTTATCTTGTAAGTTACTATACCAAAACATCTGTAGAAAAGGAGTGAAAGAGATGAAGAATAGAAATATTTACATGAGGAAGATGGATATGATAGATGAGGATAAGGAATACATTGAGTAGCTTGTCGATGAGCCTATGACCTTATGATATTGACTTGATTATGTTGCATTCATCTATGATGAGGAAAAGAGTCTAAAGTCACAAAGCAGTGTTGTTGGTGTAGACACCGAAAAATCCTTCAGAAAATAAATTATTTTTGTTTTCTGAAAATCCTTGATGACATCATCATTTATTAATTAATTATTTATTTAATTAATTAATTTATTTTTATGGCATTAAATCCCTCTCTCTTAATTAAAAATCTTTAATTAAGGAATCTAGCCTAAAAATGTCATTTGGACATTATCCCTAATTTATTAATTATTTAATTAATAAATTGACCGAAAAACTTAAAAAATAAATTAATTTATTTTTTATCCCAAAGTTGGCCAAAATTCTAAAGAGCACTAAACTCTTCTAGAAAGTCCTAAACCTTCCTCTAAATGGGTCAAATCCCTAATCTAGTCCCTTCAAACCCTAAGCCTAGATATTTAATATTTATTAAATTTACCTTTAATAAATATCTAAATCTCACCAAAAGCCACTTGCCCATCCCTTTCTCCTAATCCTAATCCTAATCCCCTTTCTAATCTTGTCACATTCCATTAGAAAAAGGTGTACCAAAACTTATGCTAACCTCCTCTTAGTCATCATTTTTGGTCAACAAAGAGGGACACCTCTTTGGCCACCTCTTCAAATGCATTTAAGAGTTTTTTAAGCCTTCTTGGCCACCTCTTCAAATGCATTTAAGACCTTCTTATCCCTTCCTTGCCACCTCTTGGCCTTGGGCACATTTACCAAATTGTGCACATGCCCTCAAACTTTCAACTCAATCCTCCCTTGACACTTGTCAGGACACTTGTCCTTGACTCAACCCTAACCTTAGCCCTAACTCTGACTCATCCTTTTAAACCAAGCCCTTCCCTTTTCCTATAAATACCCTCACTTCCTAAGGCAAATCATCTTTCAACTCTCAAACTCAATAGCAAAGTTATAATGCCATTTTCATTCTAGCATAAGCATAAACTCATCATTTTAGATCATTTCCAAGCTTAAATCACATCTAAATTAGCTTAATTGGATTAACCTAGCTTTCTTTGTTAATTCATGCATTTTATCAATCTTAGTTCATCTTTTAGCTTTGCATATTTGTGTGTTCTTGAGGCCTTTGAGGCAAAATAGGTTCCTCATACCTATTTTGTGTCATTTTGGGTCTTCTTGATCCTCAAATCATCCTAATTTGCATGCTCCAAGTGCTTGAGTTTGCACACCCACATCCATCTATATCCAAGCATATCAAACGGTGCATGGGCGCATCCGTTTTAGGCTTAAACTGAGGTGGCTTTGATTTTAGTTTGTTTGCCATTAAATTTGATTTGATTATATGCTATGACGTTTGTTTGTTTTTGGCCTTCAAAACAGGTTTAGGTGCACACTCAAATCCTAGTCTACATTCTAGCACACCCGGTGGGACTCTAACCACAATCATTTTGATAAGATTATACTTTATATGCTTGTATTTGTAGGAAACAAATGAAATGTCACCTTCAAGTATTTAAATGTCACCTACAGCAATTAAATGTCACCTTCAACCAAAGAAATGTCACCTTCATGAAAAGAAATGTCGCCTACAAACAATCCAGTCACGCCTTCTTGCAATAAAATCACGCCTTTGAGGAAAGAAATGACGCCTATGAGCTCTATTTTCACGCCTGCATAACTGAGATTTTCCCATGATCAATAACTTCTGTTCCGTTGCAGAATTCTTTTTCTGTCGCCTACATGTAAAGAAATCACGCCTGTGACGAAAGAAATCATGCCTCTGCATATTTATCTGTCATCTTTTGAGGTACAGAATGTCACCTGTAAAAATGAAATGTCACCTCTGCACTTTCCAGCGTCGCCTATAAGCTGGACGGTGTCTCCTTTCAAATTCCAAAGCAAGCAAACAAATTCAATCTTGAGTGATCTAAGGGATAAAACAAAGCTTTTTCAAAGTTCTTAAATCAACTCGCTAATCAAATCTTGAATGCACAAAAGGAAAGAACTTGCAACCGTTTAAATCATTTACATTTTGGAGAAAGGAACAAATCAAAATCTAATCACGAGTGTCTTCATTTCAAAGTTCAAACATCACTTAATCAAATTTGGGCAAATGAACAAAATCTGCTTGATGTGCATGTAGGAGTTTTTCAATTCTTGCATATTCCTTGTTAGAGTAAGCAACGTGGAACATTTGAACTTGGACAAGTTCACCTGTTCTACTTTTAGTGAGGCCTGTCCAAGGAGAAGCGCTTCCTCCTCGGAGAATGACCTCAAACCGGTATCCCCCCCGGTTGGTATACAAATAAGTGAAGTCCAAAAGAATCACTTATATCTCCTAATCGCTGGGCGTTCGTGCCAAACACGTGTCTGGGGATGGTAAACATTCCTCTCCCCCAGCATTATTGGCAAGGCTCTTAAGTGAGTCATGGATGATCGGCAAAATCAGGTATGGAGACACCACGGAATCATTAGCAAACTGATAAACTAGAGGCTACCCTATCTACATCCAAAAGTATCAAAATCCTTGTGCAAGGACCGATTCCAAGGGGTTTACCGGGTCGCCTCAAGATTACTCACCATTTGTATTCCCTTCTTGGGGATACCAAGCTGTGGGCAAGCGATTTTGATACTCACCTTCCTTAGGTAGATCTGTTTGAAGTGCTTGATAGTCAAAGACTCCGTGAAAACACTTGTTGAAACATACACTTTCAAAGCTTTGTCAGAGTCAGTTGTCTTTGTTTGTATCCCGCAGGGTTTCTTTGTCCCTTGCGGAGATTGCTTTGACTTTAAATTTTGCCATTGGAAACCTTTGTCTCAAAATCAGAAGCCTCTTTTCCAAGTGATGCCCAGCAAAAACAAACATCCTAAAGCGAAGTTGCCCAAATCCCAAGCCTATCAAGAGTGAAAAGTTGCCAAGAAGAAACTCAAGAGCTATCAAGCCACTATCCAAACAACCAAAGCTAAAGAAAAGTCCCAAGCCACACTTGAGAACATTGCCCATAATGCCTGCATCAAACAGTTCGCCTTCCATTTCCGAGTTAACCATCACTTTGTCAACCTTGAGCCAGAAGATTAGCCAAATCCTTGTTCATGTCTTGTTCCATCTTCAGATCTTGAAATCTTGTCTCAAACAGCCTTGCATCTTAGTTTCATCCTAGTTTCACCCTTTGCATCAGCATCAAAACCCTAGTTGCATCTCAAGAACATCATAAAAGTTGCATTTGCATTCATCTTCCTACCAGCATTCTAGAATCAGTCCTTGTCATTTGCACTTGCATCATCCTTCTAGAGCATTGTTCCTTCATCATCCTTCACCATCTTTTCATCACCAAACTAAATCAACTTCCCATCCTTATCTTTTAGCATCCGCCATCCAAAGCAGATCCATCATCTTTTGCTCCAAATCTAGAGATCCACCAACACTTAGTGTTCTACCTTTTGAGTTGTTCCTATCCCATATCCAAGATCAGAGACCATCATCCTCTTTTTGACACAACGTGTTGTCATAAAGAAATCAAACCTTGTCCTTGCATGGCCATCATCTTGAGCAAGAGATTAGAGTGTATTGATAAGAAACTTGTTGACCGAAGATCATCAGTCTATCTTAGGTTGACCCCATCATATCTCTGATCCTCCATTTGGGAAAAATAGCAGCTCATTTGTTGACCACTCAGTAATCTTTCACCAGCTTTCCACCAGCAACCTATCTTTCCTCCACCGTCTTGATTCATATCCGTTCCATCTAGCTTCCATCATCACCATCTTGATCCCTGTCTTTGCATTTGCATCTTAGAAGTCATCATCTTTAGAAGTTCATCAACTTTGCATCCATCAACATCTTTTAGCCAAACATCTTGCATCCATTTAGCACTTGCATCTCCATGCCTGTTGAGACCAGATCTCAGAAAAGAAGAAGCATGAATCCTTATCCACCAACAACCTCATCCAATCCCAACCTTTTCACCAATGCCATGATGACCTATAATCCCCAGATCCAAGCCAGTAACCCATGTGAAGATCCAAACATCCCTTCATCCTTGTTGGCAATCCAAGCATTTTCAAATCCTCCAGAAAGCCCACCAGCGACCAATGCCCTTGTACCGCAACATCAACAAAGCACGTTTGCCCACTATCTACCAGAAAGTACCTCCATCCCACCATCTCTCTATCCACGCATCCCCATCAAAACAATCCAAGTTCCAGCACAAGCATATTCTCCATTTGTCCAATCATTCCCCGATCCTATCATGCAAACACCCCAAGAGCTTTCCACCATTCCCCTCTTCTTGCAAGGAAGCCTCGCCAGTCCCACAACACAAGCTGTAGTGCCATCCACTCCATCTCCTACCCCTTTTGCTTCATCATCTGCTATGGCTGCCCAAGCCCAAATCCAACGCTTAACCCAAAGTTAGCTTCCACCTCTCACACAAGCTTTTACACCAAAAGCTTCGCCACCATCCGCAAGTCAAGCAACGCTTTCCACCATCAAAGGAGCACCGTCACCCTTCACCCCCCAAGCACCTGTACCTTCTTCTTTGGGGTTAGCGCAATCACTCCCCATTCTAACCTCATCTTTCTCTTGGGTGTTTCCTTCATTTTCCTCCTCACAAGCATCCGCTCAACCACAACCTCAACAAGCTCCTTTCTCTCAACCATCATTCGTGTCCCAAGCTCCCGTTGCTCCTACCATTCCATCATCTGTTGCAGTGCACCATAACACAAGCTCTCAATGGGGCCTTACACAAGAAGAAATGAAGGCATGGGGGATCCCATCTCAATCCCCTACATCTATGGTTGCAAGTCAACAAACCGCCTTCACCCAAGCAGCACAGTAGCAACTACCCCAACCACCGCCGGCTTCAAGCTATTCGTCCCAAATCCCAAATACCTTCCAGCAAGTTCCACCACCTCAACAGAAAACTTTCCCTAGCTATCTTACCCCATCACCCTTTGCTTCTAGCTTCCCCACATCTGTTCCACCTCTAAGTAATGCAGGCATGCAACCAGCTTATATCAGCCAAACCCAAGGCCAACCTCAGCAACTACCACCATCATACCCACAAGCAGCATCATTCCAACAGCCTCCCCCACAACAACCACATGTCCCCTTTTAGCAAACACCCATCATTCCTCAACAACAACAAGTCCCTTGCTATCAGCCTCAGCAACAAACCCCTATCATCCCCCAGCAACAACAAGTTCCCACCCATCAGTTACAACAGCAAGTTCCAAATGTCCAATATTAGCAAGCAGTCCCACAACAACCGCTAGTTCAACAACAACAAGAAGCCCAACAACATCAAGCGGTTCCATATCATTTACCACAATATCCCCCTATGCCACACCAGCAATATCCCTAGCAACCATTGCCCCAAAATCAGTTCCAACCCATTTATCCACAGCAAGTGCCATATCCAGTTCCACAGCTTCCATCACAAATAGAAGTCCCAGTTCCCTCGCCACTCAATGCTGAGTGGGAAGCAATGAAAAATGCTCTAAAGGAGCTACAAGGTGGAACAGAGAATAAAACATACAAGTTCGAAGAGGTGTGCTCATATCCCTTCGATCAGTCCATAGCAACTATCCCTTTCCCCAAGCATTTTGAGATGCCCAAGTTCGACAAGTATCGGGGAAAAGGAGATCTAGTAAACCATATCAAAGAGTTCTACATGGCGTGCCAAGAAGTGGCTTACAGTGATAACTATCTCCTGCTCCTGTTTCCCAAAAGCTTGGGAGGAACTGCTATTGAGTGGTTTTACAAAATACCACATGGGACAATAAAAACCTTTGCTGAACTCTCTGAGAAGTTCATCACACACTATGCCCATAATGTGGAGAATGAGTTGTCCTTGCTAGACCTATGCAACTCAAAGCAAAAAGATGGAGAAAGCCTTGCAGAATACTTGCAAAGATGGCAGAATCTTACAACCAGGTTATCATATCAGCCGCCAGAGAAGCATCTAACAAAGATCTTCATTGATAACCTACATCCAAAGCTATCCCATCACATGCAAATGAACTGTCTCCAGACATACCAAGACATCAAGAGCAAGGGCATAGGCATCGAGAAAGCTCTCCTAGACAAAGGCACTATTCGTCACTTCAAGGATGATTCCAAGAACAAACCCAACAATGATAAATCCCATTACTGAAATCGTAACAAGAATGTTGTTACAGATGGAGCCACTGACACTAAGAATGTACAATTCATTGTGGCTAGTCCTACACTAGCTCAAACATACCAACTCCCACAAGCGCCCATCTATCAGCAACCACCAGCTCCCACATATCAAGCACCTATTTATCAGCAGCCTCCTCAAGCTCATCAACCACCTGTGCAACAGTATCAGCAGCAATACCAACAGCAACAGCCAGCACGTCAAGGCAATCTTGTTAATGCAGTTAACGTTGCCCCAAGGCAGAACAAACCCAACAATCAGAACAATCCAAAGAGGACTTTCACACCTTTGGGTGAGCCTCTGGATCAGATCTTTTATCGGCTAGCCAAGGCAAATATGATCACATATCCGCCCATCCCATAGAAGGATGACAATGCACCAAAGTCTGATTGGTATAAAGAACATGAATACTGTGATTACCATCGTGTGAAGGGGCACACAACATTGAAGTGCATGCAGCTTAAGAACTACATCCAGGATCTCATTGATCGCAAGGAGATCCAGGTCGATGCACCAGCTCAAGCTTCACCCAACGCCGGTTTGCAAATATATCAAAATGTGTTCCCTCAACACAATACCGGGAAGAATCAAGCCAATGCCAATCAGCCCCAAAATCATGGCAAAGACAAGCAAGAAGATCACACAGCGGCCTACATCAACTATGACAAGTATGTCGGATGCATAACTTAAGTTGAGCCCATCCAAGATGAGCCCACCATAAATACCATCCATGTCAGAGGGCCGGATCGACAATGTGCTACAACTACCCGTAGTGGTAGGATAACTGTTGCCGGTGCTCCTCCGAGGTTAGCTGTTCCTCCAAGGCCAACATCTACTGCATCCATAGCACAGTCCAACACCAGGCCAGCATCAAATGCATGCGCAACATAGCATAATGCACCAAGTGCACAATACAATATCATAGAGCATCTTGGGAACATGCCAGCCCAAATATCCATCTTGGATTTGCTCCGCACATCACCCATCCATCAGGAGATCCTGGACAAAGCTCTAAAAGAAGGCCATGTACCCACGGACATTAACACAACTCAGTTTGAAACTCTTGTGGGACACCTATCAACAGCATGTGCCTTATCCTTCAAAGAATCTGATATACCAGATGTCGCTCCTAACCATACTCTCCCTCTCCGCATTGCTATCATAGTCAGAGATTTCGCCATCAAACGAGTTCTGGTAGATAATGGCTCAGCCCTCAACTTGTGCACATTAAAATTCATCAAGAAGATTGGGTTCACGGAGGCCGACATACAACATGAGATGATCACTATCAAAGCATATGACAACTTGGAGCGTACCTCTAAAGGTACTATCACTTTGCCTATCCAGCTAGGCCCAGCAACGCAAGATACTGTCTACCACATTGTTGATCTTGACCTACCATTTAATATTCTTCTCAGCCGCCCATGGATTCATTCCATTAAGGCTATACCATCTACTTACCATCAGTGCATCAAGTTTCCACATCAAGGCACTGAGGTTACCATCCACACTGATCCTAACCCCTTCGCATACTGCCGTGCGATGGAAGCATCTTTCCCTCATTCTACTCATTGTCCTGGAACCGATATTGGTACTTCTATTGCTAGCTCATCCCGATCCCATCGCGATCCAAAGACCATCCTCTCTTCCACCTTATCATCCGTCAAGATCAACAACCAGGGTTGTGGCGAATACAGCCTCAGTGATGCATTTGCTGTAGGGGCTCTTCCACGTGATCCACATACTCAAGGGCGCCCAAGTTGTCAAAACAAGCCTGTTGAGGAACATCATAAGCTCAAGCAGATAGGAAATATGACTTTTGAGTCTCATGGTACCATCCACAGCAAAGAAATAGATCCAGATATTAACAAATGGTTGTACAAAGATCCCCCATCCCGTGACACGCAACTTCTTGAGTACTTCAAAGAGAAATATCCAATCCCCTACAAAAATGTCACAGAACACTATAACTATCAAGGTGGTGGTCTAAGACCACAAGAGGACGGAAATTTGTTTCCTATCATACCATCCCAGAATCTAGAATATCAAGGACTTGGCTTTAATACCTCTCGCTTGCTTGAACAAGAGCCCAATACCACAACTGCGGGCACTAACATGACCAACGTGAACTTTTCAAATAGCCAGGATGACCTTGTGGAAATCGAAGACATCCCCGAAGAGAAAGACATCTGATTCTACGACGATATCTTTGCCGACGACACCCTCCTGGGGACTTCTGTTCTCCAACAACTCTCCATTAACCTCATAGATCTTCCCCTCACAAACCCTGACCTCATAGCTTGGGACCAACCAAGCATCGTACACATCGATGAGTTCCAAAGCGCACAAGCACTCCTAGAATTCATGGGGGCATCAGGTCCAGCAAGCAATCAGGATCCAACATCAACCTCTATCTATCAGCTTCACCCAGAAGGATATTTTGGGGAAGAGGCAAGCTTTAGTCATGAAAATGAAATAGCAAAAGAACATCATGAGTCTTTATGTGAAAACCCCCTTGGGGCACATTCTGATTCCAAAATAGTAAAAATAAAGGGCGTATCTTCTAGTGAAAACCTGGCAATTCAGGCGCTAGAAGATGAAGCCTTGCCTCTTCCCCCTATCCAAGATTATAGACCAGAGCAGTCACCAATCATCATAGAAGAGACCAAGCCAATCAACTTGGGAACAGAAGAATGTCCAAAGATCACCCACATTGCAGTCAACCTAATAGAAGGAGAAGAAATGGCTCTCAGTGCCTTGCTCAAAGAATCAGTTATCAACTTTGCATGGTCATACGCCCACATGCCTAGGCTTGATCCAAACCTTATTGTTCATCATCTATCAGTAGATCCAAACGTCAAGCCAGTGAAGCAGAAGCTAAGGAAAATGCATCCAAAGGTAGCATTGCTCGTCAAAGCCGAGCTTGAGAAGCTCCTCCAAGCTAAGATCATCAGAGCAATTGACTATTCAGAGTGGATCTCTAACATGGTGCCAGTCACAAAGCCTTCTGGCGACATCAGAATCTATACTGATTTCAGGGACTTGAACAAGGCATGCCCTAAGGATGACTTCCCATTGCCAAACATAGACATTCTTGTAGACCTCACAGTGGGTCATGAGATGTTATCATTAATGGATGGCTTTTCAGGATACAACCAAATTCATATAGCGGAAGCAGATCAACATAAAATAGCATTCACAACCCCATGGGGTACCTTCTACTACAACATGATGCCATTTGGGCTAAAGAATGCAGGAGCAACATATCAGCGAGCAATGACAGCGATCTTCCATGACATGATCCACAAGATCCTTGAGGACTATGTGGATGATATCCTTGCAAAATCCAAAACAAGAGATGAGCACCTCAACATCCTAGAGCGTGTATTTGATCGTCTGAATCATTATGGCTTAAAGCTTAATCCAAAAAAATGTGTCTTTGGTGTTACATCTGGCAAGCTTCTAGGCTTCATCATCTCTAGACGAGGCATAGAGATCAATCCTAAAAAGGTAAAAGCAATAACGGAGATGCCTCCACCAAGAAATCTCAAACAGCTCAGAAGCCTACAGGGCAAGCTTCAATCAGTTCGGCGGTTCATCTCGCAACTAGCAGACAAGTGCCAACCCTTCTCACATCTCTTATGCAAAGACACCAACTTCAAGTGGGATCCCATATGTTAAAGAAGCTTTGATAAGCTCAAGGAGTATCTAGCTAACACTCTGATCCTTGTACCACCAGTTCCAGGATGCCCACTCATCCTTTACATCTCAACAACAGCTACAGCACTAGGGGCACTCCTAGCACAGCATGATGATGAAAACAAAGAACGAGCTGTCTACTACATCAGTCGCACTCTTGTGGGCTATGAGCTTAACTATTCACCCATGGAGAAAGCATGCCTAGTAGTGGTCTTTGCCACTCAAAAACTTAAACATTACCTGCTTAGCCACACAATCAAGCTCATATCAAAGGTGGACCCTCTTAAGTATCTGTTATCAAGGACAACCCTCACAAGTCGTATGGCAAAATGGGTCATGTTACTCAGCGAATTTGACATTCAGTATGTAGATCGCAAAGCAATCAAAGGGCAAGTCATTGTCGATCAACTAGCAGAAGCACCACTGGTGGATGCCTATCCACTAATCATGGAATTCCCTGATGAACATCTGTGTATGATCAAAGAATAATCCATGTGGCACCTATACTTTGATGGTTCCAACACATCCCATAGCTCTGGGGCAGGAATCCTATTTGTCACACCTCAAGGTGACTATATTCCAAAATCATTCAAGTTGGGATTCCCCTGTACCAACAACATTGCAGAATATGAGGCACTCATCTTAGGTCTCAAAATAACAATCCAATGGAACATCATAGAACTACAAGTCTTTGGAGATTCACAGCTCATTATCAAGCAAGTCCTTGATGAGTATCAGACAAAGGACGACAAATTGCTACCCTACAAGCAACTGGTGGATAAACTGAAAGAGCATTTCCTACATCTACAATTCAATCAGATCCCAAGGCTTCAAAACAAAGCAGCAGATGCAATGGCAACCATCGGATCCTTATTGGAAATCCCACGTGACGCAACACAATATGAATTTCTAGTTGAGCAGCTACACTTGCCAGCTTATGAGAACACCGATGCAAACATGGTGTGTGTCTTGGTTGGTCCCCAATCCCCATAGTACCATGACATCCATGCATATCTAAAAAATGGTATCATATCTCCCCATCTCACCAATAACCAATGCCAAAACCTTATTCGTAGAGCTTCCCGCTACACTTTTGTAGCCAACACCCTATATCATCGCGGGTATCACAATGTCCTATCTAGATGTTTAGATTCAAACGAGGCCATCCTGGCCTTACAAGAAGTTCATGCTGGAATTTGCGGTGCCCACACGAGTGGCATGGTTCTAGCAAAGCAGCTGCTTAGAGTTGGATATTATTGGCCAACAATGGAACATGATGTGTGTGAATTTGTCAAGAAATGTCTCCCATGTCAACAACATGCCAATTTGATACATGCACCAACACAGGATCTACAGCCTATTGCACCACCGTGGCCTTTTTCATGTTGGGACCTCGACCTCGTTGGCTTGATCACCCCCCTCTCTTCGGATGGACACAAGTATATCATAACAGCCACAGAGTACTTTACCAAATGGGTTGAAGCGATTCCACTCACCCTTACTACTGGCATCCAAATATCCAAGTTCATCCTCTACCATATCATTTGCCGCTTTGGCATGCCATCTACCATTTTCATAGACCATGGCACACCTTTTGAAAACCAGCATGTGGATGATCTGTGTGCCAGGCTCCACATCCATCACCATTTCTCCAGTCCATATTTCCTTCAAGGAAATGGCCAAGCTAAGGCAACCAACAAAACTATCTTGAAAATCCTCAAGAAGGTTGTCAATGATTCTGGTCGTGACTAGCATCTCCAAATTAATCCTGCCCTCTGGGCCTATCGTATTTCTTATCGCACTCCCACAGGCACCACCCCATACTCCCTTGTATATGGTGCTGAAGCCGTTCTGCCGATCGAGGTCGAGCTTCCATCCTTGCGCGTCTCCATGAAGAACTATACAACTGATGAAGACTATCGTGTGGCCTGGCTCACACAGCTGGACCTGTTAGATGAAAAGAGACAGCAAGCCTACGATCACCTGGTTGCATACCAGAATCAACTCAAAAGGAGTTATAACAAAAAGGTCCATCCTAGACAATTCCAGGTCGGTGACATGGTCCTTAAAGAAAATCAGAAGGTCCTAGCAAATAGAGAAAAGAAAGGCAAGTTTGAGCCTACTTGGTTGGGCCCCTATGTTGTCACCGCATCCTTTGGCTCGGGAGCCTATCAGCTATCAACACCAGAAGGTGAGCCCTTGAATGATCCTATCAACATCATCCATTTGAAGAGGTTCTATGCCTGAACCTGATCCTGCACATATTTGAAAATCCAAAAACATTCAAAAAAGCAAAAAAGCAAAAAAGCAAAAAAGCAAAAAAAAAAAAGAAAAAGAAAAAAAGAAAAGAGAAAGAGAAAATAATCGTCCAACGGTGAAAACTTGGCAATTCAAGTGCCTTGGACAAGTATGTTGGTGAAAACCTGGCAAACAGGTGCCAACATAGTAAACTGAGCTATTTATCTATTCAGTTGTCCTTTCAGCTACCGTCCTCTTCCTCCATCCATAATCTCTTAATAAATTTCCCAGCAGTTCCATCTCCCCTATCCTCCAAGCATTCAGCTTCCATCTTCCTCCAACCCATCTACAATCCATATCCTATTCCAAAGCTTTGTACCATATCTTGTACCATATCCTTATCCCTTTCCTGTACATCGCATTCCTCCCTGTATTTATCCTTCTTGTCTCCGTCCTAGTGAGAGTCCCGTCGAGTGTGATCTTCCTATCCCCAATCCTGAGCTTCTGTACATATCCCTTGTGCATATCGTTCCTCCTTGTTGTACATAACCTTTGTCCATCCTGCAGCAGCATTTGATCAAATATCTTGTCCCATCCCCAGCCTCAGAAAACTTTTAGTCCCACTCGGGCCTTGTGCTTCAGCAACATCAATTGTCGACTTATCCTTGCTCATCCTGATTATTCCTTGAACTTCAGCTTTTGCCAGCGAACAACTACACTTATTCTCTCACAAACCCATGGGTCCTTGAGGATATATCATTCCTCCTGTCTGACCTAATCTTCCATCCTGGTCCTTGAGGATATATCGTTCCTCCTATCCGACCAATCTTCCCACCATCAATCAAACCTAATCTCTCTCCTTGGCAAAGGATGTCTTTTGGAGTTATCATTTTGATGTTGGATTTTTGTCCTTTGGGTCTTGTTAATCTTTTTGGCTTCTCTTTATCCCACCAGGGTCACCACGATTCTTTATATCACGGTGTGCTGCGTGTGCGGATAATCTGGGGCAAGGTCTTTTGATCTTTCGCTTCTGCCTGTGAGTCAGTTGTGTGTTTGTGGTTCCTTCAGCATCGGATCCAACATGTTGCCTCTGCGCTTCATGTGTGATGTTGGGGCAACCCTGTGTGTTTGTTTAGCGTCAGTCCTCGTCAGTCCTCTGCGACGTTGTTGACAGGCCTCGTGATCCCAGTATCCTTGGCAGGTCTCTAACATAGCTATATTAAATCTAGGTTGTGCACTCCCATTTGCACTTGGAGTTATCTGGTCCCTTGCATTTATCATATAGATTAATCTTGCATCTTTGCATATAACTGCATCTTGCATCTTGCATTTATCATCTCACTCTGCGTTCATCCACCTTTTGCTTATAGAAGTGAGGTTATTTATCTCCCCTTTCTTCCTAGGCCCTTCCTTCCTCATCCCAGCAGGGCACTCTTTGTCTTCTTGCTATCCCAGGGCGTAATCCCTCTTCCTTCCTTGTCTCGCCAGGCACACTCTGTCCCAGGGCATAACCCCTCTTTCTCCTTGTCCCACCGGGGCATGTATCCTCTTTCTTCCAATCCCCCCGCGCGTCATACCCTCTTCTTCTGATTCTAGCCTTGGCATCTTGTTTTCTTGTCTTTGACGCCATGCCACTTGCGGCATCGCATCAAAGAGGGGCAAAATGTAGACACCGAAAAATCTTTCAGAAAATAAATTATTTTTATTTTCTGAAAATCCTTGATGACATCATCATTTATTAATTAATTATTTATTTAATTAATTAATTTATTTTTATGGCATTAAATCCCTCTCTCTTAATTAAAAATCTTTAATTAAGGAATCTAGCCTAAAAATGTCATTTGGACATTATCCCTAATTTATTAATTATTTAATTAATAAATTGACCAAAAAACTTCAAAAATAAATTAATTTATTTTTTATCCCAAAGTTGGCCAAAATTCTAAAGAGCACTAAACTCTTCTAGAAAGTCCTAAACCTTCCTCTAAATGGGTCAAATCCCTAATCTAGTCCCTTCAAACCCTAAGCCTAGATATTTAATATTTATTAAATTTACCTTTAATAAATATCTAAATCTCACCAAAAGCCACTTGCCCATCCCTTTCTCCTAATCCTAATCCTAATCCCCTTTCTAATCTTGTCACATTCCATTAGCAAAAGGTGTACCAAAACTTATGCTAACCTCCTCTTAGTCATCATTTTTGGTCAACAAAGAGGGACACCTCTTTGGCCACCTCTTCAAATGCATTTAAGAGTTTCTTAAGCCTTCTTGGCCACCTCTTCAAATGCATTTAAGACCTTCTTATCTCTTCCTTGCCACCTCTTGGCCTTGGGCACATTTACCAAATTGTGCACATGCCCTCAAACTTTCAACTCAATCCTCCCTTGACACTTGTCAGGACACTTGTCCTTGACTCAACCCTAACCTTAGCCCTAACTCTGACTCATCCTTTTAAACCAAGCCCTTCCCTTTTCCTATAAATACCCTCACTTCCTAAGGCAAATCATCTTTCAACTCTCAAACTCAATAGCAAAGTTATAATGCCATTTTCATTCTAGCATAAGCATAAACTCATCATTTTAGATCATTTCCAAGCTTAAATCACATCTAAATTAGCTTAATTGGATTAACCTAGCTTTCTTTGTTAATTCATACATTTTATCAATCTTAGTTCATCTTTTAGCTTTGCATATTTGTGTGTTCTTGAGGCCTTTGAGGCAAAATAGGTTCCTCATACCTATTTTGTGTCATTTTGGGTCTTCTTGATCCTCAAATCATCCTAATTTGCATGCTCCAAGTGCTTAAGTTTGCACACCCACATCCATCTATATCCAAGCATATCAAACGGTGCATGGGCGCATCCGTTTTAGGCTTAAACTGAGGTGGCTTTGATTTTAGTTTGTTTGCCATTAAATTTGATTTGATTATATGCTATGACGTTTGTTTGTTTTTGGCCTTCAAAACAGGTTTAGGTGCACACTCAAATCCTAGTCTACAGTTGGTTAATGAAGCATTTCAGTATACACCAACAAGCATGTAGTGTATACCAAGCATAGTGTAAACTGAGCTTGTGTTCACCAATGTATTTCTTTGTTAACCGAGCAGGAGAAAATAATTAAATGACTAGTTTAGCTGATAAGAATTGATGAGCTTGAAAGTGTATGATTTTGAGGTTATGATGATCTACGGCTAACAAAATTTAGAAAAGATCTAAAGGATGAGATTCAAACAAGTTATTGACACAAGTGTCGAGGTATTTTTAAGTGGAAAAATCAACGAAGATGATTAAGCGGCAAAATCTGATGGAGTAGAAGAAAATGGTTTACATGTCTATATAAGAGACTGGAGATTTCATAAGTGAGTGTGATGCTAGAAGGAGGAGACTACAAAAATATTGCATGAACAAGTTTTCATGCATACCTGATCATACTAGTTAGTGAGAACTGAACTGCAGAGTTATTACCGAGCGACAGGAAGCTATTACTGAGCAATAGTAAGTTACTAAAAATTGATTAGAACAGAATTGATTTAATGATCAGAGGATTGAATGAGCTTAACATTGATCTGTACATCTACAATTGAAGTTGTATTAAGTCAGGTCACCTATTGTTACATATTTAACTATTGTACACAGTCAAATCTCTTAACTGAGTGGACTAAGAAAGTCTTTTTATGTATCATTCATAGAATGAACATTGTTATCCTATCAACCCCAGAATGACTGCTGGTTGGATGATAACTGTTGGTCTTAAATCCTCCAATAAGGTCACACCTAATAGTGTGTTTGTAACCTTTAACAGGGTTGGGTCTTCACTGACCTCACTTTAGAAGAGTGAATATTTTTGGGTTGCCGGTCCCAGGTGGTTTATCCCTTCACAGGGTTTCCACGTTAAATCTCTTATGTTATGTGTTGATTGTGATGTTTGTTTGATGTCATATTTGCATGTTTCATATTTGATTTGATCGATAACTACTATATGTTTTAGACTAGTAATTAGTAAATGCACAGACAGTGAAAGTATTTTAAGTTACCGAGCAACAGAAGTTGAAGTATTTATTTTTGGATTATACATTTTGTATTGGGATAGTGATTAACTGATTCACCCCCCTCTCAGTTATTCTAACAATTGGTATCAGAGAAGTGGTTGCTTAGAAAAAAATTTTAAGGACTTCAGTACAAAGATCTCAAAATCTATAAGAGGGAAGTGCCAAAGTTGAACAAAGGGAACTTCATAGTATGACAAAGCCAGATGAAGTTGCACATATCTAGAATTGGGAATTCTACACTAGAATTGATGGAGAATGGCTATATAGAACTAACTCCTGGTCCCCTGACACTTGATCAACTAAAAGATAGGCATGAACACAATGTTACTATGATGGAGATTGTTGCTTCCTGTACCGATGCCAAATTTGAAGATATTAAAAGCTACACTATTGCAAAAGCCATGTGGGATAAACTTTCTTAAGTTTACAATGGAGATGTGAATGTCAAAAGAGCTAGAGAAGAAAGCTTAAGGGGTAGATTCGATGATATGAAGATGAAGGAAGGTGAGAATATTGTGCAATACACAAATAGACTAAAAGAGGTAGTACATGCTATTAGAGCATCTGATGGAGTTATTAGTGAAGAGACAGTTGTAAGCAAAGTACTCAGAACCTTATTATCGGTTTACGCAATTAGAATATCTGGTATTCATGAAACAAGGTTTGCATCTGGTAATGTCCTTACACTTAACAATCTGATTGGTAAGCTCACAACCTTTGCATTGAATAACTTTGATAACAGTGTTGTACCGACTATTGAGTCTTCCTTCATGTCTTCTCTGAAGATTGGTAATTCTAGGAGGAATAATAAGAATGATGATAGTGATAGAAATACCGATGATGAGCTTGATGAACTTGAAGCTCTTATGGCCGGAAGATTACCCAAAGATAAAGGAAGGTATAGAGGTAAGCTACCTTTAACATGCTTTGATTGTGAAGAGGTTGGCCACATTGCTGCTAGATGTTCACATAAGAAAGATGATGAAAGATCCAAAGACTGATCTGAAGGAAGCTATGACAGGAGATTCAACAGAGGCTACCGACACAAAAAAGATAACTGAGATAGTAATGACAAAGGAAAAAAGGTATGTTACATAGCCGAAGATAATGAAACTGAATCTGATTCTGATGATGATGTAGAAGTTGTATTTGTTTCTATGATAGATGACTCTAAGGAAGAAGAAAAATAGGGAGAAACAACAGTGATCTCTAAAGTTAACAAAAAATAATACATGGATCATAGATAGTGGCTGTACACATCACATGACTAGTGATGAAGAGAAATTTGATCAAATTGAAGAATACAATGGAGGATCAATTAAGATGGGTAATGAAACACCCTGTATGGTAAGAGGTAAAGGATCCTTGATGATAAATGATAGGATAAAATTTGATAATGCTTATTGGGTAGGTGGAATAAAATATAACTTGTTAAGTGTGGCACAACTAAACAATTCAGGTCACCAAGTTGCTTTTGAGAGAAAGAAAGTGAAAATATTTGATGATGGTGGAAGACTAGTTGAAACTAGTGCACAATCAAGAGGTAATCTATTTTATCTTGATATTGATGAGTCTTCTTGCCTGATGATGAAAAATGAAGATGCTTGGTTGTGGCATAAAAGGTTATGCCATGTGAATTTTGATAACATGATTAAGATCAGTAAAAGGAAAAGACTTAGAGGTCTACCTAACTTGTCAAAACCTAATCATGTTATGTGTCATGAATGTTAGAAAGGGAAAATGACTAAATCTAGTTTCAAAAGAAAGGATTACTCAACAAAGCAGATACTTGAGTTGGTTCATACTGACCTATGTGGTCCTATGAGAACTCAGAGTTATTATGGTGATAGATACTTTATTCTTTTTGTTGATGATTATACTAGATTGATGACTATTATGTTCTTAAAAGAAAAATCTGAAGCATTTAAGATGTTTAAGTGGTATAAAGATAAGGTAGAAAAAGAGACTAGTAAGGAATTGAAATGCCTAAGATTTGATAAAGGAGGTGAATTTATCTTTGATGAATTTACTAATTTTTGTAATGAGCATGGTATTAAAAGACAGGTCTTTGCACTGAGGACACCTCAACAAAATGGAATTGCTAAAAGAAGGAACAGGTCAATAGTTGACTATGCTAGGACACTAATGTTGCAAAAGAATGTTGCCCAGACATATTGGAGAGAAGCTGTCAGCACTACAGTCTATGTTCTTAACCGAGTTCAACTGAAGAAGGACACCAACAAGACACCCTATGAGTTATGGTTTGGACACAAATCTACTGTAAGTTATTTCAAAAATTTTGGAAGTAAATGCTTTATTCTAAAAGATGAGAGAAATGGTAAATTTGACTCAAAAGGTGATGAAGAGATATTTCTAGGATATTCCACTAAAAGTAAAGCATACAAATGTCTTAACAAGGTTACAAATAAAATGATTGAAAGTACTAATGTCTGAGTTGATGAGTTTGATGAAAAGAACATAGAGGAAAGTACAAAGGAACTAAAAGACTATGGTAGATTCACTTACATTGAACAACCAGAGTATCTACTGAAGTCGCAGCCTGTGATAACCGATCAGTAGGAAAATAATACCAAACAACATGAAAGAGAAACTGATGAGTAGGATGGACCTAACGAGAAAGCAAATGAACTTGCACAGGATGAACAAGAAAGATGAGATAGAGTACTAGAAAGTTTTGTCAGAAGACATCATCTTGAGACACAAATCATTGGAGACAAACAAGCTGGCATGCAAACAAGGAGTAAAGCAAGACAAGGTACATGTTTAGTTTGTGATTATGAGCCAAAAAATGTAAAAGTTACATTAGAAAATGATGAATGGGTTAATGAAATGAAAGAGAAAATAGAAAAAATAGAGAAGAACAAAACCTGGACCTTAGTACCCCGACCTAAAGATAAGAATGTTATCAGTAATAAGTTGATATTCAGGAACAAGAAGAATGAGAATGGAGAAGTAACAAGAAATAAAGCTAGATTGGTATGTAAAGGATATGCACAGGAGGAAGGAATTGATAATGGTGAAACATTTGCACCTATCACTTGATTGGAAGGAGTCATACTGCTACTTGCATATGCTGCACACAAGAAATTCAAAGTTTATCAAGTGGATGTCAAGTCAGTATTTTTGAACGGAATACTTGAAGAAGAAGTCTACATAGAACAACTTGAAGGATTTTTTGATCTAGAAAAGAAAGATATGGTATGTAGATTACATAAAGATTTATATGGTTTGAAGAAAGCACCGAGAGCCTGGTATGAGAGGCTACATACTTATTTGTTAAGTATAAGATTTGTAAGAACAAGTGAGAACATCAATTTATATATGAAAGGAGATACTGATGATACTATTCTTATTGCTGAAATATTTGTCGATGACATTATTTTTGGAGGTCAAGATCAAATCTGTAAGTCATTTTCTGATGAAATGAGGAATGAATTTGAGATGTCTATGTTTGGAGAGATTAAGTTCTTTCTAGGATTATAAGTGATTCAACAGAATGATGGTATATTCATCTCACAATCCAAATATATCAAGGAAGTATTGAAAACATTTGGCATGGAAGATGCTAAACCTGTGGGAACATCAACGGCTACTAGATGTAAACTGACCAAGGAAGATGAAACTACAGAGGTGAACTAGACACTGTACCAATCTATTATTGGTAAGCTAATGTATGTAGTTCACAATAGACTAGACATAGCACATGCCGTGGGAATTGTTGCTAGATTTTTTGCTAATCCTAGAGAATCACACATGATTGCTACAAAAAGAATCTTAAGATACCTAAAGAAAAAAAAAATTATGGATTATGGTATCCTAAGGAAGGCAAGTTTAAACTGAAGGTATACACCGATGCTGATTGGGTTGGAAATGTGGATGATAGAAAAAGCACCATCGAAGGAGCATTTTTCTTTGTTGAAAGACTTGTTACTTGGACAAGTAAGAACCAGGCTTACATTTTTCAGTCTACAGTCAAAGCAGAGTATGTTTTTGTTGCTAAAAACTATTCAAATATTGCATATATTAAGCAAGTTCTAGAAGGTATGAATGAGATAATCACTGAGCCGGTGATTATATACTCTGATAACACCAGTGCAATAAACATTTCAAAGAATCCATTGATGCACTCTAAAATAAAGCATATATCAATTAATTATCACTACTTAAGAGAACAAGTACAAGAGAAGCAAGTTAAGCTAGAGTTTGTTAAATCAAAAGAACAACTTGTAGACATATTTGTTGACACCTGAAAATTCAGGTCTTAAAATTGCAAATGCGTCAGGGAAGTATGATATTTTATTTTTATTATTTCCCTATTTTCTAAAAATTAAATAATTAAAAAGGGGTCCATAATGTTTATATGGTTTGATTTTCGAAGAAAAAGTTAATTATTTTATTTCCAAGTTTTAAAAGCATTTATTATTTTTTTTAGCGGCGATCGGGAGTTGAACACTCAACCTCTCAAGCCAATCCCTTTTTCCTACTTACCTACCCTCCCACCCCCTAACCAGTTAGTCTATTCATGTTCCTTGAGAGGGTTAAGAAAAGTTATTTATTTATTTTTGTTTTCATGTGCAGGTGAAGAATTATTACAACTCTTACATAGTGAGTAATTTCTCCTTTAATCATTTTTCCTTTTGTAATAATGCGATTTTTTATTTATTTTTATATTATTTATTTTTAATGTTAAAAGAAAAAAAAAAAGAATGGGGAGAGGGAGTTGAACACTTTACCTCTCGACCCATTCCTTCTTTCCTACCTAACTACCCAAATCTACCCCCGTAACCAATTGTTCTATGTTATTCTTCAAGAATGGATATGTAAATGAATATATATATTAAAGAAATTCTTATCTTGTTCAAAATAAATAGGTTTTGTTTATAAAATGAAATTTCATATGTTGTGGTCACTAACGATTATTTTATTTTTCATTTTTATTCTATCCCCACAACCCTAAAATAAAATCATATGATTCAAAATAAGGATATAATTTGATAAATATTATTCTTATTTAGGGTTTTGATAAACTCTTGATATTGATTTTGATTTTTTCATATCCTTAAATATAGTTTAGTAGTTTTTCACTCTATATTATTTCTTAACGTAAATAATTTTACTTTAGGGTGAGAAATAATTTAAGTGAGTTACATTATTACTCACTTTATTGTTTAGGGTTTATGTTTAATAATACAAGACCTAAATTGGTTCTATATGGTGTTATTAGTATTAGGGTTGTTATTAAATGTGCATTTTCTTTATGCTAAAATTATGTAAATAAAACATAATAGGATCAATGCTACTTTCTAAGATTAAATTATAAAATATTTTAACCCTAATGTCTTAATATTTTAATATTACACTACATTATATTTGTAGATATATTTTAAAAGATATAAATATAAATGCATTATGTTTTACCCTAGAAAAATAAAAATAAAAATGTTGAAAGCATATTGTTATTTCATTTATTAATTTTGAATATTGTCTCATTAATATAATGCTTTATGATTTGACAATTAAAGTGATTGCTTATAACATATGAGGATGACATAGAAATAAATATTTAATCTTTTATGCTCCATTTTTATCATCAAATATATTTATAAAATTGTGGTGTTAATAAATTATTGATTATAAATGGATAATTTTATAAGGATCATATTGTTATTAATATAATCATTTAAAAGGACTATCTAATGTTGATTGTTTTTGTGTGCAGGAAACTAATAGATAAACTATTATGCACGGGATACCGGAATGAAATTAATTTAGGGAAAATTTTCCCGAACAATCATTGTAATAGTTTATTATGCATTTTTAGAATTAGTTGCATAATTAGGTCCTATGAAAGGGCATGTCCTTTCACAGGAAACCTTTGAAATATATATATATATATATATATATATATATATATATATATATATATATATATATATATATATATATATATATATATATATATATATTCAATTAATGGTAGAGAGAGGAGAATAATTTTAGAAGACAATTTAGAGAACAAAATTTTCATAAAGGATATATGATGGAGTAATTTTTTTTATGAACAAATCAGGCCAATTGATGACGAATTTTGAACATTATTATCACATTACTGGAGGAGAGATAAGTTTAAAATCTTTAATATTGAAAAATAGTTATTTGATGAATTATGTTGTAGTGGATGAATTTTTTATTAAGTTCCTTTAATGTGATTGTTTAAATTTTAGTAATTATTATATGTGATGAAACTGCTAGCCTCCCAAGATATGTTTTTAGTTAAACTCTTCCAAACTGCAGCTGGTTGGTCTATAAGCATCGGAGTTAAATTCAGCAAAGTTGTCTATAATGATTATTAGGGTTTTTACTGTCTCCGGGTATAACTTGATTATCAAGACTCTATTTCCCAATGTTATAGGCACTGATCTTTACTTCGGTTCATGTTGATATATATGTCATTTTCATCTATTTGTTTCCAAGTTCCGCCCATTCCAATTTTGAAGCAGTTATCTATATTTAGGACTTAGATTTAAAAGTTTTCAATTAGTTTACTAATCAATTTCTAATGGTTCTTTCAATTTTCTAACCCTAATTTTATTTTAGTATTAGCATTTTTAATTCTTTAGTATATTTGTAGTTCGATTGATTAGGTTTTCAGTTTTGATCCTAGATTAGACATATTAGATCCGAGTTCTTAGATTAGCAGTTTTCATTTATCATTTTTGTTTGGGTACACCCGCCTTGGTTACTAACCTAAAGTGCAGGAATCCGACCTAGACAAAGGTCGAATTCATCAATTGGCTTCCCGAAACCACTAAGAGGAAATCTAGTGATTTTAGGAACCAACAAATTGGCGACTCTGCTGGGGAAACTTAATGTTAGTTTTAGAATCTCTGGCTAAGTTATAAAGACTCTACTAGGAAGAAGGATTCAGAATAGTTATTGATTCCTCACAAGAAGTGAGGTGGCGACTCTAGAATACAGTATCAAGCAAAGCCTATGTTAGGGAGAAGGTCCCTAAAGAACAATTCAGAAGAAAATGTTTTATGTCTCCTGGGAAGCGGCCTGACAAGGATGATCAGGGGCTTGCTTGTGAATAGTTTCCCGGTCCTAATCGTCAGAGTGATGAAAGAAATATAAATCCTTTTCACTCAAACATAAATAAGTGCAATTACCAAAATCAGGAAGAAGATGATGAAGTTGACATTCGGATACAAAAATCAATCCGAAAGTTCGCTGAACTTATCCCTGATAAGAAAAGATTCATAAAGAATTTTAGAAAACAACCAGATGAGATTTTAAGAAAAATGGGGATTCCCAGGGAGGAGATCTAGAAGGGAGATGAAATTTCATCTCATTATGTTATAACCATGATTAAGAAGTGGATCAAAGGTATATTTATCCCTATTGATAAGGATGAAGAAAATGAATGCATTATGAATCATGATCAGGAGGAATATTTTCTCAGCACAGAACAAATTTCAGAGCTACTAGATATCGAATATCAAAAGTATGTGCAAGAAAATAAATTAAACTTTTATTATAACCATCAGGATGGGCATGATCGAGTGGTGTTTGATGAATATCAAAAGGGAGAGATATCTCAAGGAGGAGATATTTCTATGGAGGGTTTTAGAAACTCTTCAAATTTTTTAAACAATGACGATGAAATGTTGCAGTATGATGAGTCCCAGAAAAATTGGTTCAACACACTCTATAGTACCTTTGAACATAAAGTTGAGAATGATGAAGAACCAGAGGTAAGTATTCATGGAGGTACATTTCTAAACCTTTTTTCTAGTGAAATATTAAATAATTTAGAAAAGCAATATAGCGTGATAGAAAACAAAATTGCATGTGAAAAAATAAATGTATTATTTCTGCAAGATACAATTAGAAATGATATGTGGAAAATACAATATGATTATTGCAAAAATTTGGTGAGGTCAAATTTGCACATTATGGGCATTTCAAAATAACATCAATGGTAAGTTTTGTGTTGCATAACCAAAACCAGGTTTATGACAGAAGAAAGGCTTTTATTTTTCAAGTATGTAGAATAGGTAAGTATATTTTTGTTTTGTTATTTTCTAAATATAAAATCTTACATTAATATTAAATTGTAAAATCTTTACAAATTTTGTATTGTTATATTATGTTATTATATTATTGTATATATTATAACGTTGTATTATTTTACAATCACCTTGTACATATAGTTTAATCTCATTTATACTTGAGAAATTTAATTTGGAAGATTTAACTATTATGTCTCTCTTTGATGAACTTCACTGGTTTGCATACAAAGATTCAAAATATTTAATTTCTTGAAATGATGGTATATTTCTTTGGTAGGGAATTTTTACAACAGATTGTCTGAGTTGTTAAAAGAAATATATAGTATTTAAGTCAATCTGAGTTAGTAGTTAATGGTTTTTCCTTCAAGGCCGATAGTTGTTTTATATTGTATTTAAACCCTTACTTTTTTTTTATTTTCAATTGCATCTTAGGAAGGTTTCGAGCTTTTTCTATATTTGACACATTCCTTTTATTGAGCTAGTTATTATGTTTCTCTCTTTCAAATTCTTTTAAAACAATTGTCACCAAAATTATGTTTACCTTTGTCACTGGTGCTTCATTGCATTGCCGGATTGCTTGAAGTTTTCTTCTGAGATAATTGCACTTAATTTTCATTGCTATCAGCAGTTTAAAATATTTGCTTATGATGTTTGAAATTGCTAGATGGATTGGTGTGCAATGCTTTGATAGTGCCATAACATCCCTTTAACAAAGTATGAAATATTTGACAGAGGTCTTTGTTAATAGTTATAATGCTTGAGAGAATCTCAAAGCTAACGTGTCGAATAACTAAAAATTGTGCTCTCAATTGTTTCTTGCTTACTTATTTCACATGGCTAGATGTTAATAATAGGAAGTAATACTGGAGTGCATTTATTGACCTTTGAAATTTTGTACGAATGTAAGAAAGAAATAAAAAAAATTTTGCTGTTCAAAAAATAATCACGTTTTTAATATTTGAGCAGAAATTTGAACTTGTTTTCGGACTAAAATGATTGCTTAAACATCCAAAAAGGTTCCCAGACCTTTTGCTATAAATGAGGAATGATTTTTTCACATTTTGTGATGATTTTGAAATGCCAGCAGCGTTAAAAACGCCCAGAAATTTGCAAAAACGGCTCTGATTTATTGATTACAGGTTGAAGAGGCCGGAAAGGAACAATCTACATCAGGGGGCCTTTTCTTCTTCTGGAGGGGGGTTTTATATGTTTAACACTCCAGCATCATCCTCTTCAAGCTCATCCTTTCTTTTGTCAGCGCCAACAGCCTCTTCAACTGGTGCTTTTGGTTCTGCTGCCTCACAGACACAAACAATGTTTGGATCTTCACAAACATCCTCAATATTCGGGGCAAATACTTCTTCCTCTTTTCCATTAGCCACAGCAACTGCAAGCACTTCATCAGTGTTTTCTACACCAGCTCTTGGCACAGGGTCCACTTCTGGTAATTTGTTTGGTGCATCTTCAGGGAACACAACAAATTTTTTTTGGAGCATCATCTTCACCTTCTACAAGCCTTTTTGGTGGTGCTGGAAATGCTTCAAGTTCAAGTTTTGGAACAAATACCAAATCTACAAAGCCCAAGCCTCGAACATCCCGGTGCTAAGTTGTAGAGAATGTTTATATTTGAATGATTGCTTTGAGGTTGCCGAGTGTAAATGTTAATCAGCATCGTATATGAAAAGAAATCAGATCGAGATATGATTGGTTTCTTAGACTATGCTGTAAAAGTATTGAAGTGACAGGTTACAGCAGCAAGCTTCATAGAGATATTTTGCAAAATTTATCAGATGAGCTTACCATAAGTTTCTTTGTCAATAAGTGAAGCAATGTGGGATTGTTGTTGGAGTCTTGGCTGGATATGACCGGCCATAGTTAATTCTTCTCGGAAGGAAATATGGTTCTAGTGGAGGTTAATGCTATTAATTTAATGGTGGTATGGGATAAATGATTTTTGTGACAGGAGATTACTTATGATATCATTCTTCTAGAAAGCCCTAAACCTAATGCCATCGGGATCACTTTTCGAATAAGGTAAGTATTGAGGTAAAAAATTTATATCATTATTTTGATATTTTGAAAGGTAAAATTATTATCTTTAGGTTTTATTGATCTAACTTCTTAAAAGGAGAAATATATTATTTTGAAATATTTTAACACAGAATAATTTATGAGATTAATATTTTTTCATTTTATTTTTGTCTTCAATCTAACCCTGGATAAATATGAGTGATTTCAAATAATTTTTATTAATATTATGTTTCAAAGTGGTCTGCTTCCTCTAGAGAAGCCTGGATTCTCGCTATGTCCAGGGAAGTATAATATTTTATTTTTATTATTTCCTTATTTTTTAAAAATTAAATAATTAAAAAGGGGTCCATAATGTTTATATGGTTTGATTTTCGAAGAAAAAGTTAATTATTTTATTTTCAAATTTTAAAAGCATTTATTATTTTTTTTGGTGGCAATCGGGAGTTGAACACTCAACCTCTCAAGCCAATCCTCTTTTCCTACTTACCTACCCTCCCACCTCCTAACCAGTTAGTCTATTCATGTTCCTTGAGAGGGTTAAGAAAAGTTATTTATTTATTTTTGTTTTCATGTGCAGGTGAAGAATTATTACAACTCTTACATAAGGAGTAATTTCTCCTTTAATCATTTTTCCTTTTGTAATAATGCGATTTTTTATTTATTTTTAATGTTAAAAGAAAAAAAAAGAATGGGGAGAGGGAGTTGAACACTCGACCTCTCGACCCATTCCTTCTTTCCTACCTAACTACCCAAATCTACCCCCGTAACCAATTGTTCTATGTTATTCTTCAAGAATGGATATGTAAATGAATATATATATTAAAGAAATTCTTATCTTGTTCAAAATAAATAGGTTTTGTTTATAAAATGAAATTTCATATGTTGTGGTCACTAATGATTATTTTATTTTTCATTTTTATTCTATCCCCACAACCCTAAAATAAAATCATATGATTCAAAATAAGGATATAATTTGATAAATATTATTCTTATTTAGGGTTTTGATAAACTCTTGATATTGATTTTGATTTTTTCATATCCTTAAATATAGTTTAGCATTTTTCACTCTATATTATTTCTTAACGTAAATAATTTTACTTTAGGGTGAGAAAGAATTTAAGTGAGTTACATTATTACTCACTTTATTGTTTAGGGTTTATGTTTAATAATACAAGACCTAAATTGGTTCTATATGGTGTTATTAGTATTAGGGTTGTTATTAAATGTGCATTTTCTTTATGCTAAAATTATGTAAATAAAACATAATAGGATCAATGCTACTTTCTAAGATTAAATTATAAAATTTTTTAACCCTAATGTCTTAATATTTTAATATTACACTACATTATATTTGTAGATATATTTTAAAAGATATAAATATAAATGCATTATGTTTTACCCTAGAAAAATAAAAATAAAAATGTTGAAAGCATATTGTTATTTCATTTATTAATTTTGAATATTGTCTCATTAATATAATGCTTTATGATTTGACAATTAAAGTGATTGCTTATAACATATGAGGATGACATAAAAATAAATATTTAATCTTTTATGCTCCATTTTTATCATCAAATATATTTATAAAATTGTAGCATTAATAAATTATTGATTGTAAATGGATAATTTTATAAGGATCATATTGTTATTAATATAATCATTTAAAAGGACTATCTAATGTTGATTGTTTTTGTGTGCAGGAAACTAATAGATAAACTATTATGCACGGGATACCGGAATGAAATTAATTTAGGGAAGATTTTCCCGAACAATCATTGTAATAGTTTATTATGCATTTTTAGAATTAGTTGCATAATTAGGTCCTATGAAAGGGCATGTCCTTTCACAGGAAACTTTTGAAATATATATATATATATATATATATATATATATATATATATATATATATATATATATATTCAATTAATGGTAGAGAGAGGAGAATAATTTTTGAAGACAATTTGGAGAACAAAATTTTCATAAAGGATATATGATGGAGTAATTTTTTTTTATGAGCGAATCTGGCCAACTGATGACGAATTTTGAACATTATTATCACATTACTGGAGGAGAGATAAGTTTAAAATCTTTAATATTGAAAAATAGTTTTTTCATGAATTATGTTGTATTGGATGAATTTTTTATTAAGTTCCTTTAATGTGATTGTTTAAATTTTAGTAATTATTATATGTGATGAAACTGTTGGCCTCCCAGGATATTTTTTTAGTTAAACTCTTCCAAACTACAGCTGGTTGGTCTATAAGCATCGGAGTTAAATTCAGCAAAGTTGTCTATAATGATTACTAGGGTTTTTACTGTCTCCTGGTATAACTTGATTATCAAGACTCTATTTCCCAATGTTATAGGCACTGATCTTTACTTCAGTTCATGTTGATATATATGTCATTTTCATCTATTTGTTTCCAGGTTCCACCCATTCCAATTTTGAAGCAATTATCTATATTTAGGACTTAGATTTAAAAGTTTTCAATTAGTTTACTAATCAATTTCTAACGGTTCTTTCAAATTTCTAACCCTAATTTTATTGTAGTGTTAGCATTTTTAATTCTTTAGTATATTTGTAGTTCGATTGATTAGGTTTTCAATTTTGATCCTAGATTAGACATATTAGATCCGAGTTCTTAGATTAGCAGTTTTCATTTATCATTTTTGTTTGGGTACACCTGCCTTGGTTACTAACCTAAAGTGCAGGAATCTGACCTAGACAAAGGTCGAATTCATCAATTGGCTTTTCGAAACCACTAAGAGGAAATCCAGTGATTTGAGGAACCAACAATATTTACAAAGCCTCTACCGAAGGATACTTTTGAGTACTTAAGGACTAGACTTGGGGTCCATCCCCTATCACTGGTCACTAATGTGATCTAGATGTTGCATCAGCCTAATCTTATCAGAAGATCATTCATGTTGATGCAGCATAGTTCACACTTTGGATCATGTCTAAGGTTGTGAAAAGTTGGAGAACTAGAACAAATTGGCATATCAGTATACAGAGATACAAAGTATGCATTGGACAACAGAGAGTTACTTGGCTATTGAAGATCTGTATGTTTATTTATTTCTTTGGCATTGTTTTCAAAGGGAGAGATAAATAATATGAAACAATATGCACTGATGAGAACTATCTGAGGGAGAGATAATCTAAAAGAAAGGGAGAGCACTGAAGATCAGTTACTGAGAACAAAAGAAGAAATCTGAAAGCTGAAAATATCTTTTTTTCAGATTGACAAAGCTATATTTTGTAATGTTGTTGAGTAACGTAGTGATTAAACATATTAAGCTAGGGAGAGCTTCTACAACATTTGTTCATAGAGTTGTAGAATACATGTTTGGTTTGTGTATGGTACATTTCATATTACTTGAGTTGCCATTAATGCCAAAGGGAGAGATTGATGAACTACAACCGATTTAGAACTTAATTAAAGAATCTGTGATTAGAGATCACTGAGATGATTGATTAGATATGTAAGACGATTAAATCAGTACTATGTTTTCATTAATGTCAACTAGTTTGACAACACTTATCTTGTAAGTTACTATACTGAAACATCTGTAGAAAAGGAGTGAAAGAGATGAAGAATAAAAATATCTACATGAGGAAGATGGATATGATAGATGAGGATAAGGAATACATTGAGTAACTTGTTGATGAGTCTATGACCTTATAATATTGACTTGATTATGTTGCATTCATCTATGATGAGGAAAAGAGTCTAAAGTCACAAAGCAGTGTTGTCGGTTAATGAAGCATTTTAGTATACATTGACGGAGTGTAGTGTATACCGAGCACAGTGTAAACTGAGCTTGTGCTCACTGATGCATTTATTTGTTAACCAAGCAAAAGAAAATAATTAAATGACTAGTTTAGCCGATAAGAATTGATGAGTTGGAAAGTGTATGATTCTGAGGTAACAGATAAAGTTTGTTATGATGATCGACGGATAACAAAATTCAAGAAAGATCTAAAGGATGAGATTCAAATGTGTTATTGACACAAGTGCCGAGGTATATTTAAGTGGAAAAATCAATGAAGATGATTAAGTGGCAAAATCTGATGGAGCAGAAGAAAATGGTTTACATGTCTATATAAGAGATTGGAGATTTCATAAGTGAGTGTGATACCGGAAGGAGGAGACTATAGAATTATCATGTGAACAAGTTTTCATGCATACCTGATCATACTGGTTAGTGAGAACCAAACTGTAGAGTTATTACCGAGTGATAGGAAGCTATTACCGAGCGACAGTAAGTTACTAAACATTGATTGGAACATAATTGATTTAATGATCAGAGGACTGAATGAGCTTAACATTGATCTGTACATCTGCAATTGAAGTTGTATTAAGGCTAATCACCTACTGTTACATATTTAACCATTGTACATAGTCAAATCTCTTAACTAAGTGGACTAAGAAAGTCTTTTTATGTATCATTCATAGAATGAACATTGCTATCCTGTCAACCCCAGAGTGACTGCTGGTTGGACGATAACGGTTGGTCTTAAATCCTCTAACAAGGTCACACCTAACAGTGTGTTTGTAACCTTCAACAGGGTTGGTTCTTCACTGACCTCACTTTAGAAGAGTGAATATTTTTGGGTTTTCGGTCCCAGGTGGTTTTTCCCTTCACAGGGTTTCCACGTTAAATCTTTTGTGTTATGTGTTGATTATGATGTTTGTTTAATGTCATATTTTCATGTTTCATATTTGATTTGATTGGTAACTACTATATGTTTTAGACTAGTAATCGGTAAATGCACAGACAATAAAAGTATTTTAAGTTATCGAGCAACAGAAGTTGAAGTATTTGTTTTTGGATTATACATTTTGTATTGGGACAATGATTAACCGATTCACCCCCCTCTTAGTTATTCTAACAAATAGTTGCCCCAGTGCAAATGAAAGTAGCATAAATTAAAGGTGATGTGGATACATAAGTGAAGAAGAAGAAATGGAAGCCTAAGATTGAAAAAGTAAATGATCAAATTATTAATGATGGAGATTTTTAAAAAATGAACAAGTATTATGATCTCTACAACTATTCAGAGAGATTATACTTGGAAAATGCAGTTGTAAGACATATGATCCTAGCAGACAAGAAATTTGATACAATTCAAGGATGTGAGGCCTCACCCCAAGCCTATCATAGCCATTCAGTTCTGCATTTGAGATAGATATATTTGTGGACTATATTTTGATGCTCTATGATTTTTACTGGTACTTTATGTTATGGTTTTATCACTTGAGTAGTTTGATGCACATTATATTATGATTTGTATGATGATTACTAATACATCAGTTTGGAACTTACATGTGTGTTTAAAATCTATTTTATGAATGATTATGATGAGGAGGTTTAATTGCAATTAAATTATATATGTATGCAATGATTATGATTCAAGTTTAATTTAGTGATGAATTATATATATACATGATGAGATTTATGTTACTTATAAATGAATGATTATGCCATGTGAAACATTGACTTAATTATGATTGATTGCTTAAGAATTATTTGATTATTAATGTTATGAATTTACATATTTTATTTCCTTGGACTACTAATATTGGACTTGACTGTGCAGGGAAATAGGCCATGGTAAATTTGGGGAATCATCACAAAGACTAATCTAAGAATCAGTTTGAGCCAAGGTTGCTTCTAGTGAGAAGCCAAAAACCTCGTTGTAATGTATTTAATTTGTAAAAGTATGATGCATGAATGTATTTGATTTATTTGTAATTATAATTGTTATTTATGTTTAGGAATGCCCAAGTGGATATCCCACATGGCTTGTGATGTGTCTTTTGTGTTATGTCACTTGACACATGTGTGTGTGCTTGTGGCCATGACATGTCCACTTGGGGATTGGTTGAAAACCAACTTAGGAAGGTACCTTTTAAGATCTCCATGTAAATCACTTGGTTAGGGAGCTTGAGGTGTTGTCATATCTTTGATTTTCGAATTTGAACTTATCATGCACTTTTGGAGGGTTAAAAAGGTGTCTAGAGGAGTGTTTTAGCTATTTTTAGTTACCCCACTTGATATACCATAGGGTAAGGGTCATTTTTCACCATAAGATAACCCTTGGTTGACCAAATGACCCATCCAAAAGTTGGTTTACCAAGATGGACGCAAATCAACTTTTGGGACCAAGCTTTGGAAAGATCACCACACACTAAAAAGGTAGTCTTTATCCCACCTTTTTAGCTTACCTTTGTAAGAGACCAAATTGGGAAACCATGTAAGGGTCTTAGGGAAGATCACCTAATACGAATGCAATCTTATCCATAGTGGTTTGTGAGGAGGCCTTTTTAGAGGGGACTCTTCTTTTGGAAGATTTGGACAACCACTCTCTAGATTTGGAGACTTAGCTATTTTGGAGGACTTTGGAAAGTGGAAAGCTCTTTATCAACTTTTTTCCATTAGCTTGGATCAAGGTTGGTGGCATTCTTCACTTTGTTATTTTACTTTTCATGTTGAGAGGATGAGCTTTGTTGTATGATATTTCTTTGTATGAAAAATTTAGTTATTATTCCTCTTATAGTGTATGTGTTGTGAGCTTGATATTTTTGTGATAATGGAGGATTTGTGATTCTTTAGTTGTTGTAGTTTTATTTTCTTGTTTTGTGAAAGTGTAGTTCTTTGTAGATGTTATGAGAATCATGAGATTATTATTGAGCATGATTTCTTGTATTGTAAATGTGTAGTTTCATTGTTGTTCTTGAAGTTTTCTTTTATGTGTTATAGTGTTTTGTTGAGGGAGTTCTCAAGGCCATACTCACCCTTGGGAGGGAAGAGTAGCCTTGAGGGAGAGGGGAATTTTGTTGAGAAATTCAAGGGTGTAGAGTCTCTCCTTGGATAGGAGAGGAATGAAACATGGATGTATGGGTTCCATGTAGCCATCTCCTTTATTGTTTTGTATATTGGGAGGCATAAGGAGTTATTGAGATTGTGTTTGTGGTGAAAGATATATGATGAGGAAGCCAAGTGATGGCTTACCTCTCATCATGAGATGTGTTTTCTCCTCTTGAATTTGGTTCCACCTTCACCCTATTTGAGTCATGTTCAGACTCTTTGTGATAACCTTGGAAGGGAGATTTCTTTTGATGTATGTTATATGTTGTGTTTGTGGACTTGCATGAGTGTTCTCCTTGTCTTTGTGATGGTTCCCCTAGCTCGGGGGTGGCTTCATAGAAGCCTAGGTTGGGAGGTGATCACTCCTTGGCCTATGGATTTTGTATTTTAAGAATTTGGAGCCTTTGAAGACTTCATGGTTGGAGTTGATATCTTGAAGAGTTGTTGATATTTCATTTTTGAGTTGGGACACTTTTGTATTGTGTTTAAAGTCATTGTAAGGATATCTTGTGACATCCACAAGTTCAATGTTTTTAGTAATGGAGTATCACTCCAAGTTTTGCGATTATATCAAGTGGTGTTGTATCAAGTTGAAGAAATGAATAACTTTCCTTTGATAGATTTATGGTTATATGAAAATATAGTATATTGTTCAAGGAAGTTTTGTGTATTCATGTTTTATACAATGAGAAATATACAATGTATTTGTTTCAAAAATGAGATTGTATTAATGATTATTAGTTTTCCTTGAGTTCTTTGAAATGGTCATTGAGAAATATTAATGTTAGTATTGTTGTTAATGTATTATAAATAATGTAAGGAAAAGATTAAAAAAATTTGTTGTAGAAATCTCTTTAGTAATTTGAAGCATTAGTATGTGAAGTAGTAATTCATGTTCATGATCAAGTATTGAAATAAGGAAGCTTACAATTTCAGAGTTTAGTTGTTACTTTTGATCAAATTTATGGTTGAGGGAATAAATTCCAATCATCCTATGTATACAAAAAGAAGTAGACTAAATGTAATATACTCCTAAGCACTTAGTGAAAGAAATAAAAATAAAAGAGTGAAGAAATGAGTTGAAACAAAACAAAAGAAAAAAGCTCAAGCCAAAAGCAAAAAAGTTGTAAAATGACCACCTATAGGTCTCTGGAAAATGTATGGGAGAAATTCCATACATTTCCCTAAAATCCTGAGTCATTTTTTTATTAATTTTCCTAACCCACTTGTAAATCTAGACTTAAAAATATATATATATTAAAACACTAGTCAAACAAGTCATCTTCAAATGAGCTGGTTTGGGTGGGACCCACCTAGGTCGCCACCCAAGAAACCCATCAGGACTTCGTAAAAATCTTCCTTAAAATAAAATAGTATATTCAAATTTATATTTAAAAAAATTGCATGTAATAAAAAATCCCTATGCAAAAAAATGTTTTACCCACGTTGAAAGACTTTTAAAAGTTTTTTTAAAAAAATTGTAGAAATTTTTTTTTTAATAAATTATTATTGGGCGGGGGGTGGAACACGGGCCCCCACACCCCCTTGGGCATGCCGTCGCGACAGACGACCCCCCTGCAACTGCAGGTACTGCACTACCATGACAGGTGATACTCTACAGCATAGGGTACCGCGCTGTCCTACGGAGCGGGCCCATGCGACAGTCCCAAAGGGACTTTAAAAAAAATAAGGTTTTTTAAGTTATTTAATTTTTTTTATTTTTATTTTTCTTAATAATTAATAAGTTAATTTAATTTATTATTAATTAATTTATTTATTAATTAAATTACTTATTAATTAATAAATTAATTTATTAATAATTTTTATATTTCTTTAAAATTATTGGTTATTCTTAATAAATGTTGTTGTTAACAATATAATAATTAATTAATATATTATGATTAAATAATATATTATATTAATTTATATATTTATTCATTAACATGTTTCTCTTTATAATTTAATTTATTACCTAATGTTAATTTAATACATGTATTATTAATTAATATATGACGTTTACTAATTGAATAATACTTTTATCAATTAGTATGTGATTTATTAATATTTGATAATTAATTAATAGTTTTATTAATAAATTTTCTTTATTATAGATTAGCTTAACCCTTCTATATGGTTATCTATAAGAGTGATATGCTAATCAATTAACGATTAAAAGTGGAATTTATTAGCACGAAAAGGTTTATTAATTAATGTGATTGGACAGATAAAGCTAATGATCCCACTATACTTAACTAAGTTAGCATACCATGAACATGTGACTTGTTTTATGGGAAACTATTTACTTGACCTAGTAGATTAAATTAACTAATGCTTAAAATTAATCCCTCTTTACGCTATACTCATTTACTTAAGGTTTGCATACTAAGCCTTCTCAGGATCTACTATTCAACCAAAATCAACTACTAACCTTAGTTATAAACTTAATTATCCTTTCAAAAAAAAAAGTTGGTGTGTTTTTAGAGTGAAATTTTATGGGCATGACACTTTGTATCAAAGCCTAGGTTTCAACATTGGAACCTAAAACCCATTGCATTTCTTAGCTAACACTTAACCTTTTTGAATTATTAGGATGCCTCCCCTTACGCGTCAAGCTCAGAGACCTATTAGATGATGAGGGGCTAGGCGAGCTCCCTCAGGTCATGAGCAAGCTAAACAAAGGACCGAGGTATCGGCCATTAATCAACAACCACCACCACCACCACCAAACCCTAATGAGGTGGTCCTATGAGCCTTACAAAACCTCATCGGGGTTATACAGGAGAGGTTGCCTCTAGTTAATCCTTAGCCAGAGCACCAGCTTTCTGGGGGACAAAGATCATAGGTTAGAGAGAGGACTAGGAGTCCTCCACGAGATCAAGAGGAAGGGCAGGGGGCACATGAGGTAGATTCGGTTCACATGCCAGAACCACCACCTGGTATTGTTCAGAGGGAACCCCATGATGTCGGGGATCATATTAGAGATCTCCTACAGTTAGAGCCACTTTGTATCATGGTTCTACATAGGTTACAGATGCCGAGGCATAGCTTTTGAGCTTAGAGAGGTGCTTTGGGTTGCATCAGTATGATAGCAATGTCAAGGCTCACTTTGTAGTACTCCTTTTGAGAGATGGTGCTTCCACATGGTGGAAATAGGAAGAATATAAGAATAACACCACTATGGCCACCATGTCTTGGGAGACCTTCTTAGAAAGGTTTAGAGATAGATACCTATCAGAGCACTATAGATAGAGGTGTATTGATGAGTTCCATGAGCTCTAGCAGAGGGGACTCACAGTGCTACAGTATGAGACCCGATTCCTTGAGTTGCTACCCTATGTAGACTACATGAAGGATGAGAAGCTATGAATCAACTATTTTGTTAAGGGACTCAATGATTGGATTGAGGGACAGGTTCACATGAACTCACCAAAGACCTTTCGTGAGGTTTTAGAAATGGCCTTGGTCGCAGAAGAGATTCGGGGTAAGTCTAGAGATGCTCATGATAGGTCTCAAAACTATAACTTTGCATCACAGACACAAGGGCACCATAAGAGTCACTGGAAGAATAATAATAGGAATTCCTCAGGGTATTTTAACAAGAACCCACAATAGAAGACTCAACAAAACCAGAAACAAAAGCCACCACAGGGACAACAGGGCTCTAAGCCCAAATAGTGGCACGCATAGTGACAGAGAAAGGATCAGTGACAGCAGTATACAGATGCACCCCCAACATAGACTCAGCAGTCCTCTTGGGGGGGTTTCAACAGTTCTAGTAGAACTGGTGTTCAATAGTTCTCTATGCCACAGGGAGTACAAAGTTTCACATGAGGTCCTTGCTATGCATGTGGTGCCATGGGGCACTTAGCTCATGATTGTCCACAGGGTCAGATGTCAGGCAGTCAGTGTGTGGCAGCTTCTGAACCTACCATTGGAGACTTTGGAAAGTCTCACAAAGTATTTGCAGTGGTTGATAACCGCCAGGCCAAGCACGAGGCCATAGTGATAGAGGCTGTAGGTATGATTAGCGGTAATAGTGTAACTATATTGTTTGATTCAGGTGGTACAGATTCTTTTATATCACCATTTGTTGTCAAGCATTGCGGGCTTGTGGCAACAAGATAGGAAGTTAGTTGGGAGGTGGAGTTAGCATCAGGGTCTAGAGTGTTAGTCAAATCTTTAGTGAAGGATAGCCAGGTGCAGATTGGTGATTTCATCACTATAGTGGATCTTCGTATCACACCTCTTGGTTCTTATGACATAGTGCTTGGCATGGATTGGCTTTATGCCCATAGAGCTAAGTTAGATTGTCGACAGAAGAGGATTGAGTGCCTTGATGATAATGGTACACCTATTGTGATTTGTGGGATTCAGAGAGGCATCTCTCTTCGTATGATATTTGCCAAGTAGCTTAAGCAGAGCATGCGGAAGGGATGTCAACTTTTTTCCATTACCATTAGTGATAGAAAGGATGAGGAGGAAAGGGAAACATCTCTTGATGATTATCCTATACTTTAGGAGTATGCAAATTTGTTTCCTACTGTACTTCCAAGCATGCCTCCTCGTAGAGTAGTAGACTTCCATATTGATCTTGTTCCAAGAGCTACTCTAGTTTCGACGGCACCTTACAGGATGACCACTAATGAGCTTAATGATCTCAAGATTCAGCTAGAGGAACTTTTGGAGAAGGACCACATTCATCCTAGTGTTTCACCTTGGGGTGCACCTGTTATCTTCGTTAAGAAGAAGGATGGATCCTTGCAGTTATGTATGGATTACCGATAGCTTAATAAGCTTACCATCAAGAATTGGTATCCACTCCCTAGGATTGATGATCTTAAGTCAGGATACCACCAGCTATGAATTGTTGACAATGACATTCCTAAGACTGCATTCCGTACCAGATATGGACATTATGAGTTCACAGTTGTACCTTTTGGACTCACTAATGCTCCAACAATTTTCATGAACCTTATGAATGGATTATTCCACACCTTCCTAGATAAGTTTTTAGTTGTGTTCCTTGATGATATCTTGATTTATTCATGGGATGAAGAGGAGCATGAAGAGCACTTGAGATAGGTATTGTAGTGTCTTAGAGACAATTAGTTATATGGCAGTTTGTCCAAATGTGCTTTCTATAGGACAAAGATTCATTACCTTGGGCATGTTATTTCAGGAGATGGAATCTCAGTAGATCCATCTAAGATTAGAGCCATCATAGATTGGCCTGCACCTACTTTAGTGACCGAGCTCAGAAGTTTTATGGGATTGGCAGGTTACTTCAGGTGATTTGTAGAGGGATTTTCTAGAGTGGAACATCCCATCACTTCTATTCAGTGAAAGGGAAAGAAATTTGAGTGGACTAAGAAGTGTGAGAGGGCCTTCTAGGAACTCAAGAAGGCATTTACTAGTGCACCTATTCTAGTAGTGCCTGATCCATTAGCAAATTTTGTGGTTTACACAGATGCTTCCTTAGATGGTTTGGGAGAAATTCTTATGTAGAATGGGTGAGCCATTGCATATGAGTCTAGGAAACTTAAGACTCACGAGCTCAATTATCCCACTTGTGACCTTGAGTTAGCTGTAGTGGTTCATGCCTTAGTGAGATGGTGGCATTTTCTTTTGGGTCATTGGTTTGAGCTCCATTCAGATCATCAGAGCTTACAGTATATCTTCTCTCAAGCAAACCTAAATGCATGACAACGGAGGTGGATGGAATTCCTTTGTGAGTGTGATTTTGATGTCCACTACATCAAGGGGAAGGAGAATGTGGTTGCTGATGCATTGAGTAGGAGACACCATGGGGCCTACTCTATGATAGCAAGTACTAAGTTGAGGGATTGGATAATGTATCATTTACATGAGGATGCTTGGTATGCAAAGGTTAGTCAGGTCTGGTCTCAGAGTACCCTTGAGGGTAAATTTTCAAACTATTCCCTAGATTCAGATGGGCTTTTATGCCATAGAGGATGCATCTATGTCCCATCCTCTAGTGACTTGCGAGTATTCATCATGCTAGAGGCTCATAGGGCCCCTTATGTAGTGCATCCCAAAGTTAAGAAGATGCATGCATATTTGAGATAGTTATATCATTAGCCAGGGATGAGACAAAACATAGCTGAGATAGTGGCACGATGTCTTGAGTGTTAGAGGGTTAAGGTAGAGCATCATCACCTTGGTGGTTTGCTTCAGCCTCATGAGATACCAGAGTGGAAGAGGGATGTTATTTCCATAGACTTCATCATTGGTCTCCCTATGTCATCTCAATGCCATGATGCCATCATGGTGACAGTTGATAAGCTGACCAAAGTAGCCCACTTTTCACCCGTTCAGACCACTTTCACAACCCCAAAAGTCGCATAGGTCTTCTTATGGGATATTGTTAGACTTCATGGCATACCTCATAAGATTATTTTAGATCGAGATTCTCTCTTCACATCATCTTTTTGGAGAGAACTACAGATAGCTTTGGGGACCAAGCTCAATTTTAGCACCACTTATCACCCAGAGACTGATGGTCAAATAGAGAGGGTAAATCAGGTTTTGGAGGATATGCTTTGCATGTATGTCATGGATCATGAGACTAGGTGGGAGGACTACCTTTATTTGGTGGAGTTTGCCTACAATAATGGGCATCACACTTCTCTAGGTATGCCTCCCTATTAGGCATTATATGGTAGACCATGCAAGACACCATTGAGTTGGGACTGCATTGAGGATAGAGTTGCTTTAGGTCCTGAGTTAGTGTGAGAGTTAGAGCAACAAGTGACATAGATCAAACAGCATGTGAAGGAGGTACAGGATAGGCAAAAGAAGTATGTAGATGCCAAGAGGGAACACCATAGTTATCAGGTTGGAGATACGGTCTTTCTGAGAGTGTGACCTCATAAGAGTCCAATTTGATTTGGAAAGGGATTTAAGCTTGCACCTAGATTTGTTGGTCCTTTTGAGATACTTGAGTGGATAGGTCCTGTCACCTATCATCTTGCTTTGCCACTGAGCCTATCATGCATCCACGATGTTTTTCATATGTCAGTGTTGAGGAAGTATATTTTTGATGAGACTCATATCATAGATTGGGATGCCTTGCTGGTGGATTCAGATGGTCAGTTGGCTTTGGAGCCAATCTACATTTTGGCTCATCAGGTGCTAGCAATTCGAGGCCGAGAGCTAGACCAAGTTAGGGTCCAGTGGGATTCCTATTATGAAGTTATAGCATCATGGGATGACACAGCGTAGATGAGAGCACAATATCTCCATCTTTTTGATGAACTCCAAGAGGAAGTTCATGCCTAGGGGGGGAGGATGTGAGGCCTCACCCCGAGCCTATCATAGCCATTCAGTTCTACATTTGAGATAGACATATTTGTGGACTATATTTTGATGCTCTATGATTTTTACTAGTACTTTATGTTATGGTTTTATCACTTTAGTAGTTTGATGAACATTATATTATGATTTGTATGATGATTACTGAGACATCAGTTTGGAAATTACATGTGTGTTTAAATTCTATTTTATGAATGATTATGATGAGGAGGTTTAATTGCAATTAAATTATATATGTATGTAATGATTATGATTCAAGTTTAATTTAGTGATGAATTATATATATACATGATGAGATTTATGTTACTTATAAATGAATGATTATGCCATGTGGAACGTTGACTTAATTATGATTGATTGCTTAAGAATTATTTAATTATTAATGTTATGAATTTACATGTTTTATTTCCTTGGACTACTGATATTGGACTTGAGTGTGTAGGGAAATAGGCCATGGTAAATTCACGGAATCATCACAGAGACTAAAGTGAAAATCAATTTGAGCCAAGGTTGCTTCTAGTGAGAAGCCAAAAACCTCATTGTAATGTATTTAATTTGTAAAAGAATGATGCATGAATGTATTTGATTTATTTGTAATTGTAATTGTTATTTATGTTTAGGAATGCCCAAGTGGATATACCACATGGCTTGTGATGTGTCTTTTGTGTTATGTCACTTGACACATGTGTGTGTGCTTGTGGCCATGACATGTCCACTTGGGGATTAGTTGAACACCAGCCTAGGAAGGTACCCTTTAGAATTCCCATGTAAATCACTTGGTTAGGGAGCTTGAGGTGTTGTCATATCTTTGATTTTCGAATTTGAACTTATCATGCACTTTTGGAGGGTTAAAAAGGTGTCTAGGGGAGTGTTTTAGCTATTTTTAGTTACCCCACTTGATATACCATAGGGTAAGGGTCATTTTTCACCATAGGATAACCCTTGGTTGACCAAATGACCCATCCAAAAGTTGGTTTACCAAGATGGACGAAAATCAACTTTTGGGACCAAGCTTTGGAAAGATCACCACCCACAAAAAAGGTAGTCTTTATCCCAACTTTTTAGCTTACCTTTGTAAGAGACCAAATTGGGAAACCATGTAAGGGTCTTAGGGAAGACCACCCAATAGGAATGCAATCTTATCCATAGGGGTTTGTGAGGAGGCCTTTTTAGAGGGGACTCTTCTTTTGGAAGAGTTGCACACCCACTCTCTAGATTTAGAGACTTAGCTATTTTGGAGGACCTTGGATAGTGGAAAGCTCTTTATCAACTTTCTTCCACTAGCTTGGATCAAGGTTGGTGGCATTCTTCACTTTGTTGTTTTAATTTTCATTTTGAGAGGATGAGCTCTCTTGTATGATATTTTCTTGTATGAAAAATTTAGTTATTATTCCTCTTGTAGTGTATGTGTTGTGAGCTTGAGATTTTTGTGATAATGGAAGATTTGTGATTCTTTAGTTGTTGTAGTTTTATTTTCTTGTTTTGTGAAAGTGTAGTTCTTTGTAGATGTTATGAGAATCATGAGCTTATTGTTGAGCATGATTTCTTGTATTGTAAATGTGTAGTTTCAATGTTGTTCTTGAAGTTTTCTTTTATGTGTTGTAGTGTTTTGTTGAGGGAGTTCTCAAGGCCATACTTTTGGGAGGGAAGAGTAGCCTTGAGGGTGAAGGAAATTTTATTGGGACATTCAAGGGTGTAGAGTCTCTCCTTGGATAGGAGAGGGATGAAACATGGAAGTATGGGCTCCATGTAGCCATCTCCTTTATTGTTTTGTATATTGGGGGCATTAGGAGTTATTGACATTGTGTTTGTGGTGAAAGATATATGATGAGGAAGCCAAGTGATGGCTTACCTCTCATCATGAGATGTGCTTTCTCCTCTTGAATTTGGTTCCACCTCCACCCTATTTGACTCATGTTCAAACTCTTTGTGATAACCTTGGAAGGGAGATTTCTTTTGATGTATGTTTTATGTTGTTGTGTTTGTGGGCTTGCATGAGTGTTCTCCTTGTCTTTGTGATGGTTCCCCTAGGTCGAGGGTGGCTTCAGAGAAGCCTAGGTTGTGAGGTGATCACTCCTTGGCCTATGGATTTTGTATTTTAAGAATTTGGAGCCTTTGAAGACTTCATGGTTGGAGTTGATATCTTGAAGAGTTGTTGATATTTCATTTTTGAGTTGGGACACTTTTGTATTGTGTTTAAAGTCATTGTAAGGATATCTTGTGACATGCACGAGTTCAATGTTTTTAGTAATGGGGTATCACTCCAAGTTTTGCGATTATATCAAGTGGTGTTGTATCAAGTTGAAGAAATGAATAACTTTCTTTTGATAGATTTATGGTTATATGAAAATATAGTATATTGTTCAAGGAAGTTTTGTGTATTCATGTTTTATACAATGAGAAATATACAATGTATTTGTTTCAAAAATGAGATTGTATTAATGGTTATTAGTTTTCCTTGAGTTCTTTGAAATGGTCATTGAGAAATATTAATGTTAGTATTGTTGTTAATGTATTATGAATAATGTAAGGAAAAGATTAAGAAATTTTGTTGTAGAAATCTCTTTAGTAATTTGAAGCATTAGTATGTGAAGTAGTAATTCATGTTCATGATCAAGTATTGAAATAAGGAAGCTTACAATTTCAAAGTTTAGTTGTTACTTTTGATAAAATTTATGTTACAAACATATTTGAATTTATGGTTGAAGGAATAAATTCTAATCATCCTATGTATACAAAAAGAACTAGACTAAATCTAATATACTCCTAAGCACTTAGTGAAAGAAATAAAAATAAAAGAGTGAAGAAATGAGTTGAAACAAAACAAATGAAAAAAGCTCAAGCCAAAAGCAAAAAAGTTGTAAAATGACCACCTACAGGTCTCTGGAAAATGTATGGGAGAAATCCCATACATTTTCCTAAAATCCTGAGTCATTTTTTTATTAATTTCCCTAACCCACTTGTAAATCTAGACTTCAAAAAATATATATATTAAGACACTAGTCAAACAATTCATCTTCAAATGAGCTTGTTTTGGTGGGACCCACCTGGGTCGCCACCCAAGAAACCCATCACGACTTCTAAAAAATCTTCCTTAGAATAAAATAATATATTTAAATTTATTTTTAAAAAAATTGCATGTTATAAAAAATCCCTATGCAAAAAAAAGTTTACCCATGTTGAAAGACTTTTAAAAGTTTTTTTTTTAAAATTGTTGAAATTTTTTTTTTAATAAATTATTATTTGGGGGGGAGGAACACGGGCCCCCACACCCCCTTGGGCATGCCGCCACGGGAGATGGCTCCACTAGGACTGTAGGTACCGCACTTCCATGACAGGTGGTACTCTGCAACACAGGGTACCGCACTGTCTTACGGAGCGGGCCCTTGCGACAGTCCCAAAGGGACTTTTTAAAAAATAAGGTTTGTTAAGTTATTTAATTTTTTTTATTTTTGTTTTTCTTAATAATTAATAAATGAATTTAATTTATTATTAATTTATTTATTTATTAATTAAATTACTTATTAATTAATAAATTAATTTATTAATAATTTTTATATTTCTTTAAAATTATTGGTTATTCTTAATAAATGTTGTTGTTAACAAATATAATAATTAATTAATATATTATATTAATTTATATATTTATTTATTAACATGTTTCTCTTTATAATTTAATTTATTACCTAATGTTAATTTAATACATGTATTATTAATTAATATATGACGTTTACTAATTGAATAATACTTTTATCAATTAGTATGTGATTTGTTAATATTTGATAATTAATTAATAGTTTTATTAATAAATTTTATTTATTATAGATTAGCTTAACCCTTCTATATGGTTATCTATAAGAGTGATATGCTAATCAATTAATGATTAAAAGTGGAATTTATTAGCATGAAAAGGTTTATTAATTAATGTGAGTGGATAGATAAAGCTAATGATCCCACTATACTTAACTAAGTTAGCATACCATGAACACATGACTTGTTTTATGGGAAACTATTTACTTGACCTAGTAGATTAAATTAACTAATGCTTAAAATTAATCCCTCTTTATGCTATACTCATTTGCTTAAGGTTTGCGTACTAAGCCTTCTCAAGATCTACTATTCAACCAGAATCAACTGCTAACCTTAGTTATAAACTTAATTATCCTTTCAAAAAAAAAAGTTGGTGTGTTTTTAGAGTGAAATTTTATGGGCATGACAAAGGAAAGATACCTGATGACTTGTTTGAGAAATTAGTAAATAGGAAGAAGAGAGCAGCTGAAGAAGATAACAAGATCAGAGAGAACTTTGTGAGAAAGCTCAGTGACATCAGAGATGAAGACCACTTTAAAGAAATCATGAAAGATCTAAATATTCATCTTAGAACTAAAAGAAGAATAATTCTAATAATGGGAGGTAATTATGAGGAAATAATTAAGGAAACTGAGCAAGCAGTTGTAAAAGTGATGACAACAAGTGTTGGTAAGCACTTTAGTGCAGCAGAACAAGCTATGGAAGATGAGCATCAGAAGAGTCCCTCTCCACCACCATCAATTAACATTGAAGATGAATCAATGAATGTGGAAGGAATCAATATCATACTGAATACTGATGACACTCCTTTTAGCAATCTAGAGAACATTGTTGACAATTTGGCTTTGGAAGAGCAGGATAGATCAATTGAAGAAGAAAGAAAGGAAATGAGGAAATAAGAAGAGAAACAAGCAGAAATTAAAGTTAATGGAGAGATTCAAGGACAGAAGGAAACTCCAAGAAAAGTGGAAATCATTCCTACCCCTTAGATTGCAGCAAAGAAACCACAAATTGAATCTATTTTTGTTGATGATGATGATAAAATGGAGTTGATCTCATCCCTGAACAAGATAATTGGAAAGAATAAGAAGGTGAAAATCCTTAAAAGACTATTGTAGGAAGTAACGGAGAAGTTGCAAAGTGTTGTGACTAATCAGATAACAGAGGTAGATCCACAGATAAAAGCCAGAGAAGTGATGAAGACATTTGACAATGAATTCACTAAATTGTCAGATATAGCTATAGTGAAGGCTCAGGCAGCCTATGAGGCCAAAATGTTTCTAAATATAAGTCAAAATATCAAAAATGATATCAGTAATTTGGATGTGTGTATAAAATACTTAAGAAGGAATTTGGAAAAGGGAAAAGCTTTGTATATACAATGTACAAATACAGACATTCATGTATCAGAAGTGATTGAGAAGATTAGAGAAAAGGAGACTGAAATTCAAACAGAGGTAAATCTGTTAGCCAACCCTAATGTAAAAATACTAGATATTGAGAAAAGAATTAGCAAAATGAATAATGAAATAAGGATTCTTAATGATGAAAAAGATAGAAAATTGAGAAGATTCACTCTTCTAAGAGAGCACATTTAAATCAAGATAAGTATCATTGAAGGACAATTGGAAGAATGTCTTTCATCGAAGACATCTTATGAGAAGTTCAATTTTGTAAACCTTCATACATGTGAGATCACATCTTATGGTTTATGTGCACTACTCAGTGTTGCAGACACCATTAAGAAGGCATGGGAGAAAGAAATAGAGAACATAAAAGTGAACTTTGCAGATTGTGTTGCAAGCCTACCGACTCTGCAAATTTTGAATCAAGGTAAACAATTTTGAGAACACAGTTTTGGGACCCTTTTTTTGTCATTGTTGTCAAAAGGGGAGTGATAGCAGAAAATTGATATATATATATATATATATATATATATATATATATATATATATATATATATATATATATATATATATATATATATATATATATATATATATATATATATATATAAGGAAGTATGTTCCTAGGGGGAGCATAGATAAGATATATGGAGTTATAAGGATAGTGAAGATATAATTTTTTCTATGGCCACAATTTTTGAGTTTTGAAATTTTTGAGACTTAGCCAATTTTTTCATATGTTGCCACCAATGACAAAGGGGGAGATTGTTAGAAATTTGGCTGAGTTATATATCTATATGTTGTCATTATGGAAACATATGATCTACATGAAGACCGCATATGACAAAGAGCAAGTATGACAGAGTGCAGAACTAAAATTGTCTAAGTGTAAGCAGTATTTTCCCAGTGTAACCAGATATAGTTTTGATTGGTGATGTTGATAGAAGTAAGGTCAGTACTTGCACACTTGAACATAGATACTATGATGCATATTGAAGACTCACCTGAGAGTGCAAGTCTGTAAGGCATGTACGAAAGAAGTTATTGTAGTATTACAAGAACAATGTTAAAGCCGATAAGACAGAGAAGAAGATAGAATTGGTAAACAGTTAAGGGATTATTTTGTTTATCAAAATAATATCTTAATCATATGAAGGGATAACATCCTAGATGTTAACCCTTGGGAAACACATGTTAAAATTTATTTTGTAAAGTGCTTTATGTTTAGTAAAACTGACTATAAAAGTTATTACTCTTGATAACTTGTATAAATGTAAGACATATGTAATGCGAAGAAGAGTAATGATATAGATGAACATATGTATGCGAAAGATATTGATGTCAAGTTTTGAAAGTCAAGAAAGTAGTATAAGGTTATGTACCTTTCCCTATTTTGTATTCAGGAATTATTTTACATTACATGTTTGGCAGTGGGCTCATCTTGTAATCATTTGTAATTAGTACTAACAACTCTTAGCAAGGTTGAGGCTTCTAACAAGGCCTAGAGTCCCTTAATCAGGACTGAGACACTATATATATGTAACATTATCTTAACAGGGTCAACATCCTTAATAGAATACTTTTTATTAGTGCATCTTTGTGGGTATCATCCCCACTGGGGTTTTCCCTTGGCCAGGGTTTCCTCGAGAACAAATAATGTGTTATGAGTTCATTTTCTTTACTGTTATGCATGTTCTTTAGTTTACTTTGCTAGGCAAGTATCAAGATAATCTGTTATATCCATAATTAGGCAAAACCAAAAGTTTTTAGAATACTGATTCACCCCCCTCTCAGTATTCCCTATTTCTAAAAATCTCTTCTATATATTTTAGGTTTAGGTTAGATTCATTGAATCCTTCCATCAATTTATTCTCCTCCTTTTCCTTCTAGATACATATTCAAACTTATCCTTGATTGCATAAGAAAATAGTTTACCATGCATTAAATGCTCCATATCATTCATTAATAATTTTAACACATTTTACATATCCCAACAATTCAACTATGTTAGCTGGGATTCTCAATTATTTCACAAACTATAAATTATTGACACTTGTTCAATACTATGTTTATCTCCTCGGTCATCACTGGATATCTCAATCATCACTAAAACTTTCCTTCTTGGAAAATATTATCTTTGCTCGGTTAATTATCTATTGCTTGACAATTACTAATTCTCAGTCGACACTAAATTTTCTCAGCTTATACTGGCGCTCAGTCGACACTAGCATCACTCAGCTTAAACTAAGTTTCTTCACTTTTTCTCGGTTAAGCCTATGCTCCCATTCTTTCTTCTTCACTTATTGTTAAAGATAAATAACACATTACCTTATCAATGTGCCAACTAATCAAGTACCCATTGAAGTATCACATAACTCAACCTTTCCTTAGGTCCTCTTGTTATCTCCTTTTTCAAATCCTCTTCATCAATCAAAAGATCTAGTACTCTACTAGATAGTAACTATCTTATCAGTTAAGATTTGACATCAATGACAATACAACAATTGTTTCAATTCTAGTTTCCAACAATCTCCCTCTTTGGCATGGATGGCAACACCACATGTTATACCATACAATCCAAAAAAAAATATGATGAAGCAACTTCTGTCAACTCTCTTTGTGTATTAGATCTTCATTAGTATCCTTAGCTTCATTCTGATTCTCATCCAAGTACCAACTCCCTCTTGGATATATTTCTCTCTTATTCAATCACTCCCTCTTTTCTTAGGGTCATTTATGAATCTCTTCCTCTTTGAAAACAATGCCAAAGAAACTTTTACCTATCACTTGCACCTTTACCATGTAGATATCTTCATATCAGTTCTTTGATTTGTATGCTTCCTATGTCATCTTTCTTATGACTGATTAACATCTTTTTCTTTACTTTTCACAACTCTAGGCAACTCCTAAAGTGTGACCTCTTCTACATCAATTTGTTAGATATTTTGATTTATACTATTTGATGCAATGCTCCTATATGTTACTAGGTAGCCTTAGTTAGGGGAATCACCCCTAAGTTACCTCTAAGATATTCATGAGCATCTTTAGGTAATTATTTTGTGAATATGTCTGCTGATTGTTCATTTGTAATCACATATTCTAATTTCACTTCTTTGTCTTGAACTAGCTCTCTCAAGTAATGATACTTGATAGCAATATGATTAGTCTTAGTGTGCATTACATGATTCTTTGATATGTTGATAGCACTTGTTTTATCACAAAAAATAACAAGTGGCTTGGTAATTTCCTCTTTCATACCTTTTAACAATTGCTTGATCCACACTAAATTTGAATAATTCACTATTGTTGCTACATATTCAACTTCTGCTGTAGATTGGGAAATGTAGTTCTATTTCTTGCTTGTCTAAGAGACTAATCTCTTTCCTAGAAAGAATGTGCCACCACTTGTACTCTTTTTTTCATCCACATTTCCTGCCCAATCTGCATCAGTGTAAACTTTCAATTCAAACTTGTCATTCTCCTTGTAATACAATCCATAGCCCTCTGTTCCTTTTAGATATCTCAATATCCTTTTCACTACCATCATGTGACTCTCCTTAGGATTTGCAAAAAAATATTGCAACAATCCCAACTACTAAGGCAATATCCAGTCTGCTATGGATAACATAGTGTAGCTTTCCAATCATAGATGTATACAAGGTTTGATTTACTTTAGTTGTATCATCAATTTTTTATAATTTTTTTCCAGTAGCCAAAGGTGTACTTACCGGTCTGGATTCTTCCATACAAAAATTTTTTAGTATCTCCTTGACATACTTAGATTGAGTAATATAGATACCTTTCTTCATATGATAAACTTTCAAACCAACAAAGAATTTGATCTCACCAAACAGACATTTCAAATTTAGTTTGTATCTCATTTGAAAAAGTTTGACATAGGGCATGTTGTCCTCCAAATATGATATCATCAACAAAGATTTCAGCTAATAATATCCCTTTACCTTTTCTAGTCTTCAAATATAGATTGTTGTTGTCATTTTTCCTTATAAATCCAATCTTTATCAAATAATTGTGCAATCTCTCATACCATGCTCTAGGGGCTTGCTTCAGTCTATACAGTACCTTATGCAGTTTACAAACTATGGTCTTCTTGCTTGGGTCAAAAAATCCTTTTGGTTGTTCAATGTATACTTCTTCTTCTAGTATTCCCATTAGAAATGTAAATTTGACATCCATTTGATACACTTTGAATCCTTTAAAAGATGCATATACAAGTAGAGTCCTTACTGCTTCAAATCTTGCAACTGGGGAAAATGTCTCCCTATAGTAAATGCCTTCTTTCTGTGCATATCCCTTGCATACCAATCTAGCTTTGTTCCTAGTCACTTCTCCATGTTCATTTAGCTTATTTCTGAATACCCATTTTGTTCCAATAACATTCTTGTCTTTTGGTCTTGGCACTAGTGTCTAGGTTTTTTTTTTCTATCTGCTCTATTTCTTCATTCATGGATTGTATCCAATATTTATTCTCTAAAGCATCTTTGACTGTCTTAGGCTTAAATTCACATAATAAGCATGTTTGATCTTTCAACTTACTTCTTGTCATGACTCCAAATTTTTTATCTCCAATAATTTGTCCTAGCTTATGACGTCTTCTTACATATTGTGCCAATGTAGGTTCATATTTCTTTTCTACTTGTTCTTGATCTTCAAGTTCATCTTGTAGGTTCTTTGTCTCTTCTTCTAATTGATCGACAATATCCTCCTTGGTGTAGGAGCACCTAGGGTCTTTAGGATACCCTAGTATAAGCATTTTGTCTTGTAGTGACCTTAGCCAAGTCACTATAAGGACTATGAAGAGTCCCTTGTGAGTGTGTGAAGCCTAACAAGTCCTAGGAAGGTTGGTTAGAGTCAAGAGAAGGTCCTTACTAGGCTTGTTAAGTCTTAGGGTTCTTTGTCTAGTTGCTAATCTAATATGCTATTTGGTCAAAGACTAAGTTGAATTTCCAAAATGATGGAATAAAGAGGAAAAATGGTCTCAGAGTGTTTGATCCACCATTGAGGTCATCTAGGACTCATTGGAGTGGTCTAGACAAGTTTGACAACAAAGTTGTAAAAGTTGTTAATGACAACTTTGCAATTTTGCAAAGTTGTCATGACAACATTGTGTCAAAATACCTCTCAAAGGCTAAAAGTAGTTAGGGATCCTTTTGATCAGTTTTTCTCAGTCTCCGTACACTACTTAAGTGTTTTTCTGACTAGAGATGAAGGTTGTCATGTTTTGGATCTTTTTGTTTTGAAGAAATTAATTACTAGTGTGCTCTGTAGCTCGGATTCAGTGCTAAGAGATTGATTATCCTCAAACTATGGATTGATCTAAGCCTAGCTTTTGCATGTGTGAATAGATCATTGTTTATAGTTTTCTTTGTGTGTATACATTTAGTAGTTAGGTTGGTTTGTAGCTTTCTTTAGATTTCTCCTCTATGACCAGTTCACTGGTTTAACCAAATTTGAGGACCTAGAAATGGCTCTAGCATGAAAAAAAATGGAGGGAACTATACGACCCTTTAGATTATGCTAGAGAATTGTATATATGTTGTATATGTGGATTTTTATGGCCAAGTGTGTAGGGAAGCTATTTTTATGATCAAGCCCTAGGCGAGCTAGACGATACCTGGTTAGGGAACTTGACTATAACCAGTGAAGGGTAGAAGGCTTTGGGGATTGAAAGGATCAATCCAAGAATGTGGAAGTGAAGAAAAAGGTCTAAATATGTAAAACTCAAAAGGAGAGGTCCTGATCAATTTTATGGAGTAATCACCATTTCTTCACTGTGAATCAGAGAAAGGCAATTAGGCCTAGAAAGTAGGCATGGTATTAGGAAAGTACTATACAGAGTCTTTGAAGATCCAAGACCTAGAAAATATTCAAGAAATCTGAAAATGGTATTCAAATTTCAAGTTTATTTGGGCACTTGTCTGGGAAGATGGAAAGTTACATGCCGAAAGGAGTGTTAAAGAACCTAATTAGGCCTAATAGAGGCTTATAGCCTTGTAGCCCTATTTTGATGAGATCGATTATTGTATGAGGAAGGTTGAAGAATCAAGAAGCTCAAACCTAATCAAGATTGACACGCAAGAAGACTTCTATCCAAATTACAATGAATTACCAGTGTGGTAGTAAGGAGATGGACTTCAAGAATTGAGTTCATGCAGGGGTACATGGAGAAGGAGTTGAGTAACTAAATTGGTAGAGAGGTATAGGAGAGTGAGAAGTGATTGTGAGTAATCCCTCATTAAGGTAGGGTCTTAGAGAGCCCTAACTAGGTCAAGATAAGGACCTAGAGTAAGTCCTTGGTGAATTAGGACTAAGTTTAAGAGACCCCCCTATCAAATTTGTATCAGAGCTACCAAAAGATTTGGGATAAGATATAGTGCATGTCATAAGGTGGAAGTACATTAGTGGGTGAATCCACCATGGTGAAAAATGCAAAATTGGAAAGAGAAGTGACAGAACAAAAGGAGAAGAATAGATTCCTAGGAGAAGCCCTAGAGGCTATGAAGGATAAACTTGAGGAAGTTGTTGAGGCAACTGACAAGATGAAGGAGAAGTTAGAAAATGATGAAGACAAAGGAAAAGAAATGGATGAAAATGACTATATACTAGAACTAGATCCTCCAATGCAAGAGGAACCCTTCCTTAAAGCCATAAAGGCAATGGGTGGTAAGTCACTTGAGGGGATACCCTTCTTCACTGGAAAAATGGACTCAGAGTTAGTCATGGAATGGATTGAAGGGATGGAGAATCACTTCAAATGTGAAGGTGTCTTAAAGGCACATGAAGTTAAGGTGGCCAAGGCAAGACTCAGGGACTAGCCCTAACATGGTGGAAATTCCTTCAAGAAGAGAGGGAAAGAAAAGGGAAAAGACTAATAGAAAATTGGATGGCTATGGTAACAAAAATCAAGGAGAATTATCTACCAGAGGATCATGAGATCCAAATGCACAAGAAAAGGCAAAGTCTTAGACATAAAGAAATGGATGTGGCCTCCTATACTAAGGAATTTAAAAAACTATGCCTAAGATATAAGGTCAAAGAAGAAGAAAGTATTAGAGTGGAAAGATTTTAGGTGGATTAAGATGGAGTATCCAAGAAGAGACTAGTTTTTGGACTCGTACTACTATTCACAAGTGCTTTCAATTAGTACTTAAAGTGGAAGAAAAAAATTAGAAAAAACAAGACTCTACCCCGAGGGGTAGAGGAAGAGTAAGAGACTCTAGAGGACACATAGGTGGATATGGTGGAAGGAATAGTGAGCTAAGGAGCCTGGGAGACTCTAAGATGGTTGAAAAAAGTAATGAGCCAAGTGGAAGAGGTAACTATGGTAGATGAAGAGGATTTAATGGAGGTGGAAGAGGTAGACCAAGCAATTTTGGTAGAGGTTCACACTTTGCAACCATGAAATGTTATGATTGTGGTCAACTAAGACAACCTACCTATAGATGCCCTGATAAAGCTTCAAGTTCACAGGGGGAGAAGAAGATATCCTATGCACAAGAAGAGGTGAGTAGCGTCAAATCACCAGAGGCTAGTCTGGATTCAGAAAATGGTGAGAACCTTGTTAGTGCTCAAAATTGTAGATGATCAAAACTTAATCAGAAAACTTTGATTTATAACTCTAGTAGTCCCAATAGATACATCAACAATAATCAACACTAAGGTACTAAGGATTTACAATCTTTCTTCTCTTTGAGCTTAAAGCTTTAGGTGGGTATTACCTCTCAAGATTGAATTCTTCAAAGATCTCAATTATGACCTGTATACTTGATATAGATCTAACCATATAACTCATACAATTTAAAGTAAATCATTTTAATCTAATTGATGATGAAAAAAACTACAAAATAAGCATAGACTAGTGCCAAATCCTAAGGCATCAGAGTCAATAAATTCACATCTACATAAACTCTCTCAAGTTCAACATACCCAAACCCCAGATAAAATGCCTTACAAATTACCCTTTTATGCATAAATCATATCATCTAATTCATATATGAAGACTAAAATCTCAGAGACCTCACTCAAGAATTATCACTCCCTTGAAAGGAACTCAAGTTTCAACCCCACTATCTACCTTGTAGAAAGATGTATCTAAAATGCCTTGCAAATTTAAACACACAAAGAAATCAAAATCATACATGAAGATAATAAAAGATAGACATCAAAATTTAGTATATTTTATTGATCAACTTCCTGTATCAGTACATTCAGAAAAACTAGATTCCTGAGAATCAAAAACTAAATCTATAAGCTCCTATGACAATAAGTGTTTCACCACCCTTTGATGTGAGTTTATATTTACTATATATAGAGAGACCACCTTGGGATCCTTGAGAAAAGGATGAAACAAGCTACAGGTGGCTCTAATAGTGACTTGCACTAGAATACAAAAGAGTTCAAGCCTTTAACAGAAAAGAGGGAAAGTAGCGCCTGAAGTTGTTTCGTCTATGTTGAACTTCCATTTGAGCTTGCACCTTTGTCTGTCAGTATTCAAACAAACTACAAATGTTGTTACATGAATGATGACCACCTAACTGGCTAACTTACATCATCCTTTGTATGATTAGTTGTTATCCCTATGCTCATAGGTCAAGTGCATTGCTGGAGCTCATTCATCTTCAAAATCATCAAGGTCATCTGTTGCATGCTTACTTATCTTGGGCTTTGTCATATTGTCCCATGTAGTGACCTGTTCCTCTATGGGCCATGGAAACTACTAAATGCTCTGCATTTGCTTCTTTAATTATCTCTCCCATCTTGCATCAACAATCTACTTTATATCTATGATGAGCTTGCCGAAGTCCATCTCTTCTTTGAAAGCTTCATCCAGAACTATGTTGAAGTGATCTATGTCAACCTCATTGTTATCTTTAAGGAAAACCTCCTTCTTAGGTAGTAAGAGATTAAAGTCTAACCTCCATGTATCCAAATTCATTACTTCTCCTTCTATTATGATCTAATGAATGAATCTATTGAAACTAGGTCCAAACACTACCATCTTTGTCTCAACTTGATTGGCCTTACCCTTAAAGAAAGATGAGACAACACCAATCTTTTCAATTTCAACTTCAACTTGCAAAACTAGTTCTGGGATGTCATTCCTTAGAGACTGCACTACTGTTAGTCTTTGAAACAATGATTCCCTTGTTGACCAAGTTGAATGAAAAGTACTCAAAATAGAAATAAAATTGTTTACCTTAATTTGTAAACTAGGCAACTTATTATATGTAGTATAAACTGCCTCTATCATGTCCTTCAAAACTTCTATCCTATGTTGCAAGATTTTTAACAAGGATTGCATAACAATCTCAATCTTTTCTTTGTCCACTTTCTCTTTTGTTGCATCAGCTTCCTCTTCATTTACACTTTGAACTTTCGGTAGTGCAAGCTTCTCTAGTGGTGTAGAGGCAAATGTAGGCATGATGAGGATCTGTTGTTGCAAATCATCTACACATTTCTCTAATTCTTTCTCTTTCATTATTCATACTTCTCTATCCCTTACCAAAGCACTATAATTGTCAAAAAAAAATTGGTACCTATCAGATAGTTTCTTGGTTTTGTCTTCATTTAACCTAGAAAAATGAGTTAGCACCTATGAGATCTCAAGATCTCTAGTGTTGTGGATTGACCACACAATTTTGTCACCATCCATCTTCTCTTGGATAATCAACAAGGAAGACTTTTGGTCCTTTGGATAGAGGTTCCACATGGCCAATGCCTTACTCTTAGGGCTATATCCAAACCCTTTTATCAAATCCCCCACTTGGGTTTCTGAAATCAAGTTAACATTATCTTACTTCCCGATCTAGTCAATCACAAAAGCCAAAGCTAGGTCCCAACCTGGTACAAGCAACATTTTGCTAGCCTTTACTAGTTGCCTAGCTTCCTTGGGGGTTATGGTTTCAGACTCAGGATCATACTCTTTCAAAATCTGGACTACCTCATCAGGTACTTGCCCCTCCTTTGTGATTTTCATAGTAGATGCAACCTATTGTTTCTTGTGCCATAATAGGAATTGCTTGAATTCATTTGATTTAATGAAATTATCATCTTTCAAGAAAGCCTTTTGATTTGGCATTCTCTCATCTCTATCTAAGGCCAAGGGAAACTCAACTTCTTCTGTTACCATTTTCTATTTTCTCTTATCTTCTATGATCTTTTGCCTGGGTCTATGATCATGGGCTCTATCTCCTGGAAAGAGAGCCTTTACTTTGTCTCCTTTATTCACAGGGGCCCTTGCTTGTGAAGACTCTCCTATTTTCAATTTCTTCTTCTTGTGAGGAAGCTCACTAGTATCCTAAGAGCTAGGAAGCTCTTTTAGATCCATTATTAAATTTTCTTCTCCTTCTTGCCTAATAGGAGACCTTTGTTCCAAAGTAGGAGGATTGTATATTGGATAGCCTCCATCACTATCCTCGTAGTCTGATTCTGAGTGTTTCTCCTTTTCCCTATCCTTGTCATCTATTTGGTCCTCAATTGAGTTGACCAATGTGTGAAAATTGTCCATCATCATATCTAGCCTTTGTAGATAAGGCACTGTAGGGTAGAAACCCCTAAAGGACAATCCCTTTGCTTTCATTAGTTTTTCAAGTCTCAACAATTAATTGAATTGTTCTACTATCCTTTCTATCTTATCCTCCTCAATGATGTTTCTGATGATGTCCTCCTCTAGAAACTCCTCATGTATATTACTTATTGGAATGGAAGGAGTGTAATATTTCCTAGCCATTACAATGAAGTTCTCTATATCAACATACCTTGGCACACCAGCATTCATTTTATACTAACTTAACCAATCATTCAATTTACTAAATGCATTCTTCCCAATGGTGAAGTTGCATGCTCTAAAATGCCTTGGGTTAAATGTTCCCTTCCTATGGGGGACCAAGTGTTCTTTGTCAGTCAACATGAGCTGCCAAATAATTTCTAAGAAGGTAATTCTTGGTGGAAAAAAAAATGGTAAAACATGAGGTGGCTGGGGGCATCCATAAACTCTTATTATTGTGTAAGTCTTCCATAATAGAAGTCTCCCCAGTTGTGATCTTTAGGCCACTTATAAAAAAATTGTTGATGCCTTAGTAGTTGTAGAGCCTTAACTGGTAGCCTTGAAAAAATTAGCCCTAGGCTGATCAAGATAGGCTGCACCATTGAATTTTGAAAAGCACATAAATCACAATTAGGGCAAGTAGGGCTCCAGGCTCCTATCCAAAAATGTACTGGGTTGGGTTGACCATTCCACATCATCTAAGGCTATAGGTTATGCAAATCCATAATGTTGTAATTGTAGAACAAAATGAAATGCATTAATAATGATTAATGCAAAAATCTAGGAGAGGCTTCCCTCTTTCTTATTGCCTCCAAACCTTCATGCATTCTGTTAATGACATACCCAATGTAGTCATATCCTTTTCTTGTGTGCATTTTTTGTGAATCTAACACCATCATCAGGATGTCAAATGTAATTCTTTATGATCCACCATCTACTCCTAGCACTCCACATAAACCATAAGAAATATACTTCACATAGAAGCATAAGTCTTTGTAAAAGTAAGGGGTTGACCCAGCCATTGGTGCAATGTAGTTCTTGGTGGCTTGTGGAACATGGCTTTGAATCTCCTTTGACACAAGGATAGATTCCTAAGTATTCCTATGGGCCTGCCCCTATAAATTGATTTTTGTGGCCATGGGAATACGGATACCAAAATCCCTCATAAATGAATTTCTATCAAATGTGACCAGAGCCGAGCCATCCTCTCTCCTAATTGTCTTTGATAAAGGGTCATATTTGCTGGCCAAAGCAACAAGTAAGTCTGCATCTATAAAAACATCAGGTACTATTAATTTGGCTAGCCTAGAGGTCCAAGGGTTTGACATAGGCATTGAACTATCAACATTCTTGTAAAAATACCTAAAGAGGCACATCCCAGATAGATCCCTAATTTTTGCATCTCTACAATAAGATAGGTCATCAGCAAAGAGTTCATCCCTAACCTTTTTATTCTGTGATGAGCTAGGCAACATAGTAAGAAACTCATCTGAGAAGCTTTCTTTCTATTTTTCCTTGGATCCCTTTCTCGTGGAAGCTCTGCTAGTTGAAGGCTGACTCATTTTGATTATAATTGTAAACTCTTCCAAAAATTCTGAATTTCACTAAACTGCTTAATCACCAAAAGACTCACAAATTCCCATAATTCTCTAGCTCTGGCTCTTTATAAGGCTTGGTAATTTTAGAATAAGTTAGAGTTAGCTGTATTTATTTTAGAAAATTGAATGCGATTACCCTTTCAAGAATTCAATCTCTGTAATTCATGTCACTTCCCCCATTACTTGGCATGCCTTGAACTTCAATTCACTAGCTGTGTGAAGAGACAATGACAGGTAATCAAATTTGATTTTTTGGTGACCTCGCGACTACACATCTAATCACAGTCGCTAAAAGGCATGGCACTTTTTCATATTCTTCAGAGATTAAGTGACCAAAAGGAAATATCTAAGTCACAGAATGAATTTACCTTTTATGATTTCTTCTTGAGATTCAGTGACTACCGTTAGATCCTAATTTGACGGTCTAGCTTAAGTCCTTTTACTTTTAGTTTTCTTCATTTAGAAACTCCGTGACTATAGTTTCCTCATAGTCATTGCAACATTCATTACTTATCAAATTTATCCTGAGATCTAGTGACCATAGTCTTTCCTAAGTCTCATTTCCTTATTTCCTTATTGAGAGACTTAGCGACTACACAGTGAGTCTCTTAATTTCTAGAACTTTATTCAAATATTCTTCTCATGACTTCATGACAACCATAAGATCTTAATCTAATGGCAGTTGCTTAGTCTTAGCATCTTTTGGATGATATCACTTTTATCTAGCGATTAAGAGACAACCGTTAGATCCAAACTCAAAAAGAACAAAATCAACGGTAGTTGCTTAATCTCTAAATTTTTATTCTGACTTTGACTTCCTTTGGAGACCTGTAGACTAAACCTCTCTAGAGATCTGATGACTAAAAGTAGAAAATCTCTGATTTAGTGCTTCTAGAGACTTAGTGACTTAAGTTCATTTCGTAATCACTAAGAAATTATTATTTCTTTATTTCATTCATCGACCAATGATGAGAGAACCCATCATCAAATCCAGCAAACAAATTCATATCTTTTTTCATTTTTTTGACCTCAGTTGACACTTAACCTTTAGTCATCTTGCGATCACATGGCTAAGGTTACCTTCAAGTCGCTCAATGATTTTCTTAACCTAAGTTTACTTTGGAGACTGGGCGACAAAGCATTTCTCATGGTCGCTGCAACTTTTCTTAACTCATGGTTCAACTGGGAGATAATGTGACGACCACCCAATTACAACTATATCAACGACTCAAATTTAATCTTTGAAAACCTTTATCTTAACCCATCATCTTCTGGTGATTACATGACTGAAGATATCTCACAGTCTCATAATATTTCTCTTTACCCTTGTTAAATCTGGAGACTACATGAAACCTTCATTTGCCAAGTCGCTAGATGACCTTTTAATCTCGGTTAGACTATGAGATATAACACTGACCATTGATCCTTCTTCCATCTTACGGTTCTCACCAAGTCATTAAAAATATTATGACTTAACCATTACATTGTGAGACTAGGAGATAACCATTTCGCTAGATCACTGAATGTTTATAACATAACCACTAGGATTCTGAGGATACGTGACTACCACAATCACTAGGTCGTTGGATAAAAATATTAATCACCAGAGCACTAGGAGACCTGGTGACTGAAAATTAGAACATAACTGCCATCCTTTATGTGGAGACCTAGCGACTAAGGAGAAGACTCATAATCACTGAAGCTTTGGTCATTTCATCATTTCATTAAGAGATCACCCAACTGAAGGCCTTTTGAGTGTCAAGATTTATTGACTAAAGTTGCCTTTAAAATATTTACTAGTAGTAGTCACTAGATCTCACAAAGATCATTTGGAGATGATGCAGGAGCATCCTGGGTGTAAGAGCAATCTTGCATCACCCAAAAATATTTCTATTTTTGTATTCAATAAGGGCTATCTTGTGCAGAGTTGCTATTTATGGAAACTTTCTATTTTTAGTAAGTTAGTCTTACGATCTTGGAATGTCTGATTTTACATATGGAGGTTCATGTCAGTCATATCAGCCTACCAGCAAAGTTTCATGGCTAGATTAGGTGTAGTTTTGAAGATATTGAAGATTTTCGGTATTGGCAGCAGGGTACAGAAACTTCAAACTCAGTTTTGAAGGCTTTAGAGGCCCCAGATGAGGGTGAAAAATTGGATGACAAATGCTTTACACTGGTCAAGCCTGTAGAGCACTTCGTGGCATTTTCAGAATGGGGTTATAATAGCCAATCGGGTCAACGGGTGATGACTTATGGTCTTCGGAAGTTGGGTCACCTGAAATGGCAGAAAATAATTTTTCTTCAAAATTTTTGTTTGGGTTTCAAAACTCATTTTGAGCCGACTTTGATGTAATAAATTGTAAAATAAAATAATTTTAAGTTTGGTCGGCCCTAAGGGCTAAATTTCTAGAACCTTCTCGGGCGGTGGAAATTGCCTATATAAAGAAGGCCCGTAGTGTTGTCTAGGGCAGTTCTGGGTAGTAGATCTGGGTATTGATTCGAGGCTTTGTCCTATAGAATATTGTAAGGGAATGCCCATGTGGCATTGCATATTGTAATTCTAAAAGTTTGTAATTCCACATTTATGGAGATAATAAGAAGCCAATTTTCTATTCTTGCATATTATTGTTGTTGTTTCTCTATTTCTGTTATGTGCTTGTGGTATTAAGGGGAACACCCTTCATCAAGTGGTATCAGAGTAGGAGTTCTTGAGTGTGTAAATAGATCACCAACTGTGAGGCAGTTTGCACCAGGACCGTGCTTAGGGTTTCAGTGCGCATCATGAAAATGCCTCCACGAAGAGAACGTGGCAGAAGAGCTAGTGCTGTGACACCTGAGGTTAGAGAGCTGCAAAGACAAGTGCAAGCATTGTAAGAAGAGATTCATAGAGGAATGAATCTTAATGTCAGAGATGAAAGTGAGGATGAAGCCGAAGAAGAATATCAAGAAGGAGAAGCTGAAATTGTGAACCAGGAGGAAGAAAGACTTTTTCGGGCGATTTCCAAGATTGGGAAAAGACCTAAGATTGAGGTTCCTACATTTTTTGGAAATCTTAACCTAGAGGAATTGATTGACTGGATCAATGAATGTGAAGAATATTTTGAGTATGAAGATGTTGAGGATCCTGATAGGGTCAAATTTGTGAAGGCCAGATTGAAAGGTCATGCGAAGATCTAGTGGCAAGAAATTCAATTGGAGTGAAATAGAAGAGGGAAAGATAAAATCACAAGATGGGATCGGATGGTGGATAAATTGAAGTGACAGTTCATTCCTATTGATTATGAGCTTGACCTACTAAAAAAAATGCAAAGTTTGAAGCAAGCAGGAAGATCTGTTCAGGAGTATACAGAGGAGTTCTATCGACTCCTCATCAGAATAGGCCATGCAGAAGCTGATAAGGAGAAAGTTGCCCGATACCTTAATGGGTTAAGGCCAAGCATTCAGAAGGAGTTGAATCTAGTTCAAATGAATAGTATTGAGGAGGCATACCAATTTGCCCTAAAAGTAGAGGAAAAGTTGAACAAGAAGTTTGAGAGCAAACAAAATGGAAGAGGTCGTGGTGGAAGATCTAGTGGATGGTCATATGGTGGCCGAAATGAAGATCCAAAAAAGAAGGATGAGGCCAGTAGCAGTTAGAATCAGAGAGGAAATAATTCTAATCATTTCTAGGATCAGAGTAATAGAGATCAGAGAGGAAGAGGAAGAGGACAAGGATCTGGAAGAGGAGGCTTCCATGGAACATGTTTTCACTATGGAGAAGAAGGTCATAGGGCATTTGAATGTCCTCAACGCCAAGGCAGAATAGATAGGAGAAATGAAGGCCAGGTCAGAGTTGCACATGTAGATGAAGATGCAAGATCATCAAATTCTGAAGATGCTGAAAGAGGAGAAATGCTAATTAATAGAAGAGTCTTGCTGAGTGGTGAGAATGAACCTAAACAAAGGAGGAGCCTATTTTGCACTAGATGCAAGTGTGAGGGTAAATGCTGTGATGTGATTATCAATAGTGGAAGTACTGACAATTTGGTGTCAGAAGAGATGGTGACAAAGTTGAAGCTCAAGAGACAGAAACACCCACATCCATATCAGATTGCTTGGGTGCAGGATGACCACAAGGTCATGGTCAATGAACAGTGCCTAGTAAAGTTCAAGATCAGCGGGTACAAAGATGAGGTACTATGTGATATCATCTCTATGGATGCATGTCACATGTTGTTGGGTAGACCGTGGTAGTTTGACAGATGTGCTGTACACAATGGTCATGCGAATACCTATTCCCTGACAAAGGATGGAGTGTGACATAAGCTAAAGCCATTGAAGGAGACTGAAGAAAAGGTATGTGGTAATGCAAGAATAACATTTGTTGATGGAAGAAAATTCCTAGATGGTATGAGGCATGAGCATGTGTGTTTTGCTTTAATTCCAAAATTTGGTAAAGAAAAAGTAGAGGATGTGCCTATAGAGGTTGTAGATTTGTTGAATGAGTTTCAGGATATTGTATCTGATAATGTACCTGATGGATTACCACTGGTAAGGAAGATTATTCATTAGATGGATTTGATTCCAGGAGCCAGTTTGCCAAACAAGGCAGCACACAGAATGACACCAGCAAAAAGTGAAGAGTTAAACAGACAAGTACATGAGTTATTGCAGAAGGGGTTGATTCGAGAGAGTCTGAGTCCCTGTGTTGTACTAGCGGTATTAGCACCAAAGAAGAATGGAGAGTGGAGGATGTTTATAGATTCTAGAGCAATAAACAAGATCACAATCAAGTATAGGTTTCCATTACCATGAATGGATGATATTATGGATTGTTTGAGTGGGGCTGTGTATTTCTCAAAGATAGATTTGAAGAGTGGATATCACCAGATTCGGATCAGAGGAGGAGATGAATGGAAGACTGCCTTCAAGACAAAGGAAGGACTGTATGAGTGGTTAGTCATGCCTTTTGGGCTAACCAATGCACCGAGCACTTTCATGCGGCTCATGAACGAGGTTCTGAAAGAATTTTTGGGTAAGTTTGTCATTGTTTACCTAGATGATATTTTGATTTTTGGCAAGACATTGGAGGAACATATGATGCATATTCGTATGGTGTTTGAAAAGTTGAGAGATGAGAAATTGTTGATTAATTTGAAGAAGTGCAGTTTTGTGAAGAAAGAGTTAGTGTATTTGGGATTTGTAGTTTCAGCAGAAGGTCTAAAAATGGACCCAGAGAAGGTACAGGCTATCCTTGAATGGCCTACTCCAAGGAGTGCTACGGAGGTAAGATCTTTTTATGGTTTGGCTAGCTTTTATAGAAAGTTTATCAAAAATTTTAGCAGTATTTGTGGACCCTTGACTGAAACAATGAGAGGGGATAGAAAAGAGTTTAAGTGGACTAATGGGGCAGAAAAGAGTTTTCAATTGTTGAAACAAAAAGTTACAGAACAACCCATTTTAGCACTTCCAGATTTTAATAAGGTGTTTCAAGTAGATTGTGATGCTAGTGGTACTGCAATAGGAGCTGTTATGAGCCAAGAAGGTAAACCTATTGCTTATTTCAGTGAGAAGTTAAATGATGCCAAGAGAAAATATTTTATTTATGATCAGGAATTTTATGCTATAGTTTAGGCATTAAAGAAGTGGAGACATTATCTTCTTCCTAAGGATTTTGTTTTGAATATTGATCATCAAGCGTTGCAATATTTGAATAGTCAAAGAAAGTTGAATCAGAGGCATTTGAAATGGGTTGAGTTTTTGCAGAGTTATGCATTTTTTTTGAAACACAGGAGTGGAAAGTCTAATAGGGTTGTGGATGCTCTTAGCAAACAGCAACTATTGCTGACAGAGATGCAGATTGAAGTGGTTGGGTTCAAGGAATGCAAGAATTTGTATCTAGAGGATCTTGATTTTGGTGAAGCTTGGAAAGCTTGTACAGAACCTGTTACTCTAGACAAGATGAAATGGCTAGATTTTATCATCCAAGATGATATGCTATTCAAAGGGAGTCAGTTGTGCATTCCACAAAGTTCTATGAGGGAGAATCTCATCAAGGAGAAGCATAGTGGAGGATTGGCTGGACATTTTGGTCGTGATAAAACCCTTGCTTTGGTTGGTGAGAATTATTATTGGCCACAATTGCAGCAAGATGTGAAGAAGTTTTTACAGAGTTGTAGAGTATGTCAGATGGTGAAAGGAGTGAAGCAAAATATAGGGTTGTATCAGCCATTACCTATACCAGAGAAGCCTTGGGAGGATATTAGTATGGACTTTGTTCTTAGTTTATCGAGGACACAGCAGGGACATGATTCAATTTTTGTAGTAGTTGATAGATTTTTGAAGATGACACATTTCATTCCCTGCAAGAAGACTAATGATGTTGTTCATGTAGCAGAATTGTTTTTCAGAGAAGTGGTGAGACTACATGGTTTGCCAAAGACCATAGTTTCAGATAGAGACACTAAGTTTGTTGGATATTTCTGGCATACATTATGGAAGAAGTTGAAGACAGATTTGAAGTTTAGTTCATCGCATCATCCACAGACTAATGGACAGACAGAGGTGGTGAATAGAAGTTTGGGAAATCTACTGAGATGTTTGGTTGGAGATAAGCCAACAGGATGGGATTTGATTTTACCATAGGTAGAATTTGCATACAATAATTCTGTCAACAGGAGCACTAGTAAATCACCATTCCAGATTGTATATGGAAGTAGTCGAAGAAATGCATCTGAGTAGAGAAAGATAGATAAAGGAGAAATAAGTAGTGCTGAAGCTGAGGATTTTGCAGAATATTTGAAGAACATCCATGAGGAGGTGAGGAAGCATATTACCAAGATGAATGTGCAGTATAAGACTAAGGCGGATGAGAAAAGGAGGCATAAGAAATTTTAGGTTGGGGATGAAGTCATGGTTCATTTGCGGAAGGAGTGGTTTCTAGTTGGTACATATAACAAGCTAAAAATAAAGAAGTTTGGACCATGTAAGATACTGAAGAAGCATGATTCAGGAAATGCATATGAGGTAGGATTGCCTACTGAGCTGAATATTTCACCAGTGTTTAACATTTTAGATTTGACAGAGTATCATGAAGGAGGTGTTGAAGATGAGGTTGCAGTAGCACAGTGGAGTATTCCAGTAACCAGTTCAGATATCAAGGAGATTGAAGACATACTGGACAGTCATGTTGGCAGAAGCACAAGGAATAGGACATATGAAGAGTATTTGGTCAAATGGAAAGGATGACCTGTTGAAGATTCATCATGGCTAACAAAGGAGGAGGTTAACCATCTTAGTTTTTCTTTGCACACCTGAGTCATGATAGGGTCACTTCTCAAATTACCCTGGGTGTCTGATGCAAGAGCATCCTAGGTGTAAGAGCAATCTTGCATCACCCAAAAATATTTCTATTTTTGTATTCAATAAGGGCTATCTTGTGCAGAGTTGTTATTTATGGAAACTTGCTATTTTTAGCAAGTTGGTCTTACGATCTCGAAATGTTTGATTTTACATATGGAGGTTCATCTCATTCATATTAGCCTGCCAGCAAAGTTTCATGGCTAGATCAAGTGTAGTTTTGAAGATATTGAAGATTTTCGGTATTGGCAACAGGGTACAGAAACTTTGAACTTAGTTTTGAAGGCTTTAGAGGCCTCAGATGAGGTTGAAAATTTGGGTGACAAGTGCCTTGTGCCGGTCAAGCCTGTAGAGCGCTTCATGGTATTTCCAGAATGGGGTTATAATAGCCAATCAGGTCAATGGGCGATGACATATGATCTTCGAAAGTTGGGTCACCTGAAATGGCAGAAAATAATTTTTCTTCAAAATTTCTGTTTGGGTTTCAAAACTCATTTTGAGCCGACTTTGATGTAATAAATTGTAAAATAAAATAAATATAAGTTTGGTCGGCTCTAAGGGCTAATTTTTAGAACCTTCTCAGGTGGTGGAAATTGCCTATATAAAGAAGGTCCGTAGTGTTGTCTAGGGCAGTTCTGGGTATTGATTTGAGGCTTTGTCCTATAGAATATTGTAAGGGAATGCCCATGTGGCTTTGCATATTGTAATTCTAAAAGTTTGTAATTCCACATTTATGGAGATAATAAGAAGCCAATTTTTTGTTCTTGCATATTATTGTTGTTGTTTCTCTATTTCTGTTATGTGCTTGTGGTATTAAGGGGAGCACCCTTCATCAAGAGGCCTAGCAACCAAGAACATCTGCTGAGTCTTATGGAGATAAGGAATATTCTCCATCCTTAAGGAGATTGCACGATAAAGGCATTTCTGAATCGCCAGACTAAGAGGAATATTTTGAATACTTTTGGAGACTGGGCAACTAGACGGTAGACATAAAGCGCACATGCTTAAAGACTCACTTAAGTGATTTGAAAAGTAACGACAAAATAGAACTTAGTTAGGTTTTTATAGGGATTTTGTACTTTCACAAGCATCTTGACCTAGTATTTACATTTTTTCAGTATTACGAACAATTTTAGCATCTTTGGACATGAGAATTTGTAGGAAAAATAGCACAAGAGTAGGGAAATATGTCAAAGAAGAAAGAATTAAAATGCTACCTTGAAAAATTTGAAAATACTACCAATAGTGGCTCTCTTTGAGGATGCTTAAACCTGAATTTATAGCAAGAAGCCAGAATCTTTGGGTGGTAGACCAATCAAAATTTAACCTACAACAGGAAAATTAACACACGAATTGAAATAAAAGACACATATACACTAAGGGACTACTGTGCATGGAACATAAGTCATTTTAATTGATGAAAAATTCTAGGAATTGTCCATGCACTGGAAATTCCTATTCTTCACCATCCATATTTTTTTGGAAATAGGAATCTTTCCCATGAGCCTAATGTATAATATAGGGACCCAACCATAATGATTCAAATTTTTTATGCTTCTCCTTATCCTCACTTCTTGCATTCCATTAAAGGACCAAATATTCAAGCTAAAATTTCCTAATAGTTACCCTCTTATCAAACAAGTATTTCATCTTTTGTTGTAGTTTGATGTTCTCCTTTTGGCCTTCTCTTCTTGTTTCATCCAATTCAACAAGCTGGAGCACTCTATCTTCCAGAGGATTAGACATTTCCAAATCTTCTTCTTGTATAAATTTGTAAATGGGTAATAAATTATTCACAGGAAGCCTTGATTTAATACCACACACCATCTCAAAAGGAGACTTGCCTGTGGCTCTTTTTTCTGTGATCCTATTTGCCCATAAAGCTAATTTAAGCTTTGAATGCCAAGTTCTCTTGTTCTTTTCTAAGGTCTTCTTCAGGATATGCAGAATACTCTTATTTCTTGATTCTGCTTGCCCATTAGCTTGTGGGTGATATGGGAAAGAATATGACATCACTATGCCCAATTCTAGATAGAAGTTCTTGAATTCTTGTGATCTGAAACTCATTGCATTGTCCATTACTATTTTGACAAGAACACCAATTTTTGTAACAATGTTATCCATCAAGAAATCAATAACAACTATGGTTGTAGTTTTCTTTATTGGGATTGCTTCAATCCACTTAGTAAAGTAATCAGTAGCTACAATTATCCAGCTATGACCTCCACTATATTTCTTAGTAAACTCTCCAATGAAATCAATACCCCACATAGAAAAAGGAGCTTCTGCTACCATAGGATTCAACATTAATGCTCCTAATAATTTCAACTTGTTTGAGAACCTCTGGCATGGTTCACACTTTCTAACAAATGCATGGGTATCTTTGAACAACACAGGCTAGGAATACCCAACCCTCAATATCTTATGAGCAGTTTCCCTAGCTAAATGGTGTCCTCCACACATTCCAGAATGCATTTCTTTTAAAATATTCTTAGATTTTCCTTTGTCTAAACATAACAACAAGATTCCATCATTGTCCTTCCAATACAAATTACCTTGCAGTAATACATATCTTTGGGCTTGCAATTTTAAACTTCTTCTCTAATTATCATTAAGGCCCTTCGGGAAGATAGCATCTTTGAGAAAAAATACTATATTTGTGTACTAGGGCTGCATTTCAATGCTGGTGACATCTTCTCCATTTAGATCAACATGGTTGACCTAAATCAGGTCCATATTTTCTTCAATCATTAACTTTGCTAGACCTAGTCCTCTAACAAGTTTAATGATGTGAAGTTCTAAATCAAACTCTTGGATTCTATTAATCCATTTGCATCTTTTGTCTGTGACCTCATTCTGTGCTAGAATATATTTGATTGCAGCATGAGGGACATATGCATTAACTTTTGCACAAACAAGATAAGGTCTGAATGCTTTGATAGCTTTGACTAGAGTGTAAGCTTTTTTTTCCATTAGCTCATAATTTAGTTCTGTTGACTGTAATGACTTGCTGAAAAAGGCAATGAGATGCTCAAATCCTTCATCATCCTTTTGTAACAAGTCTTCTGCAATGGTGTGAAAAGATGCAAAAGAGAATAGAGAGAAAGGCTTGGAATAATCAAGAGATATTAGAACAGGAGCCTCCTATATTGTTTTGTTTATCTTCTCAAAGGCTTCTTGTGCTTCTTGATCCCAAAGAAATTTTACATCTTTCTTTAGTAACTTGACAATGGGTTTAACCAATTCAACAAAATTTGCAATAAATCTTCTGAAAAAATTTATTTGTCCTAGGAAAGAGTGGACACCTTTGAGATTTTTGGGGGCAGGGACCTTGGTAATAGCTTCTACCCTTTCAGGATCAATTCTCACTCCCTCTTTAGACACTATGTGGCCTAGTAGATTTCCCTTAGTAACAAAAAAGTGGCATTTCTTAGGATTCAGAGAGATACCATACTCCAGAGCCTTCATCAGAACCTTTTCTAAGTGATTACAATGATCCTAAGCTTTCTTAGAATATGCAGTCAAATCATCTTGATATACAACCATGAGGACATCAATAAGGTCCTTAAAAGCTACGTCCATCACTCTTTGAAAAGTTGCTCTAACATTTTTTAGAACAAATGGCATCCTAACATACACATAGGTTGCCCAAGGGGTAGTAAATGTTGTCTTGAATTGCTCTGATTCTTTGACTAGGACCTAGTTATATCCTGAAAATCCATCCATCATGGACAACAAATCACAGCCAGTCACCTTATGAAGCGTAGCTTCCATATTAGGTAGTCCATAGTTGTCTTTCAGTGAAGCAACATTTAAATTTCTGAAATCCACACATAGCCTTATGTCACCACTCTTCTTTCTGACTGGTACCAAGTTTGAGACCCATGAAGAATGCCTAATGGGCTCAATTATGCCCGCATCCCTTATCTTGGTTAACTCAGTTTGCATTTTGGTAGCCAACAAGGGATTAATGGGCCTTTGCTTCTACCTAAAGGGTTTAGTGTCATCTTTTAAAGGAATCTCATGCTAAAATAGGTCTTCCCTATAAGCTTTGAGATCATCATATGACCAGGCAAAAACATGTTTATATTTTTTGAGCAGTCTTACTAAATTATTTCTCACATCTATACTGAGACATTTTCCAATGTAGAAAATCTGAGGGGAAGTCTCTGACCCTAATTTTATTTCCTCTAGGTCATCCACTTTGGCATTGGACTTTTGAGACATGTGACTATCATTTATTTTGATCATTCCTTCCAACTCAACTAAATCCTTGGGGATATGGTTTGAAGGTAACTGAACAATCTCATTTCCCATGACACAGTCTTTCCCATTAACCACTTCTTGGTAATCATCAAAATCAATATGCTAACCATCATACTAATCCAAGCCCTAGATAATCCTTAAGATGTCATTATCATCTTCAATGACTTGCCAATTGTAGATATTATCAGGGACAATAGGCCTACTTTTCACTTCCAATTTGATACTCCAGTAAGGGTTGCATCATTGATTTTTAATGCAACATTTGCAAGGAAGTCTGCCATAATATTTTTTGACCTTTTTACCCACAGAATATTGAAAGCATCAAAAAATTCAATTCTATCCCAAACAACATATTTGTATAACTTAATTCTATCATCCTTTGCAGCATATTGTGATATGATCTGAGCAATGATTAATTGGGAATCTCCATAAACTTTTAAACATTTTATACCATGTTTGATTGCAATATCTAATCCCAAAATCAAAGATTCATATTCAGAAGTGTTATTTGTGCATTGGGAAGTCAACAGAAAAGAGTATTTAAAGGTAATACTTGATGGGGATATCAGTAAAACACCAGCTCCCAAGCCCTCTTTAGAGCATCCACCATCAAAGTATAGCTGCCATAATCCATCTTGTTGCAAGAGCAACTCATCAACAATGGGGTCAGTATTTTTTAATTATGGCACTATCTCTTCAATCAAAAATTTATTCATGTCAATGTCTACACATCAATTTAGATCCTCAGGGGCTACCATCTCAATCATTACTGATGAACGAGGTACTCTGTACAACTTTACCTCAGTACCATTCACAGGAATTGTAGCATAAGATAGATCTAATTGTAACTTTCCCCCCACTGTTGTCACCCATTTTCTTGATAGTAGCATACCATAATGAGGTTTGGTATCAACTACAACAAAATCCATCTTGTAAGTGGCCTCAAGGAATGCAACAATCTTGACTTCTATTCCAACCAAGGTCCCTACCACAGGAACTGCCCTATTGTCCATAGCATAACATCTACCATTAGATGTATCAACTTGAAGTCCTAAATCCTTCATTACATGGTAGGGCATCACTATTTTTGTGGCACTAGAGTCTATCATACAGTTCTTTAGTAATAAATTATTCACAATTAGAGTGACATAAAAAGGATCAATGGAGGAAGGCTCTTGAGTTGCAATATTTCCAACACAAAAGTTGGAAACTCCTTTGGTTATCTCAGGTCCTACTATTGATACTATCTTTTCTGTCACAATGGGAAGGTCTTCTTGCTCATTAATTAGAGCCAAAGTTTTTGCCTTATGCTTTTTTATTTTCAACATCTCCAATAAAGGGATCGATACCTTCATCTGAGACAAAGCATGTCTCATGTCACAAGTTGGGGCCTCAGTAGAAAGTTCAGACAAATTTCTTTTCCCACCAGCCCTCTTATTTCTTTGTTCTATGGTATTTTCCTCATTCTTCTTAGTATTTTGAACTACAATAGTTTTCTACTTGGTTTTTCTATCCTACTTGGGGAAATAGTAGGTTTAGGAGAAACCTTACTCTAAGAATCATTTTTTACAAAAATAGACCTAGGAACTCCTTGTTCTGCATCAACTTTTCTATTTCTTAAATTATAAGAAGATCTAGCTTGAGAAATAGTAGCCAGAGTTAGATTCTTAATTTCTTCTTTATTAGGCTTTCTCCAATGAGTACCTTCCACCTTTGATCTATTCATATTTGTTTGACCAACCTTAGTATCAAATTCCTCATGATCAGAATGGGAAAATATTTGTTGCTCATAGGCAGGGAGAATTCTCCTTTTATAATCAACATCTACTATCTCTTCATCATCTGAAGAGGAAAATTCTTCCACTCTCTCAATGATGAACATATTTACTGTAGGATTTTTAGAGCCTTCATGGTCTCCTGCAGGTGAATCTTCTGGCTCATCTTCTAGAGCTTGAGCAACAACACATTGAAAAGGTGAGTGAGGCATGTTGCAGGCCACACACCATAGAATATTCTCCACTTTGTGTGTATTATTCTTCTTCAAAGGATCAGGTGTATCTCTTCCCTTTTTTTGGCTCATGGTTATAAAAAATAGGCTTCCCATCTTTCCAATTCATCTTATATGGATGGTCACATAGATTAGGTGATGCAAGAGCAAGGTAGATACAAGCAGAATCAAGTAGAATTGAGTCCACTTGAATCAACAACAAGCCCTGCTCAGAGTTACACAATGGAATATAAAATGAAATAAATTAAATCACAATGGATATGAGACAATCAACTGGCAGCAACAACAAAGAATTTATATTATTTCTTCAACATGCCTGGCTGTGAGGCCTTCTGGGTTTTGGCCTTATATAATGAGAATTATGAAATTAGAATTATAGCTTGCCTCCTATCTTTCCTCCAATTATGTATCTTGATAATCCTCTCTATATCTATCTCTTCATTTCCTACTACAACAATCTAGACTCCTTATATAGCCAGCTAAGCCACAAGTTGGCCAGTCAGGCATTTAATTACATTATAGGTCCCGTCTGGAAGATTTAAACCAAACCTAATCAAAGAATGAACATAAATTGATGCAACTTTTGATTTAGGTCCTCACATGACCCAAGAACATTCCTTTAACTAAGCAAGGCCCCATTTGATCACACGTAATTGCGCAAGATGAAACACTACATGTTTCACCTGAAAACTAGTAGAAAATAGGTCCCTGAGAAAAATGGGCATAAATTTTTACTCATAATTAATTAGGACTTGTGCTCTTGGGAAATGATATTAATTTAGGTCCTCTTAAAGTTATTAAGAGATAAAAAATTTATTCCTTATGGATCAACATCACCACTATGCGCAATCAACACCAAAACTACAGGAAAATACTGCTTCGATGGCAAGAAAAATAGCTGTAACTATGAAATAGTCCTTCCAATCTTTATGTGCTCATAGGAGAAGGTTCCCAAATAGTTCCTCAACATCATGTAAGCTTCACACAATATGAAACCATAAAATGCAAATATTATAAAGTAAACAACAAAAAATAGGTACAGAAATCAGGAAATGTTTTTTGTTGATGCAAGATTGCTCAAAGACCCAAGATGCTCCTGCATCAGACACCTAGGGTAACTAAAGAACTGATGTCCACATCAAGCACTACTCATATTCTAACCTGAATCATAAAGATCCAACTCATCTTGTGTAATCCATTAAATGTCTTCAACTGGCTTGTCTTTCCACTGAACTAGATATTCCATGTAGTCTTTTCCTCTTGTACTTTTTGTCACTCTTTTATTCAAGATCTTCTCAATGCTGTCTTTGTTCTTCTTAGGATAATCCAAATCATCTTCAATCTCATCATTTGATTCAAAGTACTCAAATATATCAAAAATATTGAATATAGGTGATATATCCATGTCCTCTGGTAATTCCACTTCATAAGCATTTCCAATGTCAAACTTCTTCAAAATCTTACAAGGTTCAAACTTCTTCATTTTTAGCTTGTTGTAGGTACCAATTGGAAATCTATTCTTTTTCAAATGAATCATAACCTCATCTCCAACTTCAAAATATTTATGTCTCCTTCTCTTATCTAATCTCTATTTATATTTCAGATTATTATCCCCCAAATTCTTTTTAATTTCATCATGTAAAGTTCTCATGTATACTGCAAAATCCTCAACTTCAACACTTCTTCTTGTCTCAGTAGGTAAATCTCTCAGCTTTTTGGTTCCCTTAGGATTAAATCTAGTAACAATATAAAATGGTGTCCTCTTAGTGCTTCTATTCATAGAATTATTATATGCAAACTCTGCTTGTGCCAAAACCAAATCCCAATTAGCAGGCTTCTCTGCAACTAAACATCTCAACAAGTTTCCCAAACTTCTATTCACAACTTCAGTCTGTCCATCTGTCTGGGGGTGAAATGTAGAACTAAACTTCAATTCTATATTCATCTTTTTCTAAAGTGTTCTCCAAAAGTAACCAGTAAACTTAGTATCTCTATCTAGAACAATAGATTTAGGCAAACCATGCAATCTTACCACTTCCTTGAAGAATAATTCAACTACATGTAATGCATCAGATGTCTTCTTATAGGGTATGAAATGAGCCATCTTTGAAAATTTGTCAACCACTACCAAAATAGAATCATTACCTCTCTAAGTTCTAGGAAATCCAAGAACAAATTCCATGCTCACATCTTCCCAAGGTCTATTAGGTATGAGCAAAGGTGTATACAATCCCAAATTCTAACTAGTTCCTTTTGCTACTTGACAAACTCTGCAACTTCTAACCATTCTCTGTAAATATCTGTAAATTTGTGGCCAAAAGTATCTTTCTAAAATCAAATTCATAGTCTTATCAATCCCAAAATGTCCAGCAAGTCCACCACTATGTTTCTCCTTCATTATGTTCTCTCTGATAGATCCTCTAGGTATGCACAACTGAATTCCTTTAAACAACATGCCTTCTTGAATGAAATAATCAGTCCACTTATCACTCACTGTGTGTTCCTTACAAGCTTTCCAAGGCTCTGCAAAATCAATGTCAGTCTCATACAAACACTTCAAATCATCAAAACCAAGTACCTCAACTCTCATCTTTGTCAGAAAACTTCTTCTTTGGCTCAAGGCATCAACAACCTTATTTGACTGTCCACTCCTATGCTTCAATGAAAAGGAAAAATTCTGCAAGAACTCAACCCACTTCATATGTCTCTAATTTAGCTTATTCTGACTTCCCAAATACTCTCCAAAATTCTCTGGTGTAGGCCAATCAAGTATAGCTCTTAATTTCTCAAGATCCATCTTCAATCCATTGGCTGAAATTACAAAGCCAAGGTATACAATCTCTTCTTTCATAAATGAACATTTCTTCAAATTAATCAACAACTTTTCTTCCTTCAATCTCTGCAATACTTGTCTAATATGTTCAAGATGTTCCTCCTTACTCTTACTGAATATCAAAATGTCATCAAGATATACAATCACAAACTTACCCAAGAATCTTTTCAAAAATTCATTCATCAACCTCATGAAAGTACTAGGTGCATTAGTCAAACCAAAAGGCATAACCAACCATTCATACAAACCTTCATTAGTCTTAAAAGTAGTTTTCCATTCATCCCCTTCTCTAATCCTAATCTGATGATATCCACTTTTCAAATCAATCTTTGTGAAATACTTTGCTCCACTCAAACTATCCATTATGTCATCCATCCTAGGAAAAGGAAATCTATACTTTACTGTTATCTTGTTTATAGCTCTAGAATCAGTGCACATTCTCCATTCTCCATTCTTTTTAGGTGTTAATACAATAGGTATTGCACAAGGACTCAAAATTTCCCTAATCAGACCTCTCTCAAGAAATTCTTGCACTTGTCTATTCAATTCAGTCTTTTCATCAAGTGTCAACCTATGTGATGCTTTATTAGGCAAACTAGCTCTAGGTATCAAATCCATACAGTGACTTATACTTCTCATAGGCGGTACACCATCAGTTACATTATTAGAAATGACATCATGAAATTCATTCAACAAAGGCTTAACCTCAGGTGCATGTTCTAACTCATCTTATTTCTCATTCTTTCTTGGAATTAAAGAAAAACAAACATTTTGTTCTTTAATTTCTCTTGCAAACTTTTTACCATCAACCAAACATACTTTGACTATAGTACAGTGACCTTCATCAAACTTTTCTACCAAAGGCAATAACACTTGTTTCTTCCCATCCATCCAAATAGTATATTGATGCAATCTACCATCATGCAAAGATTTCTTATCATACTGCCAAGGTCTACCCAAAAGAATATGAAAACAATCCATAGGCATAATATCACACAAGACTTCATCATGATAATTCCCAATTTTGAACTTAACAAGGCATTGTTCACTTACAAGTAGTTTATGCTCCTTCTGGATCCAAGCAATATGGTAAGGCTTAGGATGTTTCAATCTCTGCAACTGAAACTTGTTCACCAACTCTTCAGATGCCAAATTATCAAAACTTCCACTATCAATGATTACCTTGCAACATTTGTTAGCGATCTTACATTTGGTTCTAAACAAACTTTTCCTCAGAATAGGTTCCTCATCAGCTTATTCATTCCACAAGATCCTTCTTAGCATCAAGTTCTCACCATGTTCACGTTCATTGGACATTTCCTCAACTTCTTCACAAGACAAATTACTTCTACCATTTCCTCCAATCTTCTTTCCAGAGTTAGCACATTCAAAATCTCTATGTCCTTCACCACATTTGTAACAAGTACCTTTAAACCAAGATTTCTCTTCTCTTTTCCCATTATTGTTATTCCTAGAGTAACCAGTATAGCTACCTCTAGAGTAGTTACCTCTTTTAGTAGGTTCATCTTTCCATCCTTTATCTTGTGCTACATTGTCAAATCTGCTACTTTCTGCATTAGATCTTCCTCTACTTCTCTGAAATCTGCCACCTCTTCCTCTTTGTCTTTGTTCATGTCTCTTTGTCAATCTCTCTTTAGCCTTCAACAAAAATTGGTATGCTTCTTCCACACTATATATTTTAACATATCTGATCTCATCTTGAATCGATGTCCTCAGGCCATTCAGCTATCTAGCCACTTTCTCAACTTCATCATCCACATGTCCAGATTTGATATCTAATTTGTAAAATTCCTCAGTATATTCCTTCACACTCATGTCCTTTTGTCTCAGATTTTTTATCTTTCTCATCAGACTAACTTGGTAGTCATCTGGAAGAAACTTATTCTTCATCTTTCCAAGCATCTTCATCCATGTCTTGATCTTTTCTTTTCCTCTCTTTTGTCTCTCAGTTTGCAAATGATCCCACCAAAGAGATGCATGACCTTTCAATTTTGTGATTGCTATCTTAACCTTCTTATTATTAGGAGTACCTTCATACTCAAAATATTTATCCATCTCAGAGATCCAATCCAAAAATGTATCGGGCTCAAGTCTTCCATCATAGCAAGCAACTTCAACTGCAGGTCTGGAGTTAGCCTTAGATAAAACTCTCAAAAGTATTTCCTCATCCTATTCAACTTCAGGTTCAGCATTAGGTGCTACTTCTTCTTCTTCATCACTAACATCTTCAAGATGTGTGCCTCTTCTCTGGGTTGTGTCTACAGCTTCAAGCCTAGTTGCAATCTACCTCAACATATCCATGATAGCATTATCATTTCCTCTACCATGAACCATCTTGACAATCAGGTTCCAGCAAGATCATAACCTTCTACAAGTTATATGTTAGATCTCAAATCTTCCACCCTACAACCAATCCAATAAGGTTCTCCATGATCCAATCCACAAGAAAGAACTAGCTCTGATACCACTTGACACAAGGGCAAGGTAGATACAAGCAGAATCAAGTAGAATTGAGTCCACTTGAATCAACAACAAGCCTTGCTCAGAGTTACACAATAGAAGAAATATGAATATAACATGAAAGCAATTAAATCACAATGGATATGAGACAATCAACTAGCAGCAACAATAGAGAATTTATATTATTTTTTCAACATGCCCGACTGTAAGGCCTTCTGGGTTTTGGCCTTATACAATGAGAATTATGAAATCAAAATTATAGATTGCCTCCTATCTTTTATCCAATTATGTATCTTGATAATCCTCTCTAGATCTACCTCTTCATTGTCTACTACATCAATCTAGACTCCTTATATAGCTAGCTAAGCCACAAGTCAGCCAGTTAGGCATTTAATTACATTATTGGTCTAGTCTGGAAGATTTAAACCAAAACTAATGAAAGAATGAACATAAATTGATGCACCTTTGGATTTAATTCCTAAAATGACCCAAGAAAATTCCTTTAATTTTGCAAGGCCCCATTTGATCACACATAACTGCGCAAGATGAAACACTACATGTTTCACCCGAAAACTGGCAGAAAATAGGTCCCTAAGCAAAAACGGGCATAGCTTTTTACTCATAATGAATTAGGACTTGAACTATTGGTAAATGATATTAATTTAGGTCCTCTTAAATTCATTAATATTTCAAAGGCTGATTCCTTATGGATCAACATTGCCTGTATGCACAATCAGCACCAAAACTGCAAGAAAATACGGCTCTGATGGCAAGGAAAATAGTTGTAACTTTGAAATAGTCCATCCAATCTTTATGTGCTCATAGGAGAAGGTTCCCAACTAGGTCCTCGACATCATGTAATCTTAACACAACATGAAACCATAAAATGAAAATATTATAAAGTAAACAATAGAAAATAGGTACAGAAATCAGGAAATGTTTTTGGTTGATGCAAGATTGCTCAAAGACCCAAGATGCTCCTGCATCACTAGGGAATCTCTCCTACCATTGATAAGGTGGTCTATTATCTTGGAAGCTCTTTCCACATTTATCAAATCTAGTAGATAAATCCTTAACAACATTTTCCAATTTGTCAACCTTGTCCTCTTCCTTGACAGGTTTCACATTTTGTGGCCTTGTCTCTTTCCATAATCTACCTTCATCCCTTTTATACATTTGACCAGATGCTTTCCTATTGCTTTCAATATTTATTGCTAATTTTAAAGCATCTCTCAAGGTATGTGGACTTTTATCTCTTAAGAGGTAAGACATCTTTCCCTCTACAACATTAAAGTAAGTAGTTAAACAAACTTCATCATCCAATCTTAGAACTTGGAATAATTTGTACATGGCCTTCTAAAACCTATTATTAAACTTTGACATACTTTCATTTGCATGCTTCTTGATATTATTAAATTCATTTAGCATGTAACTAGAGTTGACATGTTTAGCATATTGTTCTTTAAAACTCATTACAAATTCATCCCATGAGGTAACACTATTTTTAGGTAAACCTCTGTACCAATCCCTAGCATCTTTTATCAAAGATTGAACAAAAAGTTTCATGAGAACATCTTCACTTTCTATTTCATAATCATTTATCTTATCTATGAAAGACTTAAGATGTTCTTCACAAGTAACAACATTGTTACCAGTGAACTTAAGGATCTTGTCTCTTACCTCAGTTTGGATGACATTTGGCTGACCAGGGATACCATCAAAGAACAATGGCCTGTATCTATCCAGATGGAATGGCCTCCTTTGAAAATTTTGTGAAGCTTGGGCTCCACCTCCTCTAGTATTCTAATGCAAAATATTTCTAGCAAGATTACCAGTCAAATGGTTTGTATGACTTACATTTTGAAGTGGTCCTTGGGCCACTTGATTGGAGACTAAGGCCTGAGTGTTAGGCATAGAACCAGCTGACTGATTTTGTGGTATTGGCCCACTGACAACAGGGACTGAGATGCAAGCATTTGTATTCATATTGGTACGAAGGAAAGAAATTTTCCTTTTCATCTCATCTACAGAAGCCTCCAATTCTAACTTTTCTAGTTGAATAGCCAGATCCTCTTTGGCTTTTCTAGACTTTTCTAGATCTAAGCTAGCCAAGAGATATTGTAGTGGGATTAACCTCATTTCTTTTAGAATCATTTATGCTAATCCCAACTACCTTTTTCTTTCCTTTGTCAGGTGCATTTATTTCTTTACTTCTAAGATCCTCATTTCTTTTGATCTCAGATGGATGAAACTGTCTTAGGACATGGCCATCACCCTCAAATTCATCTTTCTCAGGATTTGGCTTACTATTGCTGACTTGTTGTCCTAAAATTTGGACATCTCCAAACAACTCACTATCTAAACCAGTAACTTTCTAATTCAAATTCTTTTCTTGGATTTCATTATTTCTTGTCTTTATTATGAGTTCTTGTCTTTCCATGAGTAACTCATAAATTTATTGTTCCCGCTCCTTCTATCTCTTAGTAATTTCCAGAAACAGTTCCTGATCCCTTTTTCTTAAAGCAATGACTTCTTCCCACAATTTTTCAGAATCAATAGATTCATTTTTAGCATCAAAATCATATTATGTCTACTCTAGATTCTCTTGTGTAGGAAAGAACCTAATTTCTATAAACTCATCTCCCCGAGGAGGACTAACTGACTCTAGGTTCATTCTTCTAAGGAACTCAAGATTTTTTGAAAATGATGGGATTTCATTTTGGGCGGGAACTGGAATATATTCTTGAGATGGTCTAGGAGAATTACTACTAGCTTCCCCCCTTTTGGACCATTTCTTTCTACTAGGACTATGTAGTTCTTCACCCATTTTGCTTTTCGGGTGATCCCTGTAATAAGACCTAGTATTCCTGGGCTTACTCATGTCACTTTGGACAAGATAATCTCAAATTTTACAAAAATTTTACCAGCAACTGGTAACATAGAGCTTAGAGTCACCATCCATGAATTTGTGGGAATAATTTGATAAACTGGTCTTCAAATACAACAAGTAAAACTATTAGCAAAGCTATCACCAGGTTTATTGTAGCAATATTTTAATTCCCTAGTAGAGTCACCAATTTTGTTAGTGCTCAAAATTGCAGATGATCAAAACTTAATCAGAAAACTCTGATTTAACACTCTAGTAGTCCCAATAGATACATCATCAATAATCAACACTAAGGTACTAAGGATTTACAATCCTTCTTCTCTTTGAGCTTAAAGCTTCAGGTGGGTATTACCTCTCAAGATTGAATTCTTCAAATATCGCAATTATGACCTATATAATTGATACAGATCTAACCATATAACTCACACAATTTAAAGTAAATCATTTTAATTTAATTGATGATGAAAACAACTACAAAATAAGCATAGACCAGTGCCAAATCCTAGGTCATCAGTGTCAATAAATGCACATCTATAGAAACTCTCTCAAGTCCAACATACCCAAACCCTAGATAAAATGCCTTACAAATTACCCTTTTATGCATAAATCATATCATTTAATTCATATATGAAGACTAAAATATCAGAGACCTCACTCAAGATTTATCCCTCCCTTGAAAGGAACTCAAGTTTCAACCCCACTATCTACCTTGTAGAAAGATGTATCTAAAATGCCTTGCAAATTTAAACACACAGAGAAATCAAAATCATAGATGAAGACAATAAAAGATATACATGGAAATTTAGTATATTTTATTGATCAACTTCCTGTATTAGTACATTAAAAAAAACTAGGTTCTTGAGAATTAAAAACTAAATCTATAAGCTCCTATGACAATAAGTCTTTCACCACCCTTTGGTGTGATTTTATATTTTCTATATATAGAGAGACCACCTTGGGATCCTTGAGAAAAGGATGCAACAAGCTATGGGTGGCTCTGATAGTGACTTGCACTAGAATACGAAAGAGTTAAAGCCTTTAACAGAAAAGAGGGAAAGTAGCACCCAAAGTTGTTTCTTCTATGTTGAACTTCCATTTGAGCTTGCACCTTTGTCTACCTGTATTTAGAGCAACTACAAATGTTGTTACATGAATGATGACTTCCTAACTAGATAACTTACATCATCCTCTATATGATTAGTTGTTCTCCCTATGCTCATAGGTCAGGTCCATTGCTAGAGCTCATTCATCTTCAAAATTGTCAAGGTCATTTGTTGTAGGCTTACTTATCTTGGGATTTGTCATATTGCCCCATGTAGTAACATGTTCCTCTGTGGGCCATGGAAACTGTTGAATGCTCTACATTTGTTTCTTCTATCTCTCCCATCTTGCATCAGCAATCTGCTTTATATCTATGATGAACTTGCTGAAGTCCATCTCTGCTTTGAAAGCTTCATCCAAAACTGTGTCTAAGTGATATATGTCAACCTCATTGCTATCTTTAAGGAAAACCTCCTTCTTAGGTAGTAAGAGATCAAAGTCTAACCTCCATGTATCCAAATTCTTTACTTCTCTTTCTTCTATTTTGATGTGAGGAATGAACCTATTGAAACCAGGTCCAAACACTGCCATCTTTGTCTTAACTTGATTGGCCTTACCCTTAAAGAAAGATGAGACAACACCAATCTTTGCAATTTCAACTCCCACTTGAAAAACTAGTTTTGGGATGTCATTCCTTAGAGACTGTACTACTGCTAGTCTTTCAAACAATGATTCCCTTGTTGACCAAGTTGAATGAAAAGTACTCAAAACAGAAACAAAATTGTTTACCTCACTTTGCAAACTAGGCAACTTATTATATGCAGTATAAACTACCTCTGTCTTGTCCTTGAAAACTTCTATCCTATGTTGCAAGATTTTTAACAAGGATTGTGCAACAACCTTAGTCTTTTCTTTGTCCACTTTCTCTTTTATTGTAGCAGCTTCCTCTTCATTTACACTTTGAACTTTCAGTAGTGCAAGCTACTCTGGTGGTGTAGTGGTAACTGTAGGCATGCTAAGGATCTATTGTTGCAAATCATCTACACATTTCTCTAATTCTTTCTCTTTCATTATTCGTACTTCTCTATCCCTTACCAAAGCACTATAATCCTCAAAAAAATTTTGGTGCCTATCAAATAGTTGCTTGGTTTTGTCTTCATTTAACCTAGCAAAATGAGTTAGCACCTGTAAGATCTCAAGATCTCCAGTGTTGTGGATTGACCACACAATTTTTCCACCGTCCATCTTCTCTTGGATATTCATTAGGGAAGGCTTTTGGTCCTTTGGATAGAGGCTCCACATGGCCAATGCCTAACTCTTAGGGCTATATCCAAACCCTTTTATCAAATCCCCCACTTGGGTTTCTGAAATAAAGTTAACATTATCTTGCTTCCTGATCTGGTCAATCAAAATAGTTGAAGCTAGGTCCCAACCTGGTACAAGCAACATTTTTTTGGCCTTTAATATTGTTTCCTAGATTCCTCAAGGGTTATGGTTTCAGACTCAGGATCATACTTTTCAAAACTTGGATTGCCTCATTAGGTACTTGCCCCTCCTCTATGATTTGCATAGTAGATGCAACCTGTTGTTGCTTGTGCCATAATAGGAATTGCTTGAATTCATTTGATTTAATGAAATTATCATCTTTCAAGAAAGCCTCTTGTTCCAACAGTCTCTCATCTCTACCTAAGGCCAAGGGCAACTCAACTTCTTCTGTTACCATTTTCTATTTTCTCTTATCTTCTCTGATCTTTTGCTTGAGTCTATGATCATGGGCTCTATCTCCTAGAAAGAGAGCCTTTACTCAGTCTCCTTTCTTCTCAAGGGCCCTTGCTTGTGAAGACTCTCTTATTTGCAATTCCTGCTTGTTGTGAGGAGGGTCACTAGTATCCTGAGAGCTAGGAAGCTTTGTTAGATCCATTATTATATTTTCTTCTCCTTCTTGCCTAATAGGAGACCTTTGTTCCAAAGCAAGAGGACTGTATACTGGATAGCCTCCATCACTATCCTCGTAGTCTGATTCTAAGTGTTTCTCCTTTTCCCTATCCTTGTCATCTATTTGGTCCTCAATTGAGTTGACCAATGTGTGGAAATTTTCCATCATCATATCTAGCCTTTGTAGATAAGGCACTATAGGATAGAAAACCCCAAAGGACAATCCCTTTGCTTTCATCAATTTTTCAAGTCTCAACATTTCATTGAATTGTTCTACTATCCTTTCTATCTTATCCCTCCTCAATGATGTTTCTAATGATGTCCTCCTCTAGAAACTCCTCATGTCTATTACTTATTGGAATGGAAGGAGTGTAATATTTCCTAGCCATTACAATGAAGTTATTTGTATCAACATAACTTGGCACACCAAAATTCATTTTATACTGACCTAACCAATCATTCAATTTACTAAATGCATTCTTCCCAATGGTGAAGCTGCATACTCTGAAATGCCTTGGGGTAAATGTTCCCTTTCTATGGGGGGCCAAGTGTTCTTTTTCAGTCAGCATGAGATGCCAAATAATTTCTAAGAAGGCAATTCTTGGTGGAACAAAAAATGGTAAAAGATGAGGTGGTTGGGGGCATCCATAAACTCTTATTATTGTGTAAGTATTCTCATAATAGAAGTCTCCCTAGTTGTGATTTTTAGGCCACTTATAAACAAATTTTCAAGGCCTTAGTAGTTGTAGAGCCTTAACTGGTAGCCTTGAAAAATTTAACCCTAGGCTGATCAAGATAGGCCGTACCATCCAATTTTGAAAAGCACATAAATCACAATTAGGGAAAGTAGGGCTCCAGGATCCTATCCAAAACTGTACTGGGTTGGGTTGATCATTCCACATCATTTGAGGCTGTAGGTTATCCAAATCCATAATGTTGTAATTGTAGAGCAAAATGAAATGCATTAATAATCAGTAATGCAAAAACCTAGGAGAGGCTTCCCTCTTTCTTATTGCCTCCAAACCTTCATGGATTTTGTTAATGACATACCCAATGTAGTCATATCCTTTTCTTGTGTGCATTTTCTGTGAGTCTAACACCATCATCAAGATGTCAGATGTAATTATTTCTAATCCACCATCTACTCCTAGCACTCTACATAAACCATAAGCAATATACTTCACATAGAAGCATAAGTCTTTGTAAAAGTAAGGGGTTGACCTAGCCATTGGTGCAATGTAGTTCCTATTGGCTCATGGAACATGGCTTTGAATCTCCTTTGACAAAAGGATATATTCCCAAGTATACCTATTGGCCTAGGCCTATAAATTAATTTTTGTGGCCATGGGAATACAGATACCAAAAGCCCTCATAAATGAATTTCTATCAAATGTGACCAGAGCCGAGCCATCCTCTCTCCTAATTGTCTTTGATAAAGGGTTATATTTGTTGGCCAAAGCAACGAGTAAGTCTACATCTATAAAAATATCAGGTACTATCAATCTGGCTAGCCCAGAGGTCCAAGGGTTTGACACAGGCACTGGACTATCAACATTCTTGTAAAAATACCTAAAGAGGCACATCCCAAACATCCCCAATTTTTGCATCTCTACAATAAGATAGGTCATTAGCAAAGATTTCATCACTAACCTTTTTATTTTACGATGACCTAGGCAACAGAGTGATATACTCATCTAAGAAGCTTTCTTTCTATTTTTCCTTGGACCCCTTGCTCATGGAAGCTCCGCTAGTTGAAGGTTGACTCATTTTGATTATAATTGTGAACTCTTCTAAAAATTTTGAATTTCGCTAAACTTCTTAATCACAAAAGACTCGCAAATTCTCATAATTCTTTAGCTCAAGCTCTCTGGAAGGCTTGGTAATTTTACAATAAGTGACAGTTAGCTATATTTATTTCAAAAAATTGAATGCGATTTCCCTTTTGAGACTTCAAACTTTGTAATTCATGTCACTTCCACCATTACTTGGCATGCCCTGAATTTCAATTCACTAGTCGTGAGATGAGACAATGATAGGTAATAAAATTTGATTTTCTGGCGACCTGGCAACTACACATCTAAACACAGTCACTGAAAGGATTGGCACTATTTCATATTCTTCAGAGATTAAGTGACCAAAAGGAAATCTCTAAGTTGTTGGATGACTTTACCTTTTATGATTTCTTCTTGAGATTCAGCAACTACTGTTAGATCCTAATCTGACGGTCCAGCTTAAGTCCTTTTACTTTTAATTTTTTGCATTTGAAGAATTAGCAACTATAGTTTCCTCACAATCACTACAACATTCATTACTTATCAAATTTATCCTGAGATCTGGACACCATAGTTCTTCCTAAGTCTCGTTTCCTTATTTCCTTATTGAGAGACTTAGTGACTACACAGTGAGTCTCTTAATCTCCAAAACTTTATTCAAATATTCATTTCTTCTCACGACTTCACGACAACCACAAGATCTTAATCTAATGGCAGTCTCTTAGTCTCAGCATCTTTTGGATGACTTCACTTTTATCTAGTGATTAAGAGACAATCATTAGATCCAAACTCAAAAAGAACAAAATCAACGGTACATGCTTAATCTCTGCATTTTTATTCTAACTTTGACTTCCTTTGGAGACCTGGAGACTAAACCTTTCTAGAGATCTAGTGACTGAAAGTAGAAAATCTCTAATTTATTGCTTTTGGAGACTCAGCGACTAAAGTTCATTTCGCAATCACTGAGAAATTATTAATTCTTTATTTCATTCATCGACCAATCAGGAGAGACCACGTCATCAAATCTGGCAAACAGATTCGTATCTTTTTTCATTTTTTTGACCTCAGTTGACACTTAACCTTTAGTCATCTTGCGATCATGTGACTAAGGTTACCTTCTAGTTGCTCAATGATTTTCTTAACCCAAGTTTACTTTGGAGACTGGGCGACAAAGCATTTCTCACGGTCACTACAACTTTTCACTAGTAAATTTTACCTTAAATTTCGACGAGAATTAGTTGAATTTTTGACAATAATTGGTCGAATACATGACTAAAACTTTCATCGTTCTTTTTTCATTGAATTTTCTACATATTTCTTATTGGTCGAAATTGAGACCATAGTATTGGTCTCAATTTTGACTGCAGCAATCGCTTGAAACTAAAAGAATCACCGTCGATTTTTTTGGTCCAATGGTAGAAATTGTGACCATATAACTGGTCGAGTTATCCACCAATTGTTGTGGAAATTATCATCAATTGTATACCATTGTCGTCAATTTTTTTTGGTGCAACAGTCAAAATTTTGACCATATACTAATGGGGAAATGGTCTCAATTTCAACCATACTATTGGTCGAATGTATGGCATTGTGGTCGAAATTAGTTCTGTGCAAAGGTCAAAATTTCGACCAATACTATTTTTTATTTTTTTTTAAATGTCTATTAAAAAGTATTAAAAAATGTCTAGTAAGATTTGATTTTTGTGGGACCGGCTGATCATGTCAGTGTACCTAATATGCATATTTCTGCAATAGGCATTCCTGTTTCTAATAATTTTTTTACTAATATTTCCATGCATATTATTGATTCGAATCCAAATGAACATAAACCTTTTGCAAATGCTGAAAATTTTGATTGAGGACTAAGTTAAGGAAATCAAAATTCTTGCTAATATTAATCTTAAAATGGAGAGATGCTAATAATAAGAATGGAATCTCTTCTTTTAGAGAAAGCATATATTCCTTAAGAAAAAGGCAAAACAGTAACCTGAACATAAAGGCAAGTCAATGAATTTTGTCTTTTAAACTAAGCATCCATGATGGCTAACTTCAAAATAAGCGAATTATGTCTAGTCATCCTTTCTTTAAACCATTTGTGTTTACTCTACTACACAACTATCAACCCTCGTTTCCCTAAATTGATTGGAACAAGACTTTAATATCCTCAATAAGAATATTATGTGAAATCTAATTGATTTAACTTCACTCAACATAAATCGATTATTTGTCACATATTAATATTGTTATGTAATACAAATCAATGTATATCCATTGCATGTCAATATTGTTATGTAATACCTAAAATTGAGGCCATCTGCACATAACACGGAAAGGCCCACAAAAATCAAGGGGGCTGGGAAACTATTATTCTTATCATTCCAATTTCCAAAGACATCAAATTTCTTTTAGTTGTCTACTTTTTTTCTTTTCCATGGGATTTTACTTTCTATTAATAAAATAATTGCAGGGAAAAAACACATGCATTGACTATGATATTTTTTTGGTGGCTTATGTAGTTTCACTATGCGTCATTGCTGAGCGTCATTGAAGCAGCGGTGTGGAGAATAATTAAGAGACTTTCAACATACTGGATGAGATATATGACTTTCAACATTTCAACTCTTTCCTTATTTTCTCCCAACACTTGACAAGCTTTTTGTGTCCACATGAATCAAATGTATACATTAGTTTCTCCTGACATAATCTCATTTCTCCATCCTTTGAACACTTCTTTTTTATTTCATGTCCACAAACACTGAATATAAACTGTACAGGTTCAGTGCATTTTGGATGATTCCCGTAGTGGCAGGTACTTGGGCAATAGTGACCACAATTCAGCTGATTGTTGCATGTCCTTTTACAAAAAAGAGGATTGAAGTTGTCAACAAGTTTGCTAGATATTGCAAAGGGTGGGCTAAGTGGATTTCATGGGCAACGAAGATGTATCGTGTCACTCACATAATTCTTATGAGCAAGTAATCAAGAAGTTCTATCCAATGTTCGGACTTCTTTGTCAAAGACATATCATTCCCACAAAAATATATTGCCCCCCTTGCTCTTGAAACTGCTACACACAACCTATTTCTCTTTGCTAGATGCCCAATGCTTCCTTCATCATTAGAACGAACTAAAGACAGTATGATAATTTTATTCTCAGAACCCTGCAACAAATGTAAGTTTTCTTAGAATGAAATGAAATTGTAAAATTGTCCGTAAATAACCAAAATCAATAGAGATAAAAGTACATCCAGCAATGATAACAAAAGATAAAAGTATGTCTAACAAATTGCCTACAATGGAAATGAAGAAACAGAACTATATGAAAATAAAAGCAAGTCTGCTGTTGTTAGGATGACACATTCAGAAGGGCATTGTTCTTTAGTTACTAGATTAGAGAAAAATGGAGCATTACTTGAAACAAACTCTATACAGAGATGATGACATACCTAAAATTTGTCTATAGTAAGGACTTGTATGGCTTCGATTTCAGGGATTACCTTCATCATATCTCGTAATAGTGTTACCTGACAAAGATTACCAGGACAATGGTATTGTATAAATCCTTCTAAGATGGCCTTCAATAACATGTGATCACACATAATATTCTGTAAATATTAAAGCAATCCTACCTGCCCATTATATGCAGCAAGGATTTATTGTTTTATATCTGACTGTGCCTGTACATTTACTCTTAACAGTTAAGTAGTTTTGGTGTTTCTTGGAGATATGGAATCCTCCCACACTCTGTGATGCCTGTGATTTGTGGGAGGAGTTCCTCAATGTAACCTATGACCCTTAAAATGAGGGTTTGACAAAACAATGGTTAAATGAAGGCATGGAAACTTAAAACCTTGAAAATCTATGGATTGGGATCATTTTTCAAGACTGTTTAAGGGTTTGGAGTCTTGGAAGTGAGAGGAGTTATAAGTTGCTTTGAAAAGTGAGGGCTAATTAGGCCTAGAGTGAGTGCTTTATAGGGCTGGATGACTTCACCAGTCAAGGAATCATGTCATGAGATTGACATATGTTATGTAACTTGTTTAGGGGCATTCAATCATGTATTTTGTTCCTTGGGAGTTTTGGGAAAATGTGAAGTTAAGTGCGAATTGTTTGCTGAACCGAGCTACTAGGATAGGCCTAGAAGGGCTAAAGTGTGAAATGGTGACATTGCCAAAAACATGAATGTCATTTTGAAGAAGGAACTTGTAAGGTGTTTGACAGTAAGGAAAAAATCGTATGTGATTAATGTTAGCTAGGATTCCCGCTAGAAGAGAGAATGGAAAATATAACTAGTATAATAATGCATAGATTGATAATAGTTGAATATTACTACAAATTTACAAGACACATTGCTTAAATATAGGCAAGGTATGATGTAGGAGTAACAATATGTTGACACATGGCTTAATCCTATGCAATGAGACAACCATTCATACAAATTTATTAAATCCATAAAGAAAATATTAAATGGCTAGTTAACAAAAAGTCAATAATGAGAGATGAAACCATTATAACCATATTTTAGAAGTGACACAGGATATAAGGATAAGTAACTTAACACCAAAGTATACTTAATATGTGAATAGGTTCTTTGATGTATAGCATCTTGCTTCCTCACACATCCTAAGAGTACTCTCTGACCCAAGCATCCTTCAAGACTCCAATTTTTGATAAATGAGGCATCTGGCATGGCTACAAAATCTTGTGACTTGACAATTCACCATCTTCTTCAAAAGACTCACCCAAAGCTCAACCCAAACACTTCTTCATCTCTAACCCAAAAGGACCCACAATGCCCTTCAACACACCCTTACACCCTAGATCACAATCTTCACAAATTCTACCTCCTGTATACAACCCTTCCTTGACTTATTCAAAGACACCTAACATGCTTCCAAACAACTTTGAGAGGTTATGGTCTTCATCATGGATTCTTTTTATTTGTGACAACTCCTTTGGATAGTCAGAGAGATCCAATCAAAAGTTCAATCCCTTAGAGTGACTGCAAATATTAACATGGAATGGCCTAAAAGGATGAATCTCCTAGTTTTTATAGTGAGACAGAGTATGGACAATCCAAAATGACAAAATGATTCCTTTGAACCTTTAATAATGTGAGGCAAATGATGAAAGTAATAAGGACTCTCTTCTTTAACTCCTAGTGCTTACAATCAATGGCTTGGAATGGAAAATGTAACTCCCAAATTGAATGCAAAAATGTGGCATCATATCTCAAAGAATTTGAGAGGCTATGGGATCCTTTACATCACTATGATATCATATCCATTTACTGATTTCATTCATACATAGCAATTCTTGAGAAGATTGATGGTTTGCTGGTCACAATAATCTGTGACGAACAGTCATTTATAAATTCCACATAAAGGACAATTAATCCATTCGCTTCAGTTAGAATTTAGATTGTTTAGTTACATAACTTTTCCCAAATTTATAGAAAGATCCAATGGTTGAATAAAATGTTATGCTTCCTTTACCAAAACTGGGAATGATTGTCATAAAACTAGATGATTATGACTAATAAAGCAATTTGATCTCAAAAAGAACAAGTAGATCTACTGATCCAAATTCTTACAATGATGTTCAGACTCCTCTTGACCTTATTCAATCACGTACAATCATTAGAACCATTTGTTCAATCACATATTATCAAGATAAATGAAATCTACAGTCACAGTGAGTAAAATTCAAATAGCAGTTCGCCTAGGGCTTGCGAGATCTCCTCAAATACAAAATGGATTCATAAAAAAAAAATTGAAATGCTTAGTTAAATAAATGTACTATCAACATCCACAATTTTAGAATTTTCCAATGGTTAGAAATGAAGAAATCAATCAATTTGTATCCAAACCCTTGAACATGGGGTTCCATGACTATTTTGACAAAAATGAATGGATCTTTCTCTATAATTCATGGAAGAGCATGAAAATTAGATCAAATGGAAGGAGATTCATCAAACTTCATCACCAAGTTGAATTACAATCAAAATGAATCAGTATTAGATCATAGCGCAGGACTGTTACAATGATTTGCAAGATAAACACAACAAAATGCAATGTTTTCTATTGAAACTTTATTGAAATTTCATCCAATCTCCAAGATCTGTCTACCCTCATCCCAAAGAGGGGTATATAAGTCAGTTAAAATGAGTTTTAACTACTTCCAACTGACCTCTAAGGTGGTTTATGGCTTAATCCCTCTTTTGATAACTTTTTAGTGACCCTTATTACATTCCAAACATGACCAATATGACTCAAATGGAACAAAAAAACACTATTTCCATGCCATTTCCACCTATTTGACTAGTTTGACCACTTTTGACCCACCTAGGGCCTTATAGGCCAAATGGGTACATTATGGCTCAAATGGCCTTACAATTGAAACATAATGCATGAAATAATGCATGAAAGAACTATGAAAATGCAATGAATGGCCTTATCATGGACTTATTACAAGCTTTGGCCAAAATTTGGTCCCGATTCCTCATTGTGTTCCTGGTGCTCTTGCACCATTCTCACTAATAATCTACATCATAGCAATAAATATCTAAGTGTAAGGTGAGGCATATTCTATGATTTAAAGAATAGAGATAGATCATAAGTCCAACTTCTATGTTAGGACCTTGTCAATAACATTTTTCCAAACATATTTTCATAATATTAGCCATAAAATGTAGGATGTTAACTAAATAATTTGTTTATCCTTACTTGATGCTATAAATACTTACACTAATCTTTCATTTCGGTACCCTAGGAACCAAGCTCTTATTCAATTCTAATTATTTGGTCACTTCTAGTTATATCTTAGGAACTGAAAACCTATAATGATGCCATTTCAAGTTTGACCATCCAAGGTTATGACTAAGGGTATATAATCAAAATATACCTTTAACTGAAATTGAATGCAAAAGAAAGTGGAACATAATAAGGAAGAGAAAATGAAATAAAAGAGTTCAAATCTTCACTAGGAGGAAGAAACATAAAGAATAAATAATTAATGAATTAAAAAAGGCAAAAGTACTTACTTTAGTCTTTATTGATTAAAGGTGATTGCAAACTGCACACAAGTGTAAAAAAATAGTTGTAAAAGATGTTTCTCTATCAATTCTTCAACCTTGGAATGCAATTTTTTAATATCCTGTGTTGTATTCATAGCATCTATGGGAAATGCATCAAAGACCATTTTTAACATTGTGCACAATGACTTAAACAAGTATGAACTATAAGAGACTAAGAAAGAAGGCAAAGGTGTTACCTCACTAAAATGATAGTAATAATGAGACAAAGAACCATGAAGACTAAATCCAAGGAGACCAGATCTGAACATCCGGGTTTGATCAAATTCAAAAATTGGTTTTCCTTCATAGCACTATCAAGTCAATAGCATGAGCATTATTTTGTGTCTAGAGTGTCATCAATGTTTTTAAATGTAGAATGAAATGGATGTAAGTAATCATTTCTACCACATGCAAATGATTTTGAGATACAGACCTGTGCAATCCAATCTCCCAAGGAATAGACAGCACCACTTATCGCCATCTCTGCCAAAACATGATTTGTCACAAAGCGATGTTAGAATAGTTACTAAAATGGTCATAAATTATATTCTTATAGTAAAAGAATACTTTGACTTAAGAAAAAAACTACACAATATTAAAACATGACATTGTGCTTTAAAAACTAAAAAGGTACCTGTAACGAAGAACTTCATTTCGACTTGCTAATTGGTTGTCACTATTAACTCTAAGCTTGTCTTTAAAGTTTGAGCTTCACTTGGTTTCGCGAATAGTTTAATATTCTCTACTAAACAAGGCCAACCACGTGAAGGTGGAAGCTCATTTGGCCTCTCCCCCCCCCCCCCCCAACATCACTCTAAATTCCCCATTAACATTTAATAACATTCATTCATTCATCCATTTTTGAAATATAACATTCAATCATTATAATCACATGATAACATTCATTAACACATAAAAATTCATTAACACACAACATTCATGAATAATTCATTAAAAAAAAATTCATTAACACACAACATTCATGAATAATTCATTAACACATAAAACTCATTAACACACAACATTCATGAAGAATTCATTAACACATCATTCATCAACATTACTAGTACCAAATTACATCCATTAAGACAACGTTCTTTCATTAGCAATAAATGTTAATTACAATCATTTCTTTTTGGGTTTCTTGCTTCTTTTTTTAATCATGTAATTTCTAAGAGGAAGATCAATGTCCTCATCATTCCCCTCCTCTAGTGATTCTAATTCCAACATGTGTCTCCTCCTCATCTATTCAGGAACACGAGGCCATTGCGCCAAAGGGGGGTCCGCTACAATAACAACTACTTCATGAGTTAAATTCACACCATTTTATATTAGTGAATTTCAATTATTTATGTAAGTAAAAGAACTATAAATCAAAAATTTAATTTAAAAGAACAAAACATAGATTTTCTTTACCTGAATGTGCCACATGATCTACATGGTGATCAATCTGAACATCCTCTGGCACTCGTTCAGCATGACATAATTTTGTATCCTCTAAAATATACACAAAAATGTTACACCAAGTTCAATTTAAGATGTTAAATTGTATTAATAATTACATAATTAGTTTTAAATAGCAAATGAGCACCTCCTTGGACAATATGATGCACATCAGGGGCTTCATGATCATGCGGCATATGATCTATGTCATGATTAAGAAGTTGCATTGCAATGTCATGCACATTATTATCAAATTGATTGTTGCTCAAGTATTCAATTTCTAATATATTTTTTGGCATATTTACTTGTGCAGATGATGCAGGAGACTCTTCAGTTGGGCTAGTGGAAGCTTGCCATAGGCGTTCAGTCACGGCTTGATAGCCTTCCTTGAAGGCAATTTTTTTGTGTTCTTCCGTGGCCTCTAAATTAAAATCAGAGCCCTGCATTTTTTGATTAAACAAAATTATTTGCATTTTATAAATAGTTTTTCTCTGCAATTCATTTACTGCTACTTACAATTCATGCTTTAATTTTGAAATATCCTCCAACACCAAGTCTGTGCTACCCAATCTTTTGCAGCCTGGCCTTTGTTCCCATTGAAGTGTCCTGCAACCTATGAAAAGTTTGAAATACGTTAGATGATATAGATATAAAAATCACTAATTAGTGCATTATTACATTGTACTAGTAGTTAATACTATTGCATACCTTCTCGCATTTGTTGGTGTAATTCCTCTTTGAGCATCCGCTTTCTCCTTTGCATCCAAAATGAATTCATTTTAATCCCTCACTGAAATAAAGGGAGGATGCTCGTACTTTGGGTTCTGGACGAGACTCTTTCTATATGTGTCCCTCATAGTCTTAAGATGTTTGCAAGCTCTTTCTAAAATTTTTGTCTCATCAAAAATATTATTACCAAACTCATGCTCTAAATCTTTAACGAGCTGATCTTTTAATTTTTTTCTTGCAAATTCCACCTTTTAAGAAAAAACAAAAAATTGTTAGATATAGCTACTAAAAGAAAAGACCCGAATGAAAGGAAAAATACTGTACCAATTAATGATATGAAAAAAAATAGTGAGATAAAGTTAGTTCACTTATGATGTTCCACCTTGTATGTATGGTGGGCCCGAATATATGCAGTGCGAGGTCATAAAGCTTCTTATAAAATGTATCGTTTCCTGCAAAAAATGTCATGGGATAATCAATCCAAAACTTGTTATGAATAGGTAAATGCATATTGCAATATAAAAAATAATTATTTAAAGTACCTGGAATCTTAGGACATTTTAAAGGCATTGATTCATTATTGTCAATCAATAATGATGTCTGCATAACTCCCATTCTAGTAACATAGGTAGATCTAGGAAATGATGGTGAATTATCACCAATACATGTAGATTGATTTGTATCTAGCGTACCAAATAGTGTCACCGGTGTATCTCCTACTCCAAAAAAATAATCCAATATGTGATGCACCCAAGATTAAATTACAAATTATCAAATCATAATTAACACAAAACCAAATATAGCAAAACAAGGATTTACCAACTACCATAGACTATGAAGGCGTTGATGTTTGCATGGCCCTTGTGGCCGACATTGCACTCAGCAATCTCGTATGGACATCTTGGCTAGGAGGAGTCTCCTGCAATTGATGACCTGAACAATACATTGTTAGCAAAGACATTTTGAAATAATAAAAGTAAGAGTTAACTTAAGAATTTTTTGAATGTTCCAAAGAAAAAATTCCTTGTAACTTGTCAACTAAAGGATTATTTTACCTGAGGTGATTAGACGTCTGCTAGTACCGACCTCACTACATTGTCCTTGACCAGGTACTAGAGATTCCATAAAATCTTGCAACAAGAACACATATTACATATTTTACTTCACAACATAAAAGAGTATAAAATATAAACCTTTATTGAAATTTTGTTATAACTAAATATTCATTACTACTTACTTGATACCGACATGTGAGCGCTTTCAATTCAGATAGCCTCATCAGCATCTCCTCAGTTGGATTTGCTTCATACAAAATTCCAATTATTTCTAAATTGATTTGTTTTATTTTTTTCTTCAACATAATTGTTACATTAGGTGAATCTGGGAAATGATCATCATCAGAGGGGGTAGCTATTGCCTTTATTGTTGCGGGTGCTTTTCCCTTATCCTGAACATCAAATTGTGACAGGAATATCAGTAAAACTATCATAAAAACTCCAAAACCATAAATAAAATAACGTAATAATATAACATTTTTCAACTATCTAATTTGTACAATTTCAATAAGGTTTACCCTTGCTGAAGAATGGGTGGGAGGAGCATCCTCATGGCCTTTATCATGTGCAGGATCCATATCGTCCTGTGACAAAGATTAAATATAAAAACTTTAGTGAACTGAAAGCAATAGACTTAGCAAAAAAAAGCTTATTAATAAAATGGTATATAGTACTTACCACCCTCATGATAGTAACTTTGTTTGTATCTATGCGATTTAAATGGTAATCTATTAGCAGTTCTTCCCCTACACTTATTGATTTTATTGCACATACAAAAACTTGATTCCCCTCATGCGCCTCAAATATGCAATTGGGTTGCTTATTAGTTGAGGAAGGTTTCATACTATTTATAAAACCGCAATATTACCTATTTCTTTTGGTCTCCCATCAATGTACATTGCAAATCTTTTACTTTGATCATTTTCTTTCCTTTGTATATAATTAGTTGATAGTGGATACCTACGCATACTTTTTTTATATTGAACAATCCACATCCAATCATTGTAATTGTAACATGGACCGACATACTTGAACAATTCAACAACTCTAATGTAACATACCTTTATCCCATCCATGGAAAATAGGCCCAAACCATGTAATGAGGATGGAGCAATGCGATATATCCTCTCATTAACACAAAAATCAGTGTTAATTGGAGGTAGCTCATTGAGTACCCATTCTTTCTCAATGTGTGTGTACCGAAAGGGCACCTTGATGTCACCTTTGGTCTCATCATCATAAGAACATGACCCCCCATTAGCAAGGAAATATTGCATGTGTTTATGGAATTTTTTTCTAATCTTTTGACCTCTAGTTGATCTCCCTATTTTAGCCGTACTACATGTAGAACTTTCATCTAGCATTCCCTCATTTCCCTCATTTGATGTAGATAGATCTGACAAGTACCTATTTGGTGGGTGCTGCAATCCATCAAATGAGATATTATCATGTCAATACATATAGAATAATCAAGTCGTGACCCATATGTACAGTTCTTCTTTGTCTATACATGGAAGATATAAAATGTACTAAGTTGAAAGTGATTATATAATTATATTTCTATACGGTTCTTCTTTGTCTATATATACATTATATGATTATATAATATGTCTATTTATAAAATATGTGCTCAGTGATAAACAAGAAGAATATAAGAAAATTATGTCTATTTATTGACTTATACCCACTGATCCATGTCACTGTGCCTGATTCACACCAAAAGGGTCAAATTTCCTGCATATGTTAATCATTTATCTTAAGTTAGCTAAAAATTACATGATACGTATGCTACAAATAACTTAGAAGATAACATGAACAATATGCAACATTGTAAACATGAACAAATTTACCTTATATATGGAATGCAAGATCGTCAACAGAAGGGGTGACGATGTCTGTAGTCAATTACTTATTTGCAAAAAGGGTGATAATCAAACACAATATATACATGTATCAACAGCAATTAATTGAGCATCGTAAGTAAAACATTGGTAATTATAAATCACATATGTTGTAATCATTAGAATTGAACACAATAAATATGTAATCATTACAATTTGAACACAATAAATATGTAATCATTTATATTATGTCATTGATCATCTTCTTCATCATCATCATCATCATCATCATCATCATCATCATCGCCATCATCACCATCATCATCACCATCATCACCATCACCATCATCATCATCGCCATGATCACCATCACCATCATCATCAACATCATCATCATCATCATCATCATCATCATCACCATCATCATCATCATCATCACCATCACCATCTTGATCTTCATCATCTACTTCTTCATCATCTTCAGTATCTTCTTCCATAACATTATACTTTATCGGCCTTCCTCTTGGATCATGTCTAACAACAAATGACCAACCCTATTTATGTGGAACCTCTGAGTAAAACACTTGCTCACACAGGCTTGGAAGAATATAGGGCTCATCTCCAACTGGCTCAAATGACCTTGTATTAATCATTGTAAATCCATTATCATGTTGAATAACAGTTCTATCTAGATCATTTTGATTCAGTCATAGCTTGTACCATTTGACGACGAATAGAACTAATTTGAAAGAGTTAAAGTTGCACTCAATTATATCATCCAAGATGCCATAGTATTGATTTTGAGATTGTTGAGGATGTATGTTGTTTCTAGATGATATGTTGGTGACTTCAAAAACTACACTTATCCCAGAATCACAAGTTTTCTTTGTGTCATCCAACTTTTTTATGTGAAATTTGTGGTCATGATAGTACATAGCTTTGTGGTGCTTGACCTGCAATTTTTCAAGCGTGTAAATTATTTGCATCGTGAGTTGATACGAAACATACAAGTCATGATCATTAATAAATTTGTACATACCTCTCCACCTCTTAAACTATGTGCTAGATCCATTACCATTGACATAACATTGGAATCTTCATTACGATGAGCTTCTCTAACAAATGAAGCAACACCTTCCCATGTTAATGAGCAACTATTTTGTTTACATCATTCAATCCATACCATCATCCAATCAAGATTGTTCGCAATATACAAATGTATTGCATCCCACTCTCGACCAGTTATATAAAAAAAATACACCAATTATAAATAACTTATATTGAAGATTTATAAGAATTAATTAACTACAATAATATCTTAGATTTACCTCTCACTTTTCTCAATCTACCTTTTCCCATCAAGTACTCCCCTTCAAATTTGTTAATGGAGTTGGGATCCCAAATACGATTTACATAGATCTTTGTTGCAAACTTAGGAAGATATTCACTAATGTACACCATGGTCTGGTATACCATATATCCCTCCACCATAGAAACCTCAGGATGTGCTCTCTGTCGAACCAAGCCTTTCAAAAATTTCAAGTGCCTCTCAACCATCCACATTGACCTAGTTGGTATAGGTCCACACAATTCAATCTCCTCAACTTGATGTATGAGGTAGTGTTCTTGTGCATTGAAAAAAGTTGAAGGTAGACACTTTTGCATTTCACACATAAGAAGAGGAATTTTTCTCTTCCAATATTTTATATTTTCTTTATTGATTTCTTTAGATGACAACCACCTCATATATTTTCCAAGATCATATACAACTTGTTTGACACCATTGGCGAAGTGGTGTGGGAGAGATAGAGGTAGAACGTACTGCAATATTTGCTAAATGATCTTGTCAATATTTTATAAAAGAATGCAATGAAAACTACATGTAGTATGCAAATATATAGTGAATACAAAATAACATGAATTACCTTAATAAATATATGCCAATCATGTGTATAAATCCTTGGCCCAAATTCACTTTTCTTTCATATGAGATCATTTATGTTCGCAGCAAATCTTGTGGGAAATCATATTTTTTTTATAATTTCTTTTATAGCTTTGCTTTGTTGCTCTGACAATAACCAAGTAAGGGCACTTGTATCAATCTGGTCTCCATTGTTATTTGATCAAATGACATTTTTCATTGCATGGTTGAGTTCTTCAATGTCACTACAAATTTTGACAATTTGGTCTTTGTCACACCTTCCATCCAATATTTTCCATAATGTCTCTGTTACATTCTTTCCAATATGCATAGGATCAAACAAATGCATGATAGGGAGTTGCTCATAGTACGACAACTAAGTAAATTACATAGGATAACTTTTTAGTCCTTTTGGAAGTTGGTCATTGATGCCTTGACGACCTTCACAAGCATCAATTACATCATCAATAAACAAAACACAATATCAGAATATAAATTTGAAACAAAAACCATCAGATGGAATGACATTACCTCAATGATTTATTTTATTATATGCCAACTTCCATAGGTGAGGTGTCATTCTTTGTGGCTTTGATGTAGTCTCTTCTTTCCCATTGAAAAGATGTTTTTCAGTAATTCGATACTATGATTTCTGTAGAGAAAGTGTCTATTCTCATCGAACACCTGCTTTCTTAAACTTTTTGAATGATGAGATTTCATCTTTGGACCACAAACTGGACATGAAAATTTTCCCTTTGTCTGAAGACCTACAAGATCGTGTATAATTGGATTAAATGTGTTAACTTTGTCTTAGCACTATAACATACCAAAAAAGAGGTGTTAAGAAGAGAACATACCACAAAAATGTGTTAGCCCAGGGGCATCATGTATTGTCCATACAAGCATTGCATGGAATTGAAATTGTCTTTGTCCTATTGGTCTAGAGATGTCATACATAGTGACCCCATTCCATAACACCATCAACTCGTCGATAAGGGGCTCAATATATACATTCATATCTTTAACTTGGTACTTACCTAGTTGAATGAACAAAAACATTACATAATTATTATGACCATTTTAATGGATTATTAATAATAAATTAATTTAGATGACCATTAAATCAAAAAATACCTAGAACAATCAGTGCCAACATTATGTGCTCCCTCTTTATGGACAACCAAGGAGGAATGTTATTGTTGATAACAAAAATAGGCCACACCGAGTAAGTAGATCTTATCTCTCCAAACGGATTGACACTGTCCGCTGCCAATGAAAGCTTGAGATTACGAGGTTCTTTTTTAAAGTGTGGCCATTTTTCCTCTAGTTCCTTAAATTTTGAACCATTCGTAGGCATTCGCATAATGTCATCTTGACTTCTATTGCGTGAATGGTAATCCATAAATTGTGCCAAGCTATTGCACTTGAAAAATTGTTGCAGACATGGAATAATGGAAATATGTTGAAGAATCTTGTGAGGCACCTTTTTTGTTATTCGATCTAATTGATATCTACTAATATGACAAATAGGGAATTCTGTTTCAAATTCATGTTGTTTATGATATATAATATGATCGTTCAGACATGCATGTATTGTTTGATACTCCATTGCAATATCTTTCATAATGGTAGATAATTCTCGGTACGAGCGAGGTAGAATGTTTGATGGTGGTAACAAACACTCACCTATCAACCTATGACCAAAAATATAATTTATTAATTTAAAGAATATTAATTGCTACACGATTCACCCAATGTTAATTGTAAGGGAATTACTACTAAAATAATGAAAAAAGATGACACACCTTAACATACGTGTCATTGCTACATTGGATAAACCATTCATAACCTTCAAGTTCACCAACAACAATACAACAGGAAGAAGAGTTGTTTCAGAGCCTTCATATAGGGGTGTGTGTGCTTTCTCAAGTATAGGTACATCAAGCTCTACATCAACATCATCATCATCATCATCATCTTGATCTTCTTTATCATCGTGGTCTTCTTCCATGATATCATTACCTTCTTCTTATATATTCACACCTCCATGTTCCCTCATTTGGAAATCCACATTCTCTAGATTGTCATGGTCCATAACATGAAACTCAGGGATGTTGACCTATATGAAAATGATGACCTTATATTAACCATGACCATGTTGTCATCATCAAATCATGTCTTGTGTATTTTATAAATTATTAAAATACATACCAATGGATGAAATTCGTTTCCCCCTTCAATGTGACCATGTTGCCTACAATGTTTGTCAGCTATTTTGATTAGATATCTTCGAGTCTTTAAGCCCTTATAGATTTTGCAAAGACAATAACATTTTCCATCACCTTTTCTTTTTAAGTTAGACCACAGTCTAGCAATTGTCTCCCTATTTTTTTGTGTGTTGATATCATCAGACATGGTCTTTCTTGAATGGAATGACTTGTTAGTGAAAGAAGGATGATTTTTTTGCAACCTACAGATACAAATCATTACTGAACAACCATTTTCTTAACTATATATATCATTCAAAATCCTAGTAATATAACATCAACTTTCTATTCTTCTTTGTCGAAGATTGTAGGATATTCCTATTTTACGAAAATTGAGACACCTTAGACTATCCAATATATCTTCCTAATCTCATTGAATCCAAATCAAATAAGGCTGCAAAACAAGTGCAGAAGGATGTAAAATTATCATTTATCATGACATAAAGATTTATGTCAAAATGCTTTGCCTTGTGCTCCATAGAAAGCACCAAAAATTTGTTAGCATTTTACTTCAAGGCTTTCGATGCGATGTAAAGAAAAACAATGTTTACAATATAATGTTGTACAAATTATTAGGGGAAGCTCCTTTAACCTAGAATCTAAGGATTTTACAAAGTATGTGGTACAAACTAAAAACAACGTTATCTTTTTTTATTTTTTTAACTCTAGAGCACACCAATTTCATCACATTTTCATTAGATAAGTTTCCATGTGTATATGATATCTACTTTAGAAACTAATCTAACACAACTAAAAGGCATTTATGATTTTCAATTAAACACACAAATCTGAATTCACAAAAGGATTAGATGGGATTTATTAAACAGAGACATTGATTATGAATTCAATATGAAGGCTTATGTACAAACCTACAACACTTCCAATAATTATGACAATGAAAAGTTTGTTAAATTTTTGAAAACCCATAATTCACAACTCACACAACTAGAAAGACAATAAATTTGTAAATGACAATTTCAACAATAATAGAAAGCTTAGGATATGGTCTTTTCTTCAAAACTGACAACAAAATATCAATAGCATAGGCTAAAAATAGACTTTTCTGGAAGGTGGTTTTGAAGATGATTCTGATGAAACTTTCATGGTGGATTCTCTATTTTGGCAAAGTGTAGTGAGTTCTCTGAGGTCTTGAAACTTTAGAAATCACTTAACACTAGCCTGAAAATTATGATTTGAAATATCCTTCTTTCATACTCAAACCTTTTGTTTACAAATATGCTTCCATGACTGAGCCGTGAAAGTGTAATATAAAAGTATTATATCTAAAATGCTCTGTAACCGTAATTAGGCAAAACTTGTTTGATATATTATTCTGCTATTGGCTTGCTCACAATATACCTAATAGCCTATCAAAATTGTCGGATGCTTTTGCAAATTCATTCCACTATCGGCTTGAAGCTCAGGAGATTAGCTTCCTCTAGACAAGAACCCCTAATTTACTTTGCATTGACCTGTCAGAGGAGAAAGAATCAGTAAATTCAGTGTTGGTCATTTTTTGCACGTATTTCCACCCTTTAGGCACTGGAGGAATCTCAGAAAATCTACATAGTCTACAAAATCTGAACCCCAAGTACCACTAAAGTCACTTCCCTTATCTCAAACTCCAACATGCTAGCATTTCTATGTTTACTTCTAGAAGAGATATACCCAATGATACACACCATTTAAGCTGAAACCTTGTCTGTAGAGAAAATTTATAGAATTAATAGCCCATGTTAGTCAACACTCGTAATGGGAATCACACCTAATTTTTAAGAAAAATCAAAGCATCCCCCACAACAATCAAAGCCCAGTAGTCTCACCTCTGTGTACCAAGTAAAATGGATTTCCCTGCCCAAGCGTGCATCAGATAAACATCAGACCAAAGTGCCTCACTGTAAGCCTGTCAACCACGTTTCTATTGTCTAATTATATGGGCTATATTCAGCAATCAAGGGAGTCAAAAATTGACTTGGCAAAAGCTCAAGTTATCAAAATGATGTTGGATATTTCAATCAATTTTTTTTTTGCTGAAAGTAGTATTACTCATTTCCAAGATCCAATAAATGTGCACCGCTACAAACAGTTCACCATGACATCAATATGCTATGTAAATATGCACAACACTAAACATCTAAAGTAGAGAGGGTAAATATAACCTTTGTATACAAAATCATGTCTATTCCACTCGATGTGAAGCATCTTTTGCTCGCTGTTATAAACTGTAAATTTGTACACAACTATCTACTCCACTCCATGTAAAGCATATTTTTCTCATTATTATAAAATGTATATTTGTACAAAATAGTTGTGATGCTGTGTATAAATGCAACTTAAAGCATGTATCAGAAAAAAAAAGCACAAAAAATAGAACAGAATGTTTAGCCATATTCCACGCACTCTTTGTCTTAACAGTACAATTTACAATCTCCTTAGTGTTGTTCCTTATGCACACTTTTGCTATTGCTTTGTATGTTCCACAAATTGATGGAACATATATGTGGTAGTAATTTTGTTCTATTTTATTCCGCTGCCTATGACGTTTGCATGTAGAAACCAATTAATAATTCTATTATACCAACTCTGACATTTGCATTTGGTAACCCACATTTAACAAGAAAATATTTTATGTATCTATTATGTTCTTGTTTTAAATTTTAGTTGTAAATTATTTTGATTAGCTTTTCTCTTTCCCTCTGTCTGTAAGCTTGGTAGTGTTCATTTCTTTAGACTTTCTTCTCTGAATTTTACCGATCTTAAATACATTGTACAGAGCATAACTTGCTATTGGTGTAACCATTGCATCTTATTGGTGCAAGTGTGAGTACAATATTTTTACAAATGGTAGGCCAACTTAGAGATATTTCACCTACTTTCTATTGACGTAACCATTGCATCTTATTGGTGCAAGTGTGAGTACAATATTTTTAAAAATGGTAGGCCAACTTAGAGACATTTCACCTAATTATATGATCCCATTCAAGGCATATTTTGTCTTCCAAGAGGATTTAGAGGCTGAAAATAATGTGCACAAATCTTTTGATTATGATCCCATCAAATGAATTTTGACTATAGAACAAATCAACTCCTATCGACATAGGAAGATTGTAAACAACCTCACACAATTTTAGCCTTCCCAAGTAGTTCACAAAATCACGAGTTGGCTTTATTGCTATTAATGGGAGGGAAGGCAAAAATGGTTTATTAATAAATTTATAAGTGATCTTATTACTATTGATTCATAGAAATTTTTGGTAAGCTTTAATTTTTCTATTAAAAATTTAAATTGGGTTCTTTTCAACCTCTTTTATTAGTAATTATAAGTAGACTTAGTGCATATTTGTCTTGATAAAATTTATGTTAGTTTCATAACCTATATTAAAGGGCAATAAAATTATTGCCTCTTTTAGCTCCCCAAGAACTCCACTTTTATGTTAATTTCATAACCTATATTAAAGGGCAATACAATTATTACCTCTTTTAGCTCCCCAAGGACTCCACTAATGACCATACCATATGATAGAAACAAATTTTAAAATTCAGGATTACTAAACAAAAATTTCTTTAAAATATCTATTTGAAATTATCATTTATGACTTGACCCTTCTTTCATGACTTTAAAATTGTGTTCAATTTTTGCATAAGTGTTTCATATCATATTCCATGAACCACCATCGAAGTGGGATTCATCTTTTATGAACTATAATTGAAGTGACACTCCATTGATGAAAAAGGGCACCATCTGCATTGGACTTGACATTGGCGGCATAATGGTGACCTTTGTGGTTCATATATAAAGTATATATGGACTATTAGGAAAAAAATGTATTAGAAAAGAGAATTAGATTATTTTATTTGCGCACCTCTTACATTATTTAATAGTCCATAATCTCTCACATTCTTCTATACGAGACTGGGACAGCAAGCAATAAATGAAACATCCTTTACAAGTTTCTTATTCTATCAACTCTCAAGTTGATTTGGTCTGCACCTTTATGTATTGTTAAAGTTTGTTATCTTTTTTGTTAAACATTGGCATGAATTTCAAATTGCATTGAAGTTGCTATTTTGATAATTGTCTGGTTCAATAGTTCTTCAAGTTGAATGTTTTGATTTCCTTCATATGCCATAAAAGGAAATTACTTTGAATTTTTTATTCTCTGTTATGGTATAGAAGTGAAGGGTGACTGATGTATTGACTGGTATATGATAAACTAAACAGCCTTACTATTTTCTGAAAATTCAACTTGCTATCTGGAACATTATAGTGCCTGGGTTAAACTTCTAATGCATTGACAGAGTTATTTGATTAATCGAATTGCTAAATTGAAGAAATTCATGTTTTGTTGATTCACTGTCACACTAGTTTGTAGAATAGAGATCTTTACTTGTTAAGTTTGCGACTGTAGCAAGGTTTACTTAATGGTAGTCATCCATGAATAGTTCAAAGGCCTTGTATTCATGGATGACAAACCCTAACATGTAAGATATACTAACGATAGTGCATACACAGAATGATATGTGGAACAGTGTGATCACAGAGTAGTTGTGGGAGAAGACTGTGGGTGGAATATGAGCAATTAATAGTGAGTGACTTGTCAAGGAAAGGGTAAGCTTTATTCTTCAAAGAATTCTATAATGTTTATTTGTTAAACTGATACAAAGGTGTGTTGTAGTTGGAGACTGAGGTTGGAGGGTACTAATTGGGTGTTAGATGTTGTAAAGCCTTATGGCTAAATCTTGTTAAATCTAAACAATCTATGTTAACAACAACTACCTTCAGAATTTGAAATGGTTAGGCAGCCAATGTATTATGTTTCCTTTGCAAATTTAATCACTTGTGGGGCATTGTAACAGAGAATAGTAATGAACAAGGTGTTTGTCTGAAGTAATTCCATAAGAGAGTTTTATATGCTATTTTGTCTTGGAGGGGGTATTTAAAAACATTATTAACTTGTCTTTAGTTTTGAGGAAAGGCTAAGTATTTCCAAATTTCAAATTTTCAGCAGGACCACTTGGTTACTAAATTTGGTCTTTGTGACTGTTTGTGATAACCTTGGTTAAATGCAGTATGAGAATTGAGTTAGAATCTTGTAAGCCTTGAACTCAAGCTGTTGAAACCTTGTAAGTCCAAAAGTACCATTTAGGAGTGTTGTGAAAAGCCTTGAAAATTAGGTTCTTGAAACATTTAAGGGTTTGGTTAGGCTACAGTGCCTAAACCTCTCAAGTTTCTAAGTCTAATTTGCATTTGAATCTACACTTCTTGTGGAATTAAAGAAGAATGTGAGAGATTTCCACTAGCCCTAAAGACAGTTATGACATCCATGACCAAGTCTCCCCTTATGCCAGATTGGGAGTCATAGTTGGGGCAGTTAAAAAAGATAAGGAAAATAGGCAACTCCATCATGAATATTTTGATGTTGAGTATGACCGCCCCCAATCTCAAATCTTTCTTTACTTATTTATCTTTCTTTCAATAGGACACATGTTTTATTTTACTCAAAGATATTTGCAACTATAAGTATCTTATAGATTTTGCAATCATGAAAATATCCTAGATATGGACCTACTCTAGCTCCACAAATTTACTTTAGATTAAGGGTTATTATTTTTAAAGAAAAAGAATAATTAGTAGTTAAGTAATAAGAAAAATGAAGTCATTAGACTTGTTCCAACTATTGAGAAGGTCTTGATTATTTTTATCCTACCAAGAATGGTAGTAAGCATGTTCGTCATCAAGAGGCTTACTACCATTCTTGGCAGGATAAAAATAAGTAGGTTACTAAAGTTATAAGCAATAAGAGATATGGAGTCATTAGTAAGAGGCAAAGATGGATCATGGTCTTAAGATTTTCTCAAATTATTAGGAAGGTATTAAAATTGTTTGGAATTGGCTCTCAACCTATAAGAATGCCTTCTTTGTTAGTATGTTCACTCTCTAGGGGGTTCAATATCATTTTTGGTACTAGTAAAAGCTAGAGCAATGCAAACAAATTTATTGTCTAGCCAACTAGGAACATTCAATTCTCGAAACTATTCCTTGGGGAATTATGAAACTGCCCATTAGGGAAACCAGTGGTTTTACTCTGCTGGTTCCTTGCGGTTCTTTTGAAACCTATAAAGTTGAAAAGTGAAGCTTTCTGCTGATGTGTTATCTTCTTAAATCCTTATTGATCTCCTCGATACTTAAAATCCAATCACTTTACATTCTTATTTGATTGCCTCTACACCTAATTAAATTACAAACCGCACAATTTCTCTAATTAGACTACTGTGGTACTTAAATGTAGAAATATAAAAACCACACAATTAAACTACTATGGTTCTTAAATGTCTCAAATGAAGGTGCAATTAGAGGACTGAAATGTTATTGGAACAAGAAATATAGAACAAATAATTTTCACATCATAGCACAATATATTTGTCTTGGGAAATCATTGTTGGGAAAAAAATTAGTTATAACCATTTATAAATAGTTAAATGGTCAAAAATTTAACCCTAGATTAGTTATCTCTCGTTACCTCTCATTGTTCGCCCAATTCAAACCCTATTACCTCTCATTCACTCGTGTTCACCCGCCCGCACTAAAATGAAGTGGTGAAATGAAGTTTCATTTTCTTTTTTTGTTTACTTTTTTGCACTTGTTGGTCTCAATTTCAACCAACACATCGTTAGTCGAAATTGAGACCAACATGAGCATAAAAGTAAAAAAAAAGAAAACTTTTCCTTTGTAATGTGACCAAGCTAAACATTTTTATGATATGGTCAAATTCTTACATTGATATTTAAGGTGAAATGTACTAGTGTTTCTTCACTCATGGTTCAACTAGGAGATAATACGACCACCGCCTGATTACAACTATATCAATGGCTCAGATTTAATCTTTGAAAACCTTTATCTTATCCCATCATCTTCTGGCAATTACGTGACTGAAGATATCTCACAGTCTCTTAATATTTTTCTTTAACCTGGTTAAATCTGGAGATTACATGAAACCTTCATTCGCCAAGTCACTAGATGACCTTTTAACCTTAGTTAGACTGTGAGGTATAACACTGACTGTTGATCCTTCCTCCATCTTATGATTGTCACCAAGTCTCTAAAAATATTATGACTTAACTATTACATTGTGAGACTAGGAGATAACCGTGTTGCCAAATCGTTGAATGTTTATAACATAACTATCAGGATTCTAAGGATACGCGATACCACAATCTTTGGGTCGTTGGATAAAAACATTAACCACTAGAGCACTTGGAGACCTGGTGACTGAAAAGAACATAATTTCTATCCTTTATGTTGAGACCTAGTGACTAAGGAGAAGACTCATAATCATTGAAGCTTTGGTCATTTCATCATTTCATTAAGAGATCACCTGACTGAAGGATTTTTGTGTCTAGAGATTTAGCAACTAAAGTTGCCTTTGAAATATTTACTAGCAGTAGTCGCTAGATCTCACAAAGATAATTTGGAGACCTGGCGACCAAGAACATTCACTTAGTCCTATGAAGATAAGAAATATTCTCCATCCTTAAGGAGATCGTGTGATAAAGGCATTTCTAAATTGCTAGACTAAGAGGAATATTTTGAATACTTTTGGAGACTGGGAGACTAGATGGTAGACATAAAGCACACATGCTTAAAGACTCACTTAAGTGATTTAAAAAGTAATGATAAAATAGAACCCAGTTAGGTTTTTGTAGGGTTTTTGGACTTTCACAAGCATCTTGACCTAGTATTTACGGTTTTTTAGTATTATGGACAATTTTAGCATCTTTGGACATGAGAATTTGTAGGAAAAATAGCACAAGAGCAGGGAAAACTGTCAAAGAAGCAAGAATTAAAATGCTACCTTGAAAACTTTGAAAATACTACCAACAAACCTCATGTTCAAGAGGGTCCTACTAAAGGAACCAATTAAAGAAGAACCTAAGCAAAGGAGGGCTCTATTTAGGATCAAGTGTAAGATCCTTGGAAAGGTGTGCAAGCTCATCATTGACTCTAGTTCAATAGACAACATAATCTCAGAGGAGGTAGTTCAAAAGTTGAAGCTTGCTAGAATACTTCATACACATCCTTACAAGGTCACTTGGTTAAACAAGGGACAAAATGTATTAGTAAATGAAAAAGTGTGGGTGGATTTTGTGATTGGGGAATACCAAGATAAAATTATATGTGAAATCCTACCAATGGATGCTTGCCACTTGCTGTTGGACAGACCATGGCAATATGATTGAGATGTAGTCTACCATGGAAAGAAGAACATGTACACCTTCAAGAAGAATGGGGTTACTGAAAAAATCCAATCACTTATGGAGGAAGGAGCTACAACTTTAAGGGATTCTAATGTTCTTTTGATGAGTGGTAAGGAGTTCTTGCATGAACTCAAGGAAGAGGAAGGAATTGGACTAGCTATAGTCATTAAACCCGAGGAGACCAAGTCTCAACAAACCTCTACACCACAAGAAGTAAGACAACTATTGGATCAATTTAAAGAAATTATCAGTGATGGAACACCAGCTACATTTCCTCCTCAAAGAGAAATCAGTCACCAAATAGATTTCATACAAGGAGCATCTTTTCCCAACAAAGCAACATACAAGATGGCACTAGATCAAAACACAGAGATAGGAAGGTAGATCCAAGAGCTACTTGATCAAGGTTTAATTAGAAAGAGCATCAGTCCATGTGTTGTTCCAATGGTCTTGGCACCAAAGAAAGGAGTTAAATGGAGATTATGCACTAATTCTAGGGCCATAAATATGATAACTATTAGATATAGGTTTCCTATCCCTATAATAAAAGACTTGATGGATTGTCTTGGGGGGTCTAGATACCTCACTAAAATTGACCTTAAAAGTGGGTATCACCAAATTAGGATGAAAGAGGGGGATGAATGGAAGTCATTTTTTAAAACTACAAAGGGTCTTTATGAATGGTTAGTTATGCCCTTTGGGATCACAAATGCACCTAGTACATTCATGAGATTAATGAATGAAGTCCTAAAAGATTAAAGTGGTAGGTTTGTGGTGGTATAATTAGATGATATCCTAATCTTTATTAAAACCAAGGAGGAACACATGAAAAACTTAAGTTATCTTGAGAAGGTTGTGTGAGGAAAAGCTATCCATTAACCTAGAAAAGAGTGAATTCTTAAAGCAAGAGTTAGTCTACCTAGGCTTTTTTGTCTCCCAAGGTGACTTAAAAATGGACCCAAGAAAAGTAGAAGCAATTCTAAGTTGGCCCACTCCTAAAACATGGATAGAAGTGAGGAGATTTCATGGGTTAGCTCAGTTCTATAGGAATTTCATAAGGGATTTTAGTGAGATATGTGCACCCTTGCTTGATACAATCAAAGGAGGAGTCAAAACCAAGTTCAGTTGGACCAAAGCAGGTCAAGAAGGATTTGAGAAACTGAAACAAAGAGTGGATGGACAAGCTATTCATAGTGGAATGTGATGCAAGATACATAGCAGTGGGAGATGTCCTTAACCAATAAGGAAGGCCAATTGCATTTTTAGTGAGAGATTGAATGAAGCTAAATCAAGGTACTCTTCATATGACTTGGAACTCTATGCATTGATTTAAGCTCTATAGAAATGGAGGCATTACCTATTGCCTAAGGATTTTGTAGTTTATAAAGATAATCAAGCACTAAGTTATATCAAGACACAAGAAAAGTTAAGTCATAGGAACATCAAGTGGATGGAGTTTCTCCAAGCCTATACCTTTACCATTAAGAACAAAAAGGGTCTAAATAATAAGGTTGCATATGAACTTAGCCGGAGGTTTCTGACTGTCCAAGAGATTCAACTTCAAAGCATTGGTCTAGAAGGACTTAAGGAACTCTACAAAGAAGATGAAGACTTCTCAAGTGCGTATAAGATATGTGATGAATTTGAGAAGCACTTTCATAGTGAGTTTGCTGACTACACTTTGAAAAATGGCTTGTTATTTAAGGGTAACCAGTTATGTGTACCCAAGGGATCAATGAGGGAAAATCTTATAAAAGAGAAACACAATGGGAGAATTAGTGGACACTTTGTCTTGAATAAGACATTGGACTTAGTACAAAGGTTTTATTATTGGCCCAAGATGCCAAGAGATGTTAGGAGATATGTTGAGAAGTGTGTAGTATGTCAAAAAGATAAGGGTACATCTTCCAATGCAGGGTTATATTAGCCTTTACCAATCCCAAATAGAACATGGGAGTATCTTAGCATGGATTTTATAGTAGATCTACCAAGGACAACTACTAGTTTTGATAATGTCTTTGTGGTGGTTGATAGATTTAGTAAGATAAGCCACTTTATACCATGCAAAACCACACATGATGCCAATTATATTGCTCATCTTTTCTTCAAGGAAGTGGTAAGGATTCATGGCCTACCAATCAACATTGGGTCAGACAGAGATGTGAAGTTTATGGGGCACTTCTGGAAGACCCTATGGAAGAGATTGGGTACAAATATTGCATTTGGTTCAGCTTATCATCCTCAAAAGGATGGCCAAACAAAGGTGATAAACAAAGTGCTAGGGAATCTCTTGAGATGTCTCACAAAGGAATATGGGCAAATGTGGGACCAAGTGTTACCACAAGCTGATTTTTCTTACAATAAAAACACAAATAGATCCACCAACAAGAGCCCATTTGAGGTAGTGTATGACACCCATCCAAGATGTGTGTGAACTTAGGGAGTTAGGCAATCAAGGAGGAGTTAGTGGTCATGCAGATGAATTTTCTCAATCTATGCAAGAAATTCATGAACAGGTAAGAAGAACATTGGTAGAAGCCAATTAAAAGTTAAAAAATAGAGTAGATGAAAGAAGAAAAGGACTTACAATTTCAAGTTGGAGATTGGGTGATGACACATCTCAACAAGGCTAGACTCCAAAAGGGCATTCCTAGCAAGCTAGAGATGAGAAGAGTATGAACATGTAAAGTCCTAGCCAAGTATGGCCCCAATGCATACACAATAAGCCTACCAAAGGAGTTGCACATATCTCATGTATTTAATTTCCAAGATCTAATTAAATATACATGACCTTATTTAAAAGGAGAGGAACACAACCCTAATGTCACTACTGATGTAAAAGACCTCAAGTTACCTATACCAATGAAGCCTCAAGCTGAGAGAATCCTAGACTCAAGGGTAAAGAAAAAGAATAGACATGGTGTCTACATGGAACACCTCATCAAGTGGAAGCAACAATCTAAATCAGAGGCTAATTGTATAGAAGAGAAAAATTTCAAAAATTTGGGTATTGATTTAGATCTCTTAACCCCTAATGGTTCTTAACTTCTTGTTGGAGGGGGAGAATGGTGCAGGAGCACCTAGGGTCTTTAGGCTACCCTAGTCTAAGTATTTTGGCTTGTCATGACCTTAGCCAAGTCACTATATAATAAGGACTCTGAAGAGTCCCTAGTGAGTGTGTGAAGCCTAAAAATTCCTATGAAGGTTGGTTAGAGTCATGCGAAGGTCCTTACTAGGCTTGTTAAGTCTTAGGTTTCTTTGTCTAGTTGCTAATCTACTATGCTAGTTGGTCAAAGACTAAGTTGAATTTCAAAAATGATGGAATAAAGAGGGAAAATGGTCTCAGAGTGTTTGAGCCACCATTGAGGTCATCTAGGACTCATTAGAGTGGTCTAGACAAGTTTGACAATAAAGTTGTAAAAGTTGTCAATGACAACTTTGCAATTTTGCAAAGTTATCATGACAACATTGTGTCAAAATGCCTCTCAAAAGCTAAAAGTAGTTAGGGATCCTTTTTATCAATTTTTCTTAGTCTCCCTACACTACTTAAGTGTTTTTATGACTAGAGATGAAGGTTGGAATGTTTTGGAACTTTTTGTTTTGAAGAAATTAATTATTAGTGTGCTATACAACTTAGAATCAGTGCTAAGAGCTCGATTATCCTCAAACTATGGATTGATCTGAGCCTATATTTTGCATGTGTGAATAGATAATTTTTTATAGTTTTATTTTTGCATATATATTTAGTATTTAGGTTGTTGTTTTTAGCTTTCTTTATATTTCTCCTATGTGACCAGTTCACTGGTTTAACCAAATTTGAGGACCTAGAAATGGCTCTAGCATGAAAATAAATGGAGGGAACTATATGGCCCTTTGGATTATGCTAGAGTATTATATATATGTTGTATATGTGGATTTTTATGGCTAGGTGTGTAGGGAATCTATTTTTATTATCAATCCCTAGGTGAGCCAGAGGGTGCCTGATTAGGGAACTTGACTGTGACTAGTGAAGGATAGAAGGCTTTGGGGATTGAAAGGATCAATCCAAGAAGGTGGAAGTGAAGAAAAAGGTCTAAAGACTTAAACCTCAGAAGAGAGGTCCTGATTAATTTGATGGAGGGATTAATGACCATTTCTTCACTGTGAATTACAGAAAGGCAATTAGGCCTAGAAAGTAGGCATGGTATTAGGAAAGTACTATACAGACTCTTTGAAGATCCAAGACCTATAAAATCTTCAAGAACTTTGAAAAGGGTATTAAAAGACCTAATTAGGCCTAATAGGGGTTTATAGCCTTGTAACCCTATTTTGATGAGATCGACTATTGTATGAGGAAGGTTGAAGACTCAAGAAGCTCAAATCCAATCAAGATTGACACACAAGATGATGTCTATCCAAATTACAATGAATTACTAGTGTGGTAGTAAGGTGATGGACTTCAAGAATTGAGTACATGGAGAAGGAGTTGAGTAACTGAATTGGTAGAGAGGTATAGGAGAGTGAAAGGTGATTGTGTTAGATTTGACAAACGCAAATCATCCCAAGAACACCTGCATGCAAGACTGTCACAAAGAAGAAGCAAAAAGACAGAAAGCTATGGCGGCCAAAAGGCCAGAGATAGGAAAATCATTGTGATAGAAAAAAGCTTCTATTAACCAAATGAAATTACAATACAATCTCCTTATTGAAATGAAAGAAGTGAATCCTTATAAAAGGAAACACGAAACCCTAAAGGCTAAAACCCTAAAGAATTATAAAGCGCCTAAGTGAAACTTAAGCCTAGAGTATGATAAACTAATAATTAAATGATTTAATTATTAGCTAACATAAGACTACTCTAACACCCCCCCTTAAGTGTAACTTAGGGAGAAGCAAAAAAAGCTAAACTACTGCAGAAAGCAGGAAAGATGGGTCCCGGCAACTAGGCCTGATCAGGTACCCAAACATAAAGCAAAAGATGTCCCAGAGAAAGGAACAAGAAGAGAGCAAGAAACTCCTCTGAAGCATGTCTGAAAACTCTGTCAGAAGATACTGCTGGAACCCCCACTGAAGTGCATGACCAGGTAGAGAAGACAAGTGTCTAAAGAGCTGATCAATCGAACCAGGAAGCAATAGAACCAACAGGTGAACCCCCCCATAATGCTGAACTGGGAGAGGTGACAGGAACACTGAAATGCGATGCCAGAAACAGCTGCAGAAGAAGAACCAGGAACACGAACAGTGCAACAGAAGCACACACACAGGATAAAGGGTGGTGTCATAGACACAGTCTACATGGGCTAATGTCGTGGAAGGTACGCTCACTTGACAAGAGTGGATGCGCCTATAGTGGCAAATGCATCAGAATCCCCCCATGGCACTTTATAACTGAGTGCGAATACTAAAACTGAACCAGGTGAAAAAGATCCCAGAAATGCAGAAGAGGGCACTTTATCTCAGTGCGTTTACAGAACAAAGATACATCAGAAAGAGCATACAATGCTCAAAATATAGAAAGAAGAGTGAGCTATGAACTCAGAAGAAGAGATCCCCGGACCTGTAGAACCAAGCACACCACCAGAGGGCATAAACTGCATAACTCGGAGGAGTGAAAACCTGGAGTAGAATCTAGAATAAATACCTCTGCCACTGAATAGTACACAGAATCAGCTTTCCGACGATATCTCATTTGCCAAAAAAGGAGTCCGGATGAGCCAGATATGACTCCCGGAAGGCAAAAAGAGACATCAGACTTCAACAGAAAAAAACACTGTTGAAACGGCAGAACCCAAAACCCTAACCTCCATCATCGGAAAGAGCTCGGAAAGAGCTTTCCGACGATATAAAGAAGTCAGAAAAAGACCCCCGTATGCTCCCTGTAGAGCGAAAAAGGCCCAGGTACCCCCAAAAAGGCCAAAAAAGAGCCCTAGGGGCTAAAAAAAATAAGCCCCCGGGCGCATGGCGTGCTCCGGGGGCTGGGCCGCAGCCCCTGGTCGGTCATATGACCGCGCGGCTGGGAAATGAGCCCGCGGGGGCTGAAACGGGCCGGGCGCCGGCGGCGGGGGCCAGCGGAGCGGCGGTGGGCCAGGCCGGCGGAGCAGAGGGCGCGGGCGGCGGGGCCGAGGGCGGCGGAGGCCGCAGAGGGCGGCGGAGCAGAGGCGGAGCCGGGGTGGGCGGCAGCTGGGCGGGCCGCGGGTGGCGCGGCGGCGGGAGCCGCGGCTGCTGCAGTGGCGGGGGCCGCGGCTGCGGTGGCCGCTCGGGCGGTGGCCGCGGCTGCGGTGGCTGCGGGGCGGCGCGGGGGTGGCCGCTGGGCGGCGGCCCCAAAATATAATTTTTTTAAAAAAAAAATCGCCGTGTACCCACCTCGGAGTGCGTGCCAGGGCCGTACGGCTCTGGTATGCAAAAAAATTTTCCCTCAGATGCCACTGTGTCCAAAATGGACAAGTTTTATATGGATTTAAGGGTTCTTGGGCCTTCCGGACACAATGGTGGTGTCCGTTTTTGCCCAAGGTGAGCCAAATTTCGGCTCCCCCCCAGATCCACAAAAAAACTTCTGAAACCCTCTGTGCTTCAATAAAACTCGAACAGCGAACAACTAGAGAGCTCTGATACCATGTTAGATTTGACAAACGCAAATCATCCCAAGAACACCTGCATGCAAGACTGTCACAAAGAAGAAGCAAAAAGACAGAAAGCTATGGCGGCCAAAAGGCCAGAGACAGGAAAATCATTGTGATAGAAAAAAGCTTCTATTAACCAAATGAAATTACAATACAATCTCCTTATTGAAATGAAAGAAGTGAATCCTTATAAAAGGAAACACGAAACCCTAAAGGCTAAAACCCTAAAGAATTATAAAGCGCCTAAGTGAAACTTAAGCCTAGAGTATGATAAACTAATAATTAAATGATTTAATTATTAGCTAACATAAGACTACTCTAACAGATTGTGCGTAATCCCTCATTAAGGTAGGGTCTTAAAGAGCCTTAAATAGGTTAAGATAAGGACCTAGAGTAATTCCTTGGTGAATTACGACTAAGTTTAAGAGACCTCCCTATCACTCTTGATTCTTGACATTTTCTTGCTAATATGGATCGACAGGTTCATGTCATTTCTCGACATCTAGTTTGGGTACATTACTAGCCTATCCTTCTTCCATATATACAAAAGATCTATAACTTTTAGGTTCTTTCTTGCACTCAACTTCATTCTTTTTTTCATATTCATCAACTCTAACATTTGCACTTTCCACAATTTTGTTAGTGTTAGAATTCAAACACTTGTAAGATTTTCTCTTAGTGGAATATCCTAGGAATATGCCTTGATCACTTTTAGCATCAAGGTTTCCATTCCTATTGTCTTTTAGTATATAAAATTTACTTCCAAACACTTTAAAAATTTCACATTTGGTGCATATCCATACCATAACTCAAAAGGTGTAGCATTTGTACCTTTCTTGATTTGTACTTGGTTCAAGGTATTAATAGTTGTACTTATAGATTCTCTCTAGTATTTTTGTGCAATGTTATTCTCTATCATCAATGTTCTAGCACAATCCATAATTGATCTATTTCTTCTCTCTGCTATACTGTTATGTGGAGGTGTCCTATTTTCACTAAGGATTGCACCTGAATAAGCTAAGTGTGAAACTAACAATCCTATGAAACATGGGACTACTTTCAGGCTATAGGTAACCTATCAAAAATTAGACCTCCAGATTAGGGGTTGGATTCCCCATGAATCACCTTAAAACTAACTAGCTTTAAGAGGAAAAGGGAGAGAGTGCATGGAATTAAATGACTAAAACTAAACTTAACCTAGGTGATTCACCGAGTTGATAAAAGATCCACAATTCAAGCAAGCCTACAAGGACAACTGAAAACAAATCTTTAACTCACAACTTAACCCTATTGCTTTGCACTTCTCAAAATTAATAAGGTACTTGGGATACAAGGAGGGAAAGGAATTCCACAACCCAAAACCCAATTCTGTACACAGATTAAGGTTCCAAGATACAAAAACAATCTTCTAAATACTTGATTGAACTAATATGCAAATTAAGGACAAAAGATATCACAATAATCTTGGCATACAACTCAATAGAAAAAAATTAGAAAATAATAGAGACAAGAAGGAAAACTACTTTTAATTCACTACAAAGAAGCTAAGTACAATTGTGTTTCTCAGAGCTACAACATTCACCTCCAAGTGAGAAAGAATGAAGAACTCACCTCAATCACCTAAGTGAGAGGTATATAAACAAAACCTCAGAATCTGCATTCATGGCCCTAACCCCACTAAAAATGGAAAAATTATGTATTTAGGGTCTATGAAATATGCCTCTTAAATCCAGATGTCAGATTCCCAGATTTGTAGGGGTAGGTGGGAAGGTGAAATCCTCAAAAAAGATAAGTATTTAATCTATCCTATCCCCTTTTATCATGCTTTGAAAAGTTATTTTGACAAATGATTTATAAAATATCATTGTCAAAATTTACAATAAAATTGCATGATTTACATTCATTTATTTCCCCTATGCTTTGAATGCATGTGGATTTAAAACATAATACTTCTCTATGTTAATAAATAGTTCTCAACCCAATCCTTAAAAGAAAAAGGGAAAACATATTTAATAACCCATTTACATTTTATTAATCCACCTATCTCATGAGAGACTTAAAAATACCCTAGGCATAATTGCTTAACATTTAATTAATCAAGTTCTCAACCCAATCCTTAAAAGAAAAAGGGAAAAAATATTAATTAAACACCAATATCTTGGAAAAACCAATCCCTAAAGAAATGGAAGATACAAAAAGCATCGATTGTTCACTACAACTCATTTGCGGATAGTGGCAAGATTGAACTTGACTTGGGATTTTGATCTTCAAGCTTGGATTGGAAACTTGGCTCAATCTGGAAACCCTTCAGCCTTTTGATCTTTCTTCATTGATCAAGGTAGGCATTGTGATCTTCATTTCATTCTTCTTCATCTTCTCTACATTTGTGTTTTCACTATTATCTTTCCTCTATATTTCGAAGGCACATTTTATTTGTTGTGATTGCTTTGAAGGGATACTTACTATGATTTTTCAGTTCAATGGTATTTTTTTTATTCAATATTTACAATAATTTGGTGCTACCAATGAATATTGGGTCATTTTGTTATGAAATGCCCTTGATAACCTGCAAGCTACAAGCTAGGGTATTATTACTTCTTTGTTTAATTGCTGTTGTGATATTTTCCTGGTGTTCATTGTCTATTACATGCTCAGAGCTCGTGAGCCATGTGCTAGGGCATCAATGTATTTTATGCATTATTGTTCTCTCCATGCCATGCTTATTTCATACTAATATGCTCACTGTTTGCTTATTTATGGTATAAAGAGTCTGTGATCTAGATTCTTGTTTCTATTATTGATATCATTATATTGTGCCCTAGGTTTGATTATAAGGCCCGCAAGAAAGATAGGGAATCATCTTATGACTGGTATTCATTACCATTCCCATGCCCTATGATGCTTGATATCATTTGTTGATGAATGACATTATATGCATTTTGATTTAAACATCTCTATTGCTGCTAGAAAAAACTAGTGAGCTTCTAAGGTGTTAATGTATTCATTGCAATAAACCGATGCCTCTTTATATTTTGCTATTTTATTGAGGCCATCAGTTAGTGTGGAAGCATAGCATCTTAGTCATTGTTGCTTATGCATTCACTATTTGGAAGTTAAAGCTTTACAAGATTAGTCTTATTGGGCATTTGATGGCACCATTTTTCACATACACTTTGTTGTTATCTTTTACCTATGGTGTCCACTGTACCTTGGGGACCTGTGAGCTTGGCATGGCTTGATCCCTCTACACTTTGAGCCCATGAGCTATAGTATTGCATCTTTAAATCTAGGCCTGTGCCTTATGGTAGCTTTGGCACCATTGAATTGGATGGCATCTACTGGTGTTCTTTGTTGTTGTAAATGCTTGGCATGGCACAACCTGTGAGCTTGTTAGGACACCACGTTTTTACTATTTTTTCTCACTATCTCTGATTCATTGAGAACCCGTAGAAAACTAAGGGATCAATTTGCTCTTTGCATTTGATCACGTCTTTTAAATTTGTATTAGATGGCACTATATAATCTATTGTTGCTGATGTCACTATACCATGAGATACATGTATTTACTTTATCACCAATTCTCTACATTGTTGGCACCATGATCTCTCTGACGTTGTTAGTTGATATGCACTGTTATATACTTGTGATCATGCTTTCCTTTCGAGGGTTTACATTACTATAGATTCCATTATTGTTGTCACTCTTTACCAACTGCATAAGATATTTCACTTTTCCACATGATGTCATGTCACTCCTAAGAGGCATCATGCCATTATTTCACCAATTGTAGCCTTCTTTACCTAGCTTTAAAATGCAGATTTGGATACTTTCATGCCATGAATACATGATAGAACTGAATGTAGATTTGTACCTTTTCTCCATTCTAATTTGACTTGATGATGTATGCCCTTTCTATTTCCAATGCTTAATCATGACTCAATGTGTTGATGGGCATGGTGGATGGCTATTGTGGGTGCATCATGATGTCACAACAACACCAGATGGAACAACAACATCTAGTGTTGTTGTTGCATTATTGATGATTCAGACATCATAGTGATTCATCAAGTGTTCATGAAGCCATCAGGTGTTGAACTTTTTTATGTGCTTCCATGCTTTATACTTTTTATTTTGTCTTCATGATCTTTGAATGCTCCATGGATACTGATTCTTCATCGATCTTACATTTCTTAGACCAGTGCTCCTCCTTGAGGCCATCAGGGTAACTAGAAACTCTGTGGGAATAAGGCTTCTGATTACCCTGACAAGTTTCAATGTAGGGTACTAGGAGACTTAACACTGATCATGGGTTCTCTTGGTCTATGATGTGGTCTTTGCCAAGGAAATTTGAGGTTTTCCCAACATATCCCACATCATAGGGAAACATCATTCATTTGGATTCCAACACTTTTGCAATTGTTGTTGTCTAGACAATCTCAGTACTTTTAGGATGGTCTTTTGGAAAGGCCATCCTCTCACTACTTTGATTATCTGAATGAGGTAAACAATAGTGTTTTAGCTTCTTCTATATCTGCACATGGAACAAACAAGTTAGTAAAACATGGTATCTTCTTCTCCTTTATCCAGCATTCTCCTAGGTGTACATGTCCTATAGCATAGCCCCTTTTAGAAGTGTATGGATGACTATGTACATGCATGATTTTAGATGAGGGTAAGTATTAGGATATCATGCATTTCTTAGATCCTTTGGATCTAACCCTCATCTCTCTCCTCTTTGTAGATTCTGGATCATAGGAGCACATTGGATTAAACCCCAGATCAACACTTCATTATCCCAGGAAATGTCTGGTACCCTTGTATTTTATGTTGATCTACTTTATGCATGTCTATATTCATTTATACTTTCTAAAAGTTGGATATGCTCACAACCTGTGCAAGCCCAGATGATTTTATCTTTCAGTGCTTTCCTTTGTACAACACATATAGGACATTTGCATATGTAATATTTAGATGTATAAATCTCTTTCCTTTACATGTATTCTTTTCATGAAGTGAACACAAATTTAAATAAGATAATCTAATAATGTAGACTAGGGTACTGTAGTTTCATCTAGTAATTAGGTCACCAATAAAAAAATAAGCAAAAATATGGTAACATGTCCTAGGTGCAGAAATTTATCTCTTTATTCCTCTATCATTGCAGAATATATTGAACTCTTTAGATATGAACTCTCCTTTGTCAGATCTCAAACATTCTAAGCTTTTACCCATTTCTTTCTCAAGTTTTACCAAATACCACTTAAAAAATTAAAAGGCATCAGATGTATCTTTTAGAAACATCATAGTTATCATTCTAGAATAGTCATCAACAAACAGAATGAAATATTTATCACCACAGTATATTTACACACCCACAGGTCCACAAAGGTTAGTATGAACCAATTCCAAAATATTATCAGAAGTATATGTCTTGCTCTTGAAACTAGACTTTGTCATTTTTCCTAATTGACACTATTTACACATCACATTATCAAGTTTCTTCAATCTTGGCAAACCTCTAACTTTCTTCATCTTACTAATATTTACCAAATTGTCAAAGTTCACATGACACAACCCCTTATACCATAACCATACATCATCAAATTGTACAAACAAAAAAATTTCTTCAGATAGTTCTAGATAGAAAAAATTACCTCTTGTCTGTTCTCCACTTCCAATTAATTCACCAGTGGCATCAAATATTTTAGCCTTCTTGTGATGAAATTCAACTCGGTAACTAGTAATGTTCAACTGTGCAACACTCAACAAATTATAGTTAAGACCTTCAACCCAATAAGCATTATCACATGTGATCTTATCAGTTAATCTTATTGATTCTTTTCCTTTCATAGGACATAATGCATCATTACCAAACTTAACACTTCTACCTTTGTAATGATTTAGGCTTTCAAACTTACTTTTATCACCAGTCATGTGATGTGAGCAACCATTATCAATAATCCATTTATCACCTTTACTCACATATGCAATAAGTGTAATTTTCTCATCTTCATCAGAATCATCTTTCATAGCAACATAAACAACTTGTATATCAAATTCATCAGATTCACTAGTTTCACTGTCAATTTCCTCTTCAATAATATAACAAGATTTCTTACCTTTGTCTTTGTAATCTCTGTACCTTCTATGATCTCTTTCATTTCTTTTTTCTTTATACTTACTTTAGCTTCTTTCATCCTTGTCAATCATGTCAGGGCATCTTGCAGCAATATGGCCATTTTTACATGAAAAATAGATTATAGGAAGTTTAGCTTTGAATTTTCTTATTCCTCTCAGTAGCCTTCTAGCCATACATTCCTCAAGATAATCTAGATCATCATCAAAAGTATCACTATAACTGTCATTGTTACTATTATTGTTCACACATATTTCTTTCCCTTTCTTGGGCTTATGAAGAACCATTTGAGACTTGAATGTAATTTCAATGTTGTGAGTTGTGAAATTATCAAAATTAGAAAGTTCAAAAGTAGTAAGCCTTCCAACAAGACTTTCCAAAGTTAAGACATTACGAGGATTACATCTTGATTCTTGTATTACAAAAACTCTAATAGCATCGATAGGAAGAAGGGTTCTAAACACTTGCCTAATAACAGTTTCATCATCAATGTTTCCATTAGCTCCTCTAATAGCATTTGCTTCTTCTTTAACTCTGCCACAATACTGAACAATGTTTTCACCTTCTTGCTTTTTCATTACATCAAAATTTCAGATTTGGCTCTCAATACATTTGTGTCCCCACCATAGATAGCTGCTAGTGTGTCCCACATTTTCTTTGCATTAGTATAGTCCTTGATGTCTTCAAATTCAGGATATCTTAGGGAAGATGCAATCTCCAACATTGCCTGATTGTATTTTTGTTTTTCTTTCATCTCCTTGGCTCTCATAGGTGAAGAGGGTGGTACATATTCATTTTCCACATAGTGTTTCACCAAATCACCAATACCAGCTAAGTGCAATTTCATCAAACTCTTCCATGCAAGGAAGTTCTCCATGTTCAACTTTGGTACCTCCTTTTTGCACATCTTGATCATTAGCTTCAAGTACCTTTAAAATTTCTCCTTATAAGCACCAATAGCTCTGATACCAATTGTTAGAATGATTTTAGAATAACAAGGGGGGGGTGAATCAATTATCCTCAGGTCCAGATGTACTAATTCAACTTTCTAGCTCTTCAACAAATTTAGATCTAATCAGCAATTCACTCAGTCTCTATAGAATATATCAGTAACATAAAATTTGCAATCCACTGTCCAAAAGTAATCAACTTGCCAAATATAAAACTTTCAACAACATTCACATCAAATAACATTCACACAAGTATAACACCAGGATTTCACGTGGAAACCCAATTTGGGAAAAACCACCAGTAACATGCTAGTAATTTTTCACTCTTTTGAAGTGAACTCTATGAGAAGCCAACCCTGTTAAAGGTTTACAACACACATTGTTAGGTGTGACCTTGTTAAAGGATTTAATCACCATGTTAAGAGTGGCTTTATTAGAGGGCTTAAAAACATTCCATTAGAATTTCACCTTGATTAAAGGGTTTACAAAATGACTGTTAGGTAACCTTGATTAAAGGATTTTGACTGATACAATGGTTAGAAAGTAACAATAGGTTCTGATCTGAAATATAGATCTCACTTTGCAAATATAGATCCAATGCACTCCAATGTTGATTTACTGACTGACCTTCATTACCATCTCCATCTCTGATCTACTTAGAAATCTCTTCAAGCAATCACCTCAATTCTATTTAGCTCTTCATGGCTTCTCCTTAGCCTTTTGCTTAGATTCATCAGTCAATAACATCAACCTTTTCCACTCTATCCATAACCCACAATTAGGTCATCCTTAGACCTCCGTGATTAGGTAGATTAATCTTTTGCCACTTAATCTCTTTTGTAGATCTTAGGTTTAGGTCAGATTCATCGAATCCTTCAATTGTTTTATTCACCTCCTTTTTCTTCTAGATACATCTTCAAACTTCTCCTTGAATCCATAAGAAAATGGTTTACCATGCATTAAATGCTCCATATCATTCATTAATAATTTTAACACATTTTACATTTCCCAAGAATTCAACTATGTTGGCTTGGATTCTCAATTCTTTCACAAACAGTAAATTACTAATACTCGGTCAATACTGTGTTCATCTCCTTGGTCATCACTGGATATCTTGGTCATTGCTAAAAATTTCCTTCTCAGAAAATACTATCTTCACTCGATTAATTATCCATTGCTCAAAAATTACTGATGCTCAGTTGACACTGAATTTACTTAGCTTATACTGGTGCTTGATCGACACTAGCATCACTTGGCTTAAACTAAATTTCTTTACTTTTTCTCAGTTAAACCTATGCTTCTAGTCTTTCTTCTTCACTTAGTGTTAAAGATAAACAATACATTACCTTGTTAATGTGCCAACTAATTAAGTACCCATTGAAGTATCACATAACTCAACCTTTCCTTAGGTTCTCTTATTGTCTCCTTTTCCAAATCCTTGGTACTCTAGTAGATAGAAACTATCTTATAAGTTAAGATTTGACATCAATGACAATATAACAATTGTTTCAATTATAGTTTCCAACAGTATCAAAGCGTAAAACATTTGGGAGCTAAAGTTTGAGATTAAGTTTCAAAAGTGTGGTAGTTAGTCTATCATCATTTGTAACAATAATAACTAATTTAGGGTAGATTAAAACCTTGATTACTTGTAGCTTTACAGGGGATCAATTTGTGTTTACCAAATAAAAAATTGGTTTTATCTCATTTCTCTATGTAAGACCAACTTTATAACTAAATACATTCATGTTAATATTGTAGAGTGATCATAAGTTTCTAGACACACACTTGACCAAACCACACATTAAAACTTTCACTTACACTTCAAACAAGATTCAAACTCTTGTTGGATTATATAAGATTGTTTTCAATCCTACAATGGTCCTATAGTAATATTTATTTTCTTTCTCAACACATCTTTGTCAAACTTAAACCCACATAAGTAAATTATTGTCTTTATTATGACTTTTGTGCTTTCTATTTAAACATTCAATTCTTTTTTGAAGTTTGAATTTTGAAAGATATAATTCATGTCGACATGTATATGGAGGTGCTAAAAACCATCCAAATTTGTATTTACATCTTAGTATAAATTCATTTGGGTTTTTAAAATAATCATACAATTTAGAAATATAAGGGAACATATTTTGATGAGATATATAATGAAAATGTCCATTAATTTTATAAATCATACATTAAAAAATTCATATAGATAAAATGATTTAGAAGAAATTATTTAATATGATGAATCATATAGTTTTTGAATGTACGTTTAAATTTATGGGTTTATCCCATTAAGTTATTCCTTCCTTGTAAATTGGGGATGTTTTCAAAGATAATTCATTTATCTTTATTTTATATAATTACATATAAAACATAATTTTACAATACAATAGTCATCAAAATATCCATCTAATTGTACATAGTGAAAAGGGAAGCAACATATATAGGGGCAAATCGCTTCTCATTTTCATGAATTGCACATTTTAGAAGGAAGATGCTCAAGAGGAGACTCAAAAAATAGGTGGGACAATGATCCTTCACTAAAATATGCGATTATGAAAATGAAAATTATGAAATAGAGTAAATTAAATGAGTAATTAAGTAATTTATTGAAAAAATGTATATAACAAATTTCTACATACAAATAATGAGCTGAAATACACATAAACAAAAACCAGAGGCAGATCTAACATGTGGGTAAAATCTGGGCTCAGAATGTAGGGGGCATGACAAAAATGATGATATGTACTTAGGACATGATGGCAATGGTGACTTGTCTGTGGTGTTTTCAACTATTTTTTTCACAAATTATTTGGCTATTTCTGATTTGATTGAAAAAGTTCTGACACCTTTGTAACCTATTATTTCACACAAAAAATGGGGAAAAGGTTGTCTAAAGGGGTTCTCCTTGGTCAAACCCCTTATTAGGAATCAACCTTGAAAATGAAATGAAATTTCATAAAGGAAAGTATGTAAAAAGGCAAATGATGGATTCACCTTGCATAAACCCTCATGGATAGATGTAGAAATAACTCCTAACAATGAAAATGATTTAATGTACTTGAAATCCAAAGAGTTGACAAATGTGATGTAGAATCAAGAATTCCCTCACAAATGTATACTTGGAGATCTTGATCTTGGGTGCTTGCCTTCAAATCTTGAATCCAATCGCTCAATTTCTCTCGATTGCTTGAAAATATAGATGGTTAATTCTTATACTTGATAATGGACAATGGATAAAAAACAAGGAGAGATAAGATGTTTTTATACTTGCTCCATAATTTCAAGATTCAAAATTGATCTAGGTTGACCACAAAAACTTTTATCCTGCTAAAACCATGGCATCGGGCTTTGGGTGAAATCTGGGCCCTAAACCTTAGGGACATGACATAATCAGTGACATTTCCCAAGGACATGTCACCATTGGTGACATGTCCCATGAAGAATGGGCCAAAATTGAAATGGGATGACAAGTGGAGTTAACATGTGCAGGAAAAGAGGAATCAAATTGCCAGGATCAAGCATAATGGACATCAAATCTTGAAATCATGAAAATGGGGTCTAATAGGTCTTAATAAAGAATCTAATTATGGGTGCTAACTTTTTAGGATGGTAAATTTAGCCCCCACTTTAGCAGGATTATGAGAAAAAATTATGCTCACAATAAAGTAGATCAATGCATAAGAATAATCTTATCAAGGTTAAGGAGACAAAAAACATCGATCCCCCAAGCGAATTAAGTCCTCATCAAATCCAAAACCAAGATAAAAGAGGCATCGCTCAAAAGTGAGAGAATAATGAGAGAAAGAGAGCGATGCATGATCACTATTCTAGTAAGGTATTATCTTACTATGGAACACACAAAGAGAAAGCACTACAAAAGATGACATTGAAAGTATAGCAATTTATGTTATGCTAGTCAACCCATCAAAGAGAATCAATCCTTAAGGAAATCATTGCTTCATTAAGGGATTTTACAAGGGGATTAGGCATAGGGAAAGTATTTTCTCCATGGGGATCAAGGAAATGAAGATTAATCCTTAAGAAAAGCATTATCTCCATTAAGGGATCTAGAAAAGCGACCAGGCCTAAAAAAAACATTTTCTCCATAGGGATAAAAGAAAGGAAGATCAATCCTTAATAAAATAATTGTCTCCATTAAGGGATTTAGAAAAGGAGGGTCAGTCCTCAGGAAAGAATTGTCTCCATTAAGGGATCCAAAAAGATGAACACAAGGAAAACATTATCCCCTTGGCCATCCACAAGAGAGATTACATTGTATTACTGTGTATGTGTGTGCAAAATGTGAAACACAGAGCAGAGTGTATGCCCACACAAAGGCCTTAACTGAGCAATGGATTTAATAGAGCATACATGAACCCACAAGAAATATTTCCACTATGAGATGCCCCCAAGAAAGGACATACCAAGGGATATCAAAATATCACAAAATAGAGAATGAAAGGGATCTACTAACTTAGGGGTTAGTATGATAATATGATAATAGATGAGTTATTATATTGAAATGAAATATCATCAATCCCCAAAGGTAGTAAAATTACAAGCACAATGGAATAATGTCATGTAAGAGTTACAAAGAAGAGTCTTTTCGGGATGACATCCTGGAGATCAAAAAGAATAAGTAGCTACCATTTTGCATCATCCCCAATTAGACAACACATAGGCATATTTATGAACAATGACACATGTACAATATAACATGTAACAAAATATAGAATAAATGAGATACAAATAGAGGAATGTCATGACAAATTGATTACTTTATCACCTTGTGCCAATAGAGAAACAAGGGTTGTCTAAAGAAAAAAAAACATATATCTGTTAGAATAACTGAGAAGGGGGTGAATCAGTTATCCATAGTCCCAAATCAAAATGTATAATCTAGACCAATTTACTTCAACTTTCTGCAGCTGGGTAACTTAAAATACTATACTATCTGTGCTTTTACCGATTACCAGTCAATAACAACTAATGATTACCAACCAAATCTAACATGTAATATGTAAAGTATGATAACAAAAAATCACCACAATGAACACATAACACAAAATATTTAACATGGAAACCCTATGAAGGGAAAAACCACCTGGGACCAGAAACCCAAAAATGTTCACTCTTTTGAAGTGAGGTCGGTGAAGACCCAACCCTGTTAAAGGTTACAAACACACTGTTAGGTGTGACCTTGTTAGAGGATTTTAGACCAACCGTTATCATCCAACTAGCATTCACTATGGGGTTGATAGGATAACAATGCGCATTCTATGAATGAAACATACAAGACTTTCAAGTCCACTCTGTTAAGAGATTTCTCCATTTACAATGGTTAAAATGTAACAACAGTTTGATCTGATTACAATACAACTTCAATTGCAGATTATCAGATCTATGTTTAGCCCATACAAATCCTTTGATCAGTATTTCAATTTTGTATCACAATAATCAATGACTTACTATCGCTCGGTAATAGCTTTCTAATGCTTGGTAAACTTTGCAGTTCAGTTCTCCTTAACCAGTTTGATCAGGCATACATGAAGCTTGTTCATGTGATAATTCTATAGTCCTTCTTCCGACATTCATTTCATAATGAAACTCTAGTCTCTTAAATAGACAAGTAAACCATTTTCTTTTCCTCCATAAGATTTTGCCGCTTATTCTCCTTCATCCATTTTTCCTCTTAAACCTTCCTTGGTAGTTGTGACAATATTATGTTTTGATTTCATCCTTTAGATCTTCCTTGAATTATGCTAGCCATTGATCTTCATAACAAACATTATCTCCATCACTGATTATGATGTACTTTATAGCTCATCAATCCTTAATAGCTAAACTAATCATTTAATTCTTTTCTCCTACTCGGTTAACAAAGAAATGCGTCGGTGAACACAAGCTCAGTTTATACTATGCTTGGTATACACTACGCTGCTTGGTGTATACTGTAATGCTTCATCAACAGACCACACTACCTTGTGTCTTTCAACTCTTTTCCTCATCATAGATGAATGAAACATAATCAGGTTAATAACATAAGGTCATAGACTCATCAGCAAGTTACTCAATGTAATCCTTATCCTCATCTTTCATATACATCTTCCTCATGTAGATATTTCTGTTCTTCATCTCTTTTACTCCTTTTCTATAGATGTTTAGTTATATTAACTTACAAAATAAGTACTGTCAAACTAGTTGACATTAATGACAACATATTACTGATTTAATCATATTACATATCTAATCAACAACTCAGTGATCTCTAATCACATATCTTTAATTAGGTTCTAAATTAGTTGTAGTTCCTCAATCTCTCCCTTTGGCATTGATGGCAACTCAAGTAATATGAAATATACCATACACATACCAAACATATATTCCACAACTCTATGAACAAATGTTGTACAAACTCTCCCTAGCTTAATATGTTTAATCACTACATTACCCAATAGCATTAACAATGCAACTTTGACATTTTTTAGATATGATCTTTTCAGCTCTCGGATTCCTTCTTCTGTTCTTAGTAACTGATTTGTAGTTCTCTCCCTTTCTTTTAGTTTGTCTCTCCCTTAGATAGATGTTAGTGTTTTCATCGGTGCATATTGTTTCATATTATTTATCTCTCCCTTTGACAATAATGCCAAAGAAACAAATAAACATACAGCTCTGTAGTAGCCATGTAACTCTCTGTTGTCTGCTGCATACTCTGTATCTCTGTATATTGATATGCCAATGTGTTCCAGTTCTCCAAACTATTCACAACCTTAGACATGATCCAAAGTGTGAATTATGTTGCATCAACATGAATGATCTTCTGATAAGATTAGGCTAATGCAACACCCAGATCATCTTAGTGACCGGTAGATAGGGGATGGACCCCAGGTCTAGCTCTCAAGTATTCAAATGTATCCTTTGGTAGAGGCTTTGTAAATATGTCTGCAAGTTGTTCTTTTGATGTAACAAACTCTAGCTTAACTTGCTTCTCCTGTACTTGTTCTCTTAAGTAGTGATACTTAATAGACATATGCTTTTTTGTAGAGTGCATCACTATATTCTTTGAAATGTTTATTGCACTGGTGTTATCACAGTATATAATCACCGGTTCAGTGATTATCTCATTCATACCTTCCAGAACTTGCTTAATATATTCAATATTTGAATAGTTTGTAGTAGCATCAACATACTCTGCTTCGGCTGTAGACTGAGAAATGCAAGCCTACTTCTTACTTGTCCATGTAACAAGTCTTTCACCAAAGAAAAATGATCCTCCGATGGTACTTTTTCTGTCATCCACATTTCCAGCCCAATCAACGTCGATATAGACTCTGAGTTCAAACTTGCCTTCCTTAGGATACCATAATCCATAATCTTCTATTTTCTTCAGGTATCTTAAGATTCTCTTTGTAGCAATCATGTGTGACTCTCTACAGTTTGCAAAAAATCTTGCAACAATTCCCACAACATGTGCTATGTCTAGTCTACTATGCACTACATACATTAACTTACCAATCATAGATCAGTACAGTGTCTGGTTCACTTCTATAGTTTCATCTTCCTTAGTCAGTTTACATCCAGTAGCCATCGGTGTTCCTACAGGTTTAGCATCTTCCATGCCAAATGTTTTCAATACTTCCTTGATATATTTAGATTGTGTGATGAATATACCATCATTCCGCTGAATCACTTGTAGTCCTAGAAAGAACTTAATCTCTCCAAACATAGACATTTCAAATTCACTTCTCATTTCATCAGAAAATGACTTACAAATTTGATCTTGTCCTCCAAATATAATGTCATCCACAAATATTTCAGCAATAAGAATAGTATCATCAGTATCTCCTTTCATATAGAAATTGTTGTTCTCACTTGTTCTAACAAATCCAATACTTAACAAATAAGTATGCAGCCTCTCATACTAGGCTCTCAGTGCTTGCTTCAAACCATATAAAGCTTTATGCAATCTACATACCATGTCTTTCTTTTCTGGATCAACGAACCCTTCAGGTTGTTCTATGTAGACTTCTTCTTCAAGTATTCCATTCAGAAATGCTGACTTGATATCCATTTGATAAACTTTGAACTTTTTGTGTGCAGCATATGCAAGTAACATTTTGACTCCTTCTAATCTAGCAACAGGTGCAAATGTTTCACCATAATCAATTCCTTCCTCCTGTGCATATCCTTTGCATACCAATCTAGCTTTATTTCTTGTTACTTCTCCATTCTCTTTCTTCTTGTTTCTCAATATCCACTTAGTACCAATAACATTCTTATATTTAGGTCAGGGTACTAAGGTCCAGGTTTTGTTCTTCTCTATCTTTTCTATTTCCTCTTTCATTGCATTGACCCATTCATCATTTTCTAATGCAACTTTTACATTCTTTAGTTCATAATCACAAACTAGACATGTACCTTTTCTTGCTTTACTCCTTGTTTTCATGTCAGCTTGTCTGTCTCCAATGATTTGTGTCTCAAGATGGTGTCTTCTAAAAAAACTTTCCAATATCCAATTTCTTCTTTCTTGTTCATCCTGTGTAGGTTCATTTTCATTCTCGATGGGTGCTTCCTACTTGTCGATTTCTTTTTCATATTCCTCGGTATTGTTTTCCTGTTGACCAGTTGTCACTGTCTATTGCATCGGTAGATACTTAGGTTGTTCAATGTAAGTGAATCTACTATAGTCCTCATGTTCCTTTTTTCTTTCCTTTGTATTCTTATCATAAAACTCATCAACTCGAACATTAGTACTCTCAATCATTTTATTTGTAACTCTATTCAGACACTTGTATGCTTTACTTTTATTGGAATATCCTAGAAATATCCCCTCATCACCTTTTGAGTCAAAATTTCCATTTCTTTCATCTTTCAGAATAAAACATTTTCTTCCAAAAATTTTGAAATAACTTATAGTGGGTTTGTGTCCAAACCATAACTCATAGGGTGTCTTATTAGTGTCCTTCTTCAGCTATACTCGATTTAGCACATAAATAGTAGTGCTAATGGCTTCTCTCCAGTATGTTTGTGAAAATTTCTTTTCTATCATTAATGTCCTTGCCACATAAATAGCAATGCTAATGGCTTCTCTCCAGTATGTTTGTGAAAAATTCTTTTCTATCATTAATGTCCTTGCGCAGTCAACAATTGACCTATTCCTTCTTTTAGCAATGCCATTCTATTGGGGTGTCCTCGGTGCAGAGACCTGTCTTTTAATACCATGCTCATTACAAAAATTAGTAAATTCATCAGAGATAAATTCACCTCCTCTATCATATCTTAAGCATTTCAAATCTTTACCAGTCTCTTTTTCTACTTTTTCTTTATACCACTTGAACATCTTGAATGCCTCAGATTTTTATTTTAAGAACATGACAGTCATTAACCTAGTATAATCATCAACAAAAAGAATAAAATATTTGTCCCCATAATAACTCTGAGTTCTCATAGGACCACATAGGTCGGTATGAACCAACTCAAGTATCTTCTTTTTTGGATAGTCTTTGGTTTGGAAACTAGACTTAGTCATCTTATCTTTCTAACATTCATGACACATAACATGATCTAGCTTAGATAAGTTAGGCAGACCTCTAACTCTTGTCTTTTTACTCATCTTAATCATGTTATCAAAATTCACATGACATAACCTTTTATGCCACAACCATGCATCTTCATCTTTCATCAATAAGCAAGAAGACTAATCATTATCAAGATAAAACAAATTACCTCTGGATTGTGTACCAGTTCCAACAAGTCTTCCTCCATCATCAAATATTTTCACCTTTTTTCTCTCAAAAGCAACTCGGTGGCCTGAATTGTTCAGCTATGCCACACTTAGCAAATTATAGTTCAATCCTTTTACCCAATAAGCATTTTCACATTTTAATCTATCATTTATCATCAGGGATCCTTTACCTTTTATCATACAGGGTGCATCATTTCCCATTCTTACAGGTCCCCCATTGTATTCTTCAAGATAATCAAATTTTTCTTCATCACCAGTCATGTGATGGGTACAAACACTATCTATAATCCATGTATCATTCTTATTAACCTTAGAGATAAGTGTTGTTTCTACATACCTTTCATCTTCTTCAAAATCATCCTTCATTGCCACAAATACAACCTCCACATCATCATCAGTGTCGGTATTAGTGATATCTTCTTCTTTAAAAATGTAGCAAACCTTCTTGCCTTTGTCATTATTATCTTGGTTATCTCTATTGTATCTTCTCCCATAGCTTCCTTCAGATCGGTCTTTGGTTCTATCATCATCTTTCTTGTGTGGACATCTAGTAGCAATGTGACCAACTTATTTATAGTTAAAGCATGCTAAAGGTAACTTGCCTCTATACCTTCCTTTACCTTTAGGTAACCTTCTAGCCATAAGAGCTTCAAGTTCATCAAGCTCATCATCAGTATTACTATCACTATCATCCTTATTATTTCTGCTACTAGACTTACCAATCTTCAGAGAAAAAGTGGATTCAACATTGGGTGCAACACTATTATCATAATTATCCAGTTCAAATGTTGTAAGCTTTCCAATCAGATTATCAAGAGTGAGTGTGTTGTTAGGTGTTGACCTATTTTCATGAATTGAAAATATTCTGATTGCATAGATAGGCAATAGGGTTCTCATAATTTTGCTTACCATAGTGTCTTCATCAATAACTCCATCTGATGCTCTAATAGTGTGAACTACCTCTTTTATTCTGTTTGTGTACTGCACAATGTTTTCACCTTCTTTCATCTTCATGCCATCGACTGTCCCTCTTAATCTTTCAGCTCTTACTCTCTTGACATTTGCATCACCACTATAAACTTGAGCTAACTTATCCCACATCTTCTTAGCAGTAGTAGAGTCCTTGATGTCTTCAAATTCGGCATCTGAATAGGCAACATCAATCTCCATCATGGTAACATTATGTTCATTCCTGTCCCTTAGTTGATTAAGGGTCAAGGGACCAATGGGTGGTGCAAGGTATTCATTTGTCATCAGATCTAGGGCAGAATTCCCAATCCTAGATATATACAGTTTCATTCAACTTTTCCATATTGTGAAGTTATCCTTTTTTAGCTTTGGCACTTCCCTCTTAAACATTTTGAGACCTTTGTGCTGAAGTCCTTAAAACTCTATTCCAAGAAACCAATGCTCTGATACCAATTGTTAGAATAACTGAGAGGGGGGTGAATCAGTTATCCACAGTCCCAAATCAAAATGTATAATCCAAAAAAATTTACTTCAACTTTCTGCAGCTCGGTAAATTAAAATACTATACTATCTATGCTTTCACTGATTACCAGTCAATAACAACTAATGATTACTGACCAAATCTAACATGTAATATGTAAAGTATGATAACAAACAATCACCACAATGAACACATAACACAAAATATTTAACGTGGAAACCCTATGAAGGGAAAAACCACCTGGGACCAAAAACCCAAAAACGTTCACTCTTCTGAAGTGAGGTCAATGAAGACCCAACCCTGTTAAAGGTTACAAACACACTGTTAGGTGTGACCTTGTTAGAGGATTTTAGACCAACCATTATCATCCAACCAGCATTCACTATGGGGTTGATAGGATAACAATGCTCATTCTATGAATGAAATATACAAGACTTGCAAGTCCACTCTGTTAAGAGAATTCTCTATTTACAATGGTTAAAATGTAACAACAGTTTGATATGATTACAATACAACTTCAATTGCAGATTATCATATCTATGTTTAGCCCATACAAATCCTCTAATCTGTATTTCAATTCTGTATCACAATAATCAATGACTTACTATTTCTCAATAATAGCTTTCTGACACTCGGTAAACTCTGGAGTTCAGTTCTCCTTAACTAGTTTGATCAAGCATACATGAAGCTTGTTCATGCAATAATTTTGTAGTCCTTCTTCTTCTGGCATTTGTTTCATAATGAAACTTTGGTCTCTTAAATAGACTCTGGTCTCTTAAATAGACAAGTAAACCATTTTCTTTTCCTCCATAAGATTTTGCTACTTATTCTCCTTCATCCATTTTTCCGCTTAAACCTTCCTTGGCAGTTGTGCCAATAATATGTTTTGATTTCATCCTTTAGATCTTCCTTGAATTATGCTAGCCTTTAATCTTCATAACAAACATTATCTCCATCACCGATTATGATGTACTTTATAGCTCATCAATCCTTAATGGCTAAACTAATCATTTAATTGTTTTATCCTGCTCGGTTAACAAAGAAATGCATCGGTGAACACAAGCTCAGTTTATATTGTGCTTGGTATACACTACGCTGCTCGGTGTATATTGTAATGCTTCATCAACTAACCACACTGGCTTGTGTCTTTTAGCTCTTTTCCTCATCATAGATGATTGAAACATAATCAAGTCAATAACATAAGGTCATAGACTCATTAGCAAGTTACTCAATGTAATCATTATCCTCATCTATCATATACATCTTCCTCATGTAGATATTTCTATTCTTCATCTCTTTTACTCCATTTCTACAGATGTTTAGTTATAGTAACTTACAAAATAAGTACTATCAAACTAGTTGACATCAATGACAACATATTACTGATTTAATCATATTACATATCTAATCAACAACTTGGTGATCTCTAATCACATATCTTCAATTAGGTTCTAAATCAGTTGTATTTCATCAATATCAAGTAGCACATCATGAGGGAAGTACATTACAAGCATAAAACAAAAATAATATACCATACAAGAGTATCTAGTTCAACATATCATTTTCCCCCCATCTCAGTCTGTAGTGTTTAAGGAAGGTGGGAAACATGGAAGACGAGCAACATCAAGCACATTAGATGGAACAATAACCAATTCTAAACAAGGACCATGATGCAAAGATAATTGTTGTGAAAACATATTTTGTAAATCATGATTAACATTGATAATATCATACTTATCATCATAATTACTAGCATGAATATCATCATTAGTTGTATTAGGAACATCAAAATCATCATCATCAAGAATATATTCTTCACCCAAATTAATTGTAATAGAATCCAAGATACAAATAGAATCATCATGTTTGTTCAATTTCATTTTTTTGAAATTAACTCCCTCCTTTGGGTCAAGCATAGGTTGATCAAAGGAAATCAAACCATTAGTAGGTGTTTTAGGTAAAGAGAGGATTTAGGAAGCACATTGACAATAGAAATCATGAGCACACCAATTATGCTTGGTTTTACTATAGATTTGGTTTGGTTTAGGATCAATCAACATCATGCCCTTTTATTCTTTAGGAGGAAGAATGGGAGGAGCCTCACTAGGTTGAGAGATAATGTAAACAAAAATTTTATAAAATATAGGAGGCAGAATAGAAGCATATATAGGAGGTTTAGGTGGTTTAGGGATAGGTTCAGGTCTAGGAAAAGGAGATGTCATATCCTTAGGATTTCTAAGTTCATAAATGTTTTGGAGTTTGTATTTTTTATATGATCAAAAGAGATTATCTCTACGAGATTTAGTTGGTTGAGGCATAGAAGGCCAAAAGTAATCAAGGTCAACATATTCTTGAGGTATTGAAGGTTGATAAAGACTATGATTAAAAGTCATAATTTCTCCATTATGGGGAAATTTCAAACACTTATGGATAGGAGAGGCTACAAATTTCATGGAGGTAAGCCAAGGAGGACCAAGTTTGACTTGGGATTGATCATAAGTCGTGATGACAATAAAGGTGACATCTAAAGTTTTAGCACCAACTTCAATAGTAAATGTAATAGAACCATGGGTTGGAAAGGTAAAACCATTGCAAGTTTGGATCATCACATCAAATTTATCATAAAATCATGTTGCAATTATCTATTGTAAATATGTTCTTTATTTACCACATTACCCATGCATGGAGGGTCAATAAGGACACCATCAGAATAAAGATCATTAACCTTTGCAACAATATAAAGAGGACCATCATGTGCTTTAATCATCTCACTAGGGTAAAATGTAATGAAAATCTTAGGTTCGGGTTCAAGTTTGGGTTTGGTTTTCTCAATAAGATTTATAAAATGATTGGCCTCAATACACTCATCATCATAGTCAACAAAATGGGTGGAAGAACAAGGAAAATATTAGGTAAAATCAACGGTATTGGTTGAATGAGATGGAAAAGGGTTGGTATAGAATTGCAAGTTTTTGTTGGGAGGTGATACAAATTTGTTTCCTTGATCATTAAAAACCTCAACAGATATAGCATTAGAATCAATGAGATCTTGAATAACATAATTCAAATGGAAACACTTCTCAGTATCATGACTAGGTTGACGATGGTATTGGAAAAAATATTTATGATCAAAGGACTTGGGAAAAGGTTTGGATGTGTGAATCAATTTAATAGGAGGAAGATTTAACACTTTATCATTAATCAATTTCAACATCACATTATGCAAATATTGAGAAAGATGAGTAAAATTATGAGGCCTAAAAATAAATGACAAAGTAGCCACACATTTGGATGTTTCCACCACTTATTAAAATTGTTGGATGAATCATTTATATTAATGAAGTTATTTACTTTCTAAAAAATTTTATAGGATTGGGATATGACATCACTCTTATCAACCATATCCATTGGAGTGATGCTCTCAAACTGACTTGAAGTTGATAATTATGAAGCACTGCACAAAATTGAGTAAAAATGAAAAATTCAGATAGCATAATATTATCTCTAATATCTTTTTGCAAATTCAAAATGAAAAATGTTGCACATCAATATCAAGCACATGATAAGTAATATGAGCATGCAAATGCTTAAATCTACCACTGAAATGAATCACTTTTTCTTTAATTCCTTGTTTACAATTCACTAAATTAGTCAAATAAATTTTAGGACACATATTGTTTTGAAATTGTTGGATGAAAAAATTAGCAAAGTGTTGAAAGGAGCCAATAGAATAAGGAGGCAAAGAAAAATACCATTGCAAGGTTTTATCTTTAAAGGTTCTAGTAAATAAGTTATCCATGAACCTATGATCATGGGATAAATCACTACATAATATATGAAAGGTTTTGACATGGGTCAAAGGATCACCTAAAGTTACTACTACAAGTCTCAAGATGAGGAATCTCCATGGATTGCAAAATAACAACACTGATGATATACAAGGACAAATGACTAATAATGCAAAAGTAGGAATTTTGAACTTGGATTGGGTCATGGAAGAAATTTTTTGTTGCATGGAAGACACAGTTTGAGCAAAGCTACTAATAGTATAATTGGTAGAAAGAGTGGTAGGAGATATGTTTGAGATGTTTGGAGCATTATGGGAAATGAGAGAAATGGTAGAGTCTGAAAAAGGAATACTATTGTAAGTGGGAATTGATAAAGGTAAAGAAACACATGGAACACTTGAAGGACTAATGAGAACAATAGGATTATGAATGCTAAGATGTGCAAGGTTGATATTTTGAAAGGAAGTTGCAGTGATGGGTGGAGCATAGGTGGACACACTAGGAATGGAGGTAGAAATATGCATGGAGGTTTCAACACTAGTAGTAGGTGGAATGAAACCTTGCTCTTGGGTATAATTTATAATAGGATTGACATTGTTATAAATGAGATGAGAGATAATACACAAGGTATTAACACCATTCTCATCATTATGAATTATCTTCCTCAAGCCTTCGACAATAGACATGACCTCAGGATTAGAGTTTTCTTATCCTAACCATTGCTCAAAATTTTTAAATTCATGGGAAATTTTTTAGACATGCATAGGAGGGAATCCTAAGGCCTCGTATTAATTACGAGAAGAATGGTAATATTTTTTCTCAATATTAGGATTAATGTCATTGGCATGCATGTTGGTCTCATCAAGATTCCTAGGAAAAATATAAGGCTCGAGATCAAAGGAACCCATAAGTCTACAACATTTCCTAATCAAAATGCTATAATTAGGACTCAAGGTAATAAAACTCATGCACTAGAGAATAAAAGAGAGATAGATCTAAAAGAAATGCAATTCAAATTAAGAAAAACAACATTTTTAAATAAAAATCATACTAACTATCAAATGTAAAGCATACAAAGTAGATCTAAATGCAAAGAGGAACTAACTACCAAAAATAAAAAGTATGTAAGAAGAATCAAGTTCACAAAAAATGTACACGATGAAAAGGGAATCAATGTATATAGGGGTAAATCACTTCCCATTTTCATGAATTGCACATTTCAGAAGGAAGATGCCCTACTAGGTTCAATAGGAGACTCAAACACTAAGTGGGAAAATGATCGTAGATTAAAATATGTGATATTTATAGAAATTTAAATGATGAAATAGAGTAAATTAAATGAGTAATTAAGAAATTTAATGAAAAATTATAAATAATAGACTATTACAAACACATAAAAAAAGGAAAAGGTTGTCTCAATAGGTTTTCCTTCATTAAGACCTTGTTTAGAAATCAAATTCAAAAATGAAATGAAATTTCATAAAGGAAAGTATGTAAAAAGGAAAATGATAGATTCACCTTGCATAAACCCTCATGGATGGATGTAGAAATTACTCATACCCATGAAGATGCTTGAATGTACTTGAAATATAAAGAGTTGACCTTGTAATGTGATGTAGAATCAAGGATTCCATAAAAAATGTATAGATATATTCATGTTAGTCTTATATCTTGAATGCATATACACTTGATAATCACTTGTAACTTGAAGAAAAGAGAAGGTGAATGGAAGGATGAATCTTCTTGATTGATTGAGAATTCCTCTACTTTTCCATCATGGGAGAGAAACTTTTTTCAATTGGATAAGATTGCCTTTGGATTGAATGATCTTGAAGAATTGAAGACTTGAAGATCTTGATACTAGGTGCTTGCATTCACATCTTGAATCCAATTGCTCAATTGATCTTGATTTCTTAAAAATATTGATAATAAATTATTGCACTAGATAATGGATAATGGATACCAAAATGAGGAGAGATAAGATATTTTAATACTTACTCCATCATTTTGGGATTCAAAATTGATCCAGGATGACTATAAAAACTTTTTGACTGCTAAAACCCTAACATCAGGTTGTAGGTGAAATTTGGGCCCCAAAACTCAGGAACATGACACCATTGACAACATGTCCCATGAAGAATGGTCCAAAATTGAAATAAGTTGTCAGGAGGAGTGAAAAGGTGTCGAAAAATAGGAATCAACTTTCCATGATCAATCATAATGAACATTAGATCTCCACATCACCAAAATGGGGTCTAATAGGTCCTAATAAAGAATCCAATTATGGGTGCTAACTTTTTAGGATGGTACACTAATGAATAGAAATTTTAACTATTTTTATTAAATACAAATTTTCCATTTCCCACAATAATATTTCCATGTTTTGTCATTATATTATCTCAAAGAACTCTCATACAATGTACACAATTTTTTTCTCAAATGTTTGTGTTGTTCAAAATGCATTACATGCATTCACAAGCATCATGAAACACATAAAATTAGTAAGATAATCACACAATATGTACGTTTATAGTTCAAATAAAATAATACACTTTATTAATTAGGCTTTTAGTTTAATATAACAAAATCTTCACAAATTTTTATATCTAACTATTCTTATCCAGGTACATCATTAGATTTGATACTCTAGGAGCATATGCTACTACATGTATTTAGATGAAAGCATTGATTATTTCAACATTAACTATTCTGACAATATAACTAGTACATGTTAGCACTTAACCCTGTAGATGATTAAAAAGATTCAAAAAACTTCTGAAATCATGACTCATGTATTCCTAACAGCTGCATCTAGCATAATCCAAATGCTAAGGTATTAAGGTTTTGAACCTTCTTCACTTTGAGTGTAAATCTCAGGCAGGTTTACCTTTCTCAATAGCTTCTACAAAGAATTAAAATAATGATCTATTTGCTTGACATAGATGATACAATTTAGAAACATACAATAAATGTGAATTGAATAGATTTTTTATGTTTTCGTGGTGAACAAATGCAAATCAAGCTAAAACCAGTGCCTTATTCATTGGGCTAGAGTCAAACCCTACATCAACAGAATCCTATCAAAACAAAAGTACTGAAACTTGAATGAAATGCCTGACAATCCATTCTCCCAATTCCTAACCCTGCCATCAAATTCATATATGGATCTTTAATTCCCAAAGACCTCCCTTAAGACTTATTCTCTCCTTGAAAGAAACTTAAGCTCAACCCCTATATTTACCTTGTAAACAATGCATTAAAGAGCCTTACAATTTAATACATAAGAAAAATAAAGCATCCATACATAAAGACAACAAGAGATAGTAATGAAATTCCAGTATCTTTGTATTAATTTTCAACTATATCCGTACAACTTTAATAGAGACTTGAAAGAAGTCAGATCCTATATTCAACACTTTCTTTACAAAAAATTCAACCACCCTTACAAAAGAAGCAAAAATGCTATTTATATCACTGGCCATCTTGGAATCCTCAAAGAAATGATGCAACAAGCTTAGGATGGCCAGGAAAGTGACTTGCACTACAGACAAAAAGTACAAACAATTATGATAAAGGGACTAGAGAAACAAAACAACTTCCAAACAAATGGAATGTTCACAGCTGGCACCTTTGTCTCAGGATATTTCAAAGTAGTTGCTTAAGTTGGTTGCATGAATGATGACCACCATTACAGGATAACTTACATCATTCCTTTTTTGACACATGCTCTCCCTAGAATTCTGGATCAGGTGCCAGGTGTACTCTATTCTTCTTCTTCTACCTCTAGCTCTAAAACAACTGACTTCTTCTTTGGCTTCTTGGTACTCTTATCCCAGGCTACCACATCATCATTAGATCACCAATTAAAGCCCTGTAATTCTTGTAGTGTCTTCAACTACACCTCCCACCTGGAATCAGTTATCCTTTCACATCTGTAACAAACTTTGTGCAATCATTCTCAACTTTTATCAAGTTGTCAATTATGTTGTTACAACCTTGTAAGTCCAAAGAATTGTCACCCCTGAGGAAAGCCTCCTTCTTAATTATTATTTGGCCCATGCTTAGCCTCCATTCATCCACACTAATTATGCTTCCATCATCATTGTACACTGAGGGAAAATACTTACTATAATCCTTATCAAACATAGCCATCCTGGCCTTTATTTGATTTGACTTACCTTTGAAGAATTTTGAAACAACACCAACCAACCCAATCTTCTCATACACCTCTGTCACCACTTCAGGGATATCAGGCCTATGTTCCTGCAAGGCATCAAGCTTTTCAAATAACAAATTCCTCCCGGACCCGATACTGTAAAGTGGCTATAAAGTAGCCAATGACTCATTTACTTTCTCATATTCCTTATGTAATAAGACAACTGACTGATGGATTGAGTCCATCTTCTCCTTTATTTTTTTCTATCTGGGTTGCACAACATCCACCATGGTCTTCAAGGCTATATCTAGCCTCACCTTTTCTAGATCTTCAGCCAACCTGTTAGGATCCTCTGCTTCTGGCTAAGAAGGGGCCTCAATTTTCAAAGGAGGGGGAGGAACTACCTTTAAAGCTTCTTCAAGCTTGGCCTTTAGATCTTCTAGTTCACCCTCCATTTTCTTTATTACCATGAGCTTTAGGTCTCTATCCTTAGCCACCCTCACATAATTCTCAAATAATTTGTCATACCTTTCAGATAACTGGACCGTTTTTGCCTTATTGAGGTGGGAAAAGTGTGTTACTTCCTTGGACACTTCAAGATCAATGGTATTTTGTACAGTCCAAACAATTTTATCTCCTTCCATCTTATCTTCAATACTTACTAGAGATGGCTTATGAGTTCTTGGAGCCAGGGACCACAATGCAACAACTTGAGACTTAGGGTCATACCCACTTCCTCTAATCATATCTTCTATTTACACTTCATATGATAGGCTACCCTCTGACTATTTTCAGATCTGATCAATGATGAAAGTAGAAGCCAAGTCCCATCAAGCAATTATAAGCATGCCACTTGATTTTACCATTTCTCTAGCCTCCTCCATAGTAATCCTTTCGAGACTCGTGTCATATGATGTTAGAGCCCTCATAGTCTCCTCACTGCATTGCATTCCTTCAGGAAGGGCCTTTGCTACCTCATTTTGTTTCGTCCAAATGAGAAAATCCCTGAATTCTTTACTTTGGATGAACTGGTCATCATTGAGGAACTCCTCTTGATAAAGCTCTCTTTCATCTTTTCCCAACAGTAGGGGAAATTCATCTTCCTCTTTTGACACAATATTTTTTCCATCACTGATGGCCTTTCTTAGTTGATGATGGTAGGCTCTGTTACCAAGCACAAGAGCAGAAGCTCTATCAAGTACCTTCCTCTATTTTTTCTCCTTTGAAGGCTTACCTACTTCAAGCCTCTATTTTTTCAATGGTGGCTCTAAAGTATCCGCTCCTTCTAGTGGATCTTGCGTCAAATCAATAATTCATCAATCCCTGACTTGAGGTGGACTATCACCCTCTTGTGAGTCATCAGTGAACTCCTCAGGCTCAGAAGTAGAGTAGTCTCTTGGTACATCCAACTTATCCTCAAGAAACCCCTCCAATTGGTTGGACAAGGTGCCATGCATTTCTATCATCTTCTCCATTCTTTTCAAGTATGGGAGCTCTGGAAAATAGCCACCAAAAGCAATCTCAGCCTTCTTAAGTCCGACCTCCAAATCTAGCAAGTTAAAATACTTGCTCCACCTTCTTTGGGCTTCATCTTTATCCAAGATGTTTCTTATAACATCCTCCTCATCCAAGCCTTCATGCTCTCTGATTGTCCCAATGTTGGGGATCAATATCATCCTGGCAGTCTTGATAAAATCTTTAGGATCAATATACCGTCAGGTGCCTGAAATCATCTTGAAATGATTGAGCCAACTACTGACCTGGTCTAGTGCCCTCTTTCCAATAAAAAAACTACCAATTCTGAACTGCCTTGGTGTGAAGGTACCCTTCCTATGGGATGCTAAGTGCTCTCTATCAGTCCATATTAATTGCCAAATAAATTCTAACATAGCAACTCAAGGAGGCACAAATTTAGGAAGCAAGTGTGGGGGCTGGGGGCAACCATAAACTCTAAGAACTATGAAGTTGGCCCCAAGGTAGAAATCACCCCAATTATGGTTTCCTAACCACTTATCTTCATATTGCATTGGCCCTAACAACTTCAAGACCTTAGTTGACAACCTTACTAAATTTGTTCCCAACAACCCAAGAATTGGATAAACAAAATAATTCTAGAAGACAGAAAAATTACACTCATTAGATGTGTAATTCCACACCCTTAACCAAAATTGCACTGGGTTAGGACGGCCCTCAAAAGTAGTCCTCAACTTTAACATTCTTGCATCAAGACAATTGACATGGTAGTATAAAATCAAGTGCATTAGGAGGGAATAATGCATGAATCTAACAGGCCTCTTACTTTCCTTAACATATATCAACCCCTCATGCATTCTATCGATTACATACTAGATGTAATCATAGTCAGTGTTGGTATGAGAATTCTGAAGATCTAGAATTATCATCAATAGATTAGCATACATTTTCTCTTCATCTCCATCTATCCCTAGAACCCTACACAACCCATGACACAAGAACTTCATGTAGAAATTGAGGGATTTAAATTCATAAGGAGCATTCATACTTGCAGGAAGAGGAGCTATGTATTTACCCTGCTTGGGCATATGCTTAATTATTTGGCTTTTAACTGATCCACTATTACTTGCATATCTCTACCTTTCCTATTTCAAATCAATTTCAGTAGAAGAAGAGTCATAGAAATCAAATTCCTTCATGAACAATCCCCTATCCAAGGTAATAAAGGTAGATTGGTCCTCACACCTAATGATTCTAGAGATAGGATCATATAGCCTAGCCAACTCAATAATCAAATCAACGTCTAGGAAAATGTCAAGCACAATTAACTTTTCCATCCCCAAAGCCCAAGCATTATAAATAGGTATAGCCTTATGCCTATTATTATAAAAGTATGAGAAGATTGTGTAACCTGAGCTTGAAGGAGTGATAGGGTCCCTGCACTTGTCCATGAGATCCTCACAAGCCGTTCAATAGCTTTCTTGTTTTGATTAGACCCGGGAAGCAATTTGAGGAACTCGTCTGAATAATTGGTCTTTCCATTATCTTCACCACCCTGCTCTTTTTCCACTCCACTGGATGATGCAACACTTTCCTTTGGATGACTCATCTTGACAAAACAAAAACCCATAGTACTGTAAGTTATTTTACTTCTCACTCACTACTTCAATGCCAACAATCTCAATTATCTTCAGAATAGCTTTGAGCACAGAAAGCAATGAAGTCCTACCTATATACCTTCAAGAATTGAATGCATACAATTGCTAAATCATAACAAATCCTACCTTATTCACTTCTGCATTCAATTATGCATATTACCAACCTTCAAATCAAGGCTAGCCATGGTGTGGATGTTGACAAGGTGATTTAAAAAAAATAAAAAATAGAGCGCAAGAGCAATGATCATGGCTTTTGGCATTGAAACCCTTAATTATTGATACAAACCCTCGTTAAAACCTGATTGGACGGTATTGTACCTTTTTCTAGCTTGGAAGAGTACCTTTTCCATGTTGCAATAGCTCATAGCATTAATTAGAATGAAAACTTAACCAGACCTGATTTGGAGATCCAGTGAACAAAGGATCTCACGATCTCCGAAAGAAATGTTAATCCTAGGTTAAGTTTGGAGATCCAGTGACAAGGCCATTCACAAAATCTTAGAGTGATCTCTTAAATCATTACTTTAATTGGAGATTTAGCAACCACCATTGATTGCAAAGATGATCAACAATCCTCAGACTATCTTTTAAAATCCATCATAACCCCGCCATAATCAGAGATTGGGAGAATGAAGTCAATCTCTAGTTCTCAAAACACTTGGATCAACCATAATTAAACTCAAAGAAATAGCAACCAAAGACTTTGCCAATTCTCGCAATCCTTTTCTTAACCTGGAAAACATCTAGAGATCTAGCAAATAGAGCCTTTTACAAACTCGTGAACAAAACACCTTGACCATAGTGACATCTAGAGAATCAGTGAACAACTAAATCTCTTAATCTTAGAAAGCCATGCTTAACTCTTATTCCATCCCATGATTTAGTGAACATGAACATCTCACATTCTTAAAAAGAAATTCTTAACCACCATTGAAATTCTTAACCCATATCTCTCATTCACTAAATACCTTTCATACCTTAGGTTACATTCTAAAATTATACGCTGACCATAGATCCTAAAAACAATTAGCGACTGTCACTGAGTCGCCTAATCCATTAGACCTTTGCCTTTTAATTACGATATTCAGCAAACACAGCACTCACTTAATCTCCCAAGGTTTAAAACCTTAATCATTTCATTCCAAGAACACATGACTGAAGGAAACACACTTTTATCTTTTCTTTGTTCACCAGATTGCTGAAAGACTTGGCACTTTATTAACTAATTATGAGATTCAGCGAACACATGATTTGGTTAATCACCAAATTATTTGGAGCTTTGTCATCTTTTCTTGAGATCAAGCGACTCAAAATAAATTTATCCTTTGCCAAATTACTTTATTGGAGCAGCAAAACTTAGTGACTATGAGACCATGAACCAATCACTGAATCACTTAATAAAATGTGGTAGGGCCCATTCATCATGAGATTAAAACTTCATTGTTGATCTAGAAGATGATCAATGGTCTTCATTGAGTCACCAAATAAAAAAGAGCAAGACCACTTAATTCAGCAATTAAGAGATTACCGCTGCACCTGTTTGCTGAATGTTAAGAGAAAACCACTAGGAAATAAAAGAACAAGAGACTATGTAGTCGTCGAATCGTCGGATGTTAAGACTAACCGTGACATGAACTAGGAGATTCAGTGACTAAGGAGAAAGATAATAAAAGACTCACCACCATCGCTAGTTCATTGAAAGACTTGAAGACATGGAAAAATATTGTGTGATTCAGCGAAGACAAGGAAAATAATGACCACGTGCAAATTGGAAGACTTAAGTGACCAAAAAGTAAAGCGCAACTAGAAGGAACTAGGGCACACTCAAAACTAACCAATGAATTGATCACTTTAAGGAAAAAATACATAAGGCGAGGGTTTTCTAACACAAATATGATATATTTTGAGGAAATCTAAAACCCTACACCAAACAAAGACATATGGAAAGACATAGGACAAGGACCTGGACCCAAAAACCTCAAAAATCTAAAATATACCCAACAATGGATCTATCTAAGGATGCTTGATTGCAATTTCATAATAAGAAACCATGAATCTCTGGGTGGTAGACCACAAAACACTAACCTAAGGTAAGAAGCAAACACACCTATACATATATATAGAGGTACTATGCATGGAAGAAAATGAGAATCAATTGAAGAAATACTTCAAGAATTGTCCATGCACTGGCAATTCCTGTTCTTCACCATTCAAATTTCTTAAGAGATATGAATCCTTTCCATAAATTTGATGAATAATGAAAGGTCCTAACCATAAGGATTCAAACTTTTTATGCTTTCCTTTGTCCTTAGCCCTAGCATTCCACTGAAGAACCATATCATTGAGCTGGAACTTTCTAGTAGTTGCTCTTTTGTCAAAAATATATTTCATTTTCTGCTACAACTTTACATTTTCTTTTTGACCCTCTCTCTTGAGTTCATCCAACTCCACTAATTGAATCATCCTATCTTGCAATGGATCACTGATTTCCATATCTTCTTCTCTTATGAATTGGTAAATAGGCAACAAATTATGTTAGGAATAGTCCCAAGAGATAACTGAGAGGGGGGGGTGAATCAGTTATCTACAAGATTCAATTCTTTATCCAATTAAGTATACTTAAATATAAAGCATAAACACAATGAAAGAACACATGAACACAACACCAATATTTTGGTTACGGGGAAACCCAAATAGGTAAAAACCCCGGTGGGACTTGATACCCACTAATATTATGTACTAGTGTATAATGATCCTTGTTAGAAGATCCTTTACCCTGTTAGGAGTAGCTTTACAATATAATAAGTATAGTAGACTTGGTCAAGGGTCAGACCCTGTTAGGAGTCTTTTACAATTTTCCTTATTAGGGGAGAGGACGCACTATCTAAGAGCTCACTACTCAAAGGGGAGAAGGCTACAACCTTTTGAATAACAGATACACACTATATCTAGATTTTGGTGAACTGCGCTTTGACCTATTGTCTAGATCAGTTCCAATGAATAGCACAAGTACTTTACTTGGTCACATAGACCTTCTTTTGATGGCCTCAACACTTCGCACACTCTGCTCTGCTTAATCAACTATGAACCACACTTCAACAATCACAAATGACTGCCTATAAATATATTTCCTCTAAATGATATAATCAAGTCAGCCTATTAGAACCACCTTGAAATCATATTAGAGAAACCATAGCAAACTCTAATAAACATTTTGTCAGCTTTACTATGTACGCAACACAATCTGGGACCTATCCAATAAGATAATTGTAGACGTACGCAACACACTATAATCTCTACCAAAACAACTAGAACTTTCTCTATAAGCTAAATTAACTAATGCGCTCTTAACCAAACATCAATAACTCTCCTCTAAGATTAAGTCCAAGGGCACATACCCTAAAGATAGGTGCAACTCAAGAACCAATAAAATCTTTGTTGGCTCTTCTGAACAAACACAAGAAATTGCTGCTGGCGAATAGTGACTGCATAACTTCACTTCTACTCATCAACAGACTATGTGTCCATAACTAAAACATCACTAACATGTCTTCAACATATATCCAAGCGTGCAAGGCTCCATGATAACTATACGGACAACAATACACATAGCACTATCTGTTACTCTATTAGGAACAATCCTGACATTAGGTGCTATATAACTATCTTTACTAATAGTTAACCTCTACGCCCATGATATCATGATGATATCATGTTCATGCTACATATACTGAAATCTTACTACATAATACTTCCACACATGCTACTTTCCATATATTGTCATCAATGACAAATGCACAATTAGTACTGGCCTACTGGAAAATCTTCAACAATCTCCCCCTTTGGCATTGATGGAAACATGTCAAAAGAAAAACCACCACCAAGCCAAATGAACATTTCTTTTATAACATTCTCCATTTCCTCTTCAAAACTCCCCCAAAGATGAATCCTCCAACTGTTGCAATATTTTCTAATATTCTCTATTTCCTCAACTGTACTGCTATCATAACTGAATGCTGCTCCCCCTAAGTATATTACTCTTTTTTACTTCTATTTTTATGACTCTATATATTACCCCCCCTTTGACATCAATGGAAAAGGGTGCCATTTATTTTAAGCACTGGTACTACTCCTAAGGTAGAGTAGTCAACCTTCCACCAATCCCTGAGGACTGATGCCTTTCCTTCTTTCTTCTAAGCAGAATCAGGGAAGGGAATAACTCCCAACTTCTCCCTGAGATACTCAAAAGTATCCTTAGGCAAGGGCTTTGTGAATATATTTTCCAACTGATCTTTAGTACTCACATAGTCCAACTTGACTTCTTTCTCTACCACTTTCTCTCTTAGGAAGTGATACTTGATCTCTATGTACTCTGTCTTTGCATGCATCATAGGTTCTTTGACATATTGATAATGCTAGTGTTATCATAGTGAATAACAATAGGATAATCAATCTGAATTCTAAAATCCTTTATCATCTGCTTGATCCAAACAATTGTAGAACAATTCAAGGCTACTGCAACATACTCTGCTTCTGTTGTTGATTGAGAAAAACAATTTTGTTTCTTTCTTGTCCAAGTGACAAGTCTATCACCAAGAAACACTGCTCCACCTGATGTACTCTTTCTATCATCAACACATTCTGCCCAATCTGCATCATTGTACACATGAAGCTCAACATTTTCTGAATTAGGATACCATAGACCATAATCTATAGTGCCCTGCAAGTATTTGCATATTCTTTTTACTACCATGAGGTGACTTTATTTAGGTTTTGCTGCAAATCTTCCAACTATGCCAACTGCATTGGAAATATCAGGTCTAGTCTGAGTAAGATATATGAGTTTACCAATCATGGACATACAATGTTATATCTACTGCTAGTGAGTCATCTTCTTTTGTAAGCTTGCATCCAGTGATCATAGGGGTTCCTACTGGCTTGCAATCATCTATCTTGAATTTCTTCAGTATCTCTTTCACATACTTTGATTGATTAATGAAAATTCTTTTTTCTGTCTGCTGCACATTTAGTCCCAAAAAGTACTTGATAGGACCAATCATACTCATCTCAAACTCATTCTGCATTTCTTTGGCAAATTCAGCGCTGAGTTTGTCATTACCTCCAAAGATAATGTCATCAACAAATATAGCTACAACTAGTAAACCTTCAGATGTCTCTCTAATGAATAGATTACAATTTGTTGCTCCTTTCTTGAATCCAATCTTTGTTAAGTATCTATCTAGTCTCTCATACCATGCTCTAGGGGATTGCTTAAGTCCATAGAGGGCCTCCTTTAGTCTGCATACCATATCAAGTCTGTCTGATAAGGTGAATCCTTCCAGCTGCTCAATGTATACTTCTTCTTTCAAGTCTCTATTTAAGAATGTTGACTTGACATCCATCTAATAAACTTTGAAGCTTTTGACTGTAGCATGGGCTAGAAACAACTTAATAGCTTCTAATATTCTCATAGGTGCAAATGTGTCTGAATAATCAATGCCTTCTCTTTGCACATATCCCTTACATACTAATCTTACTTTATTTCTTACTACTATACCATCTTCATTCATCTTATTTTTTAATATCCACTTTGTTCCAATCACCTTCTTATCACTAGGTCTTGGGACCAGTTCCCAAGTGTCATTCTTAATAATCTGATCAAGTTCTTCTTTCATAGCATCATGCCAATCTGAATCATTACAATCATCTTCAACACTTAAAGGTTCAATTTGAGATAGTAAACATACCGCTTCACTGCTAGCTGAGTTTTTTGCTTGTGATCTTATTAAGACTTTGTCGCTCTGATCTCCAATGATGTCTTCCTTGGACTGATTTCTTGATGTAAACTTTAGAACTTTAGGTGATGCTGACTCATTAGCCTTAGGAGTATTTTATTCACTTGTCTCAAGGTCATTGAATAACACATCAATACTATCAAACATTTCCTCAATAATTGTCTCACTAGTGGAGGGTCTAGGTTCTTCTTCAATCATGGGTGAGTAATAATGATATCTTTCTTGAATCATAAATTTTTTATCAATCTTTACATGAGCACTTTCAATAATCTTTTTCAATCTTAAATTGAAACATCTATAAGCTTTAGTTTTAGTAGAGTAACCAAGAAAAATATCATCATCACTTCTTGCATCAAACTTGCCTACTGCTTCATCCCTCTTGATGTAGCACTTGCTTCCAAAAATTCTGAAGTATTTTACTGTGGGAACATTACCAAACCATAGCTCATATGGTGTTTTGTCAGCACCTGGCCTCAATTGAATTATATTGATGGTATAGACTGTTGTATTGACCGCATCTCTCCAATAGGTGCATGCAACTTTTCCTTCTATCATAATGGTACGCGTTGTATCAATAATGATCCCATTCCTTCTCTTTGCAATTCCATTTTGCTGAGGGGTTCTAGGTGAACTTTACTATCTCTTTATGCCATGTTCTTCGCAATACTCATAGAATCTATCAAAGGTGAATTCTCCTCCTCTGTCTGATCTCAAACATTTTATCTTTAGTCTAGATTCATTCTCAACCTTAGCTTTGAATAGTTTGAATTTCTCAAATGCTTTTGACTTATCTTTCAAGAACACAACCCACATCATCCTAGTATAATCATCAACAAACAAAATGAAATACCTTTCACTATAGTATGATCTTGTTTGAGTTGGTCCACATAGGTCTGTATGAATCAGATCCAACTTGTTCTCTACTGAATTTTGCTTGCTCCTGAATGAATTTCTCACATGCTTCCCCATCACACATTCCCTGCATATAGTATCAACTAGCTTTGCTATACTAGGTAGATCTCTTACTACCTTAACATTTCTTATATTTACTATGTTATCAAAGTTGATATGACATAGTCTTTTATGCCACAACCAACTGTCATCAACTTTAGCAATAAAATAATTTGCTTCTAAATTGAGTTGAAAAACATTACCTCTTGTCTTTGAGCCTAATGCAATCATAACACCATCTTTGTTGTTAATGATGCATTTGTCATCTTTGAACTCCAACTGATAGTCTTTTCCAAGTAACTGTCCAACACTAAGAAGGTTATGTTTCAAACCATCAACATAAAAAACAAAATCAGTACTTTTCTTTCCATCTAAGGTGATGGATCCTCTACCAACTATTGGTTTAGGAGTGTTGTCTCCAAATCTGACCATACCGCCATTGTATTTGTCCAAATGAACAAACCTACCTTTATCACTTGTCATATGATGTGAACAACCACTGTCTATAATCCAGTTTGTCCTTATGTCAGGTTGTGAAATCAATGCTAGCGCTTGATTCTCTTTCTTATCTTCATGAACTATCTTATTATTCATCTTGTCTATAATAGCAATGAAACCAATTTATTCTTCACCAGATTCTTTATCTGAAACTCCATCTCCAGCATAGTAGCATTCCTTAGAATACTTAGGCTTGTAATCCTTCTTAAACTTTCTAGCTCTAGTGGGACACTTAGATGCAAAATGACTGATCTTATTACATGAAAAGAACTTAAATGGTAATTGACCTTCATATTTTCCTTTTCCTTTCTTTTCTCTTTTGGAAATCATAGAAATAAAATCATCTAGTGTTTTCTCTTCATCATCATCATCAAAATTACCAGAAGTGTTTGCAGATTTCTTACCATGAACTGTTGCTTTGAAGGCTGTCTCACTCTTTGGTTCTGTCTTCAATCTTGAGATCTCAAAAGCTGAGATTTTGCTGATCAAAGTCTCTCTCTTGAAATTTGATATAAGATGCATGGTCTCATCAAGGATGTTGATCTTGCTTTCATATTCAAGAGTGAGGGTAGTCATTAACTTGTCCATAATGTCCTCCTCTGAAATCTCTCCACCATTGTTCCTGATTCCAGCAACTGCTTCATTTATTCTTTGATTGTAAGCTCTGATATTTTGTTTAGACAACATCTCTAATGCATTGTATCTTTTCTTCGATCTATTTCTACGTGCATCCTTTTCTTGTTTGTCTCCTTCAAATATGTCTTCTAGGTGCTTCCATATTTTATGGGTTGTATCTATCTTTTTTACTTCTAAAAATTCACCATCAGATAGGGCATTGATAAGGGCTTCTTTAGCTATAACATTTTGATGAAACAATTCCTTTTGTGTGTCAGTAGCATCATCTTTTGCAAGCTCTTCTAAAGTAGGAATCCTGGCTGCTTTGATAGTTACATTAAAAACTTCAAAAGCAATGCACTGCAAATGAGTCACCATCCTGCTCTTCCAATCAAGATAATTCTCTCCATCGAACTTAAGAATTTATTTCCTAAAGTACGCCATCTGATCAATCTCAAGATATTAAACTTTCTCTCCGAGGCACTTGGCTCTGATACCAATTGTTAGGAATAGTCCCAAGAGATAACTGAGAGGGGGGGTTTGAATCAATTATTTACAAGATTCAATTCTTTATCCAATTAAGTATACTTAAACATAAAGCATAAACACAATGAAAGAACACATGAACACAACACCAATATTTTAGTTATGAGGAAACCCAAATACATAAAAACCCTAGTGGGACTTGATACCCACTAATATTCTGTACTAGTATATAATGATCCTTGTTAGAAGATCTTTTACCCTGTTAGGATTAGCTTTACAATATAATAAGTACAGTAGACTTGGTCAAGGGTCAGACCGTGTTAGTAGTCTTTTACAATTGTCCCTGTTAGGGGAGAGGATGCACTGTCTGAGAGCTCACTGCTCAAAGGAGCGAAGGCTACAACCTTCTGCATAACAGATACACACTATATCTGGATTTTAGTGAACTGCACTTTGACCTGTTGTCTGGATCAATTTCAATGAATAACACAAGTACTTTACTTGGTCACATAGACCTTCTTCTGATGGCTCAACACTTCACACACTCTGCTTAATCAACTATGAACCAAACTTCAACAATCACAAATGACTGCCTATAAATATCTTTCCTCTAAATGATATAATCAAGTCAGCCTATTAGAACCACCTTGAAATCATATTAGAGAAACCATAACAAACTCTAATAAACATTCTATCGGCTTTACTATGCACACAACACAATTTGGGACCTGTCCAATAAGATAATTGTAGACGCACGCAACACATTGTTGGCTCTACCAAAACAACTGGAACTTTCTCTGTAAGCTGAATTAACTCATGCACTCTTAACCAAACATCAATAACTCTCCTCTAAGGTTAAGTCCAAGGGCGCATAGCCTAAAGATAGGCGCAACTCAAGAACCAATTAAATCTTTGTTGGCTCTTCTAAACAAACACAAGAAACTACTACTGGCGAATAGCGACTGCATAACTTCACTTATACTCATCAACAGACTATGCGTTCATAACTAAAACATCACTAACATGTCTTCAACATATATCCAAGCGCGCAAGGCTCCATGATAACTGTATGGACAACCATACACAGAACACTGTCTGTTACTCTATCAAGAACACTACTGACACCAGCTGCTATATAACTATCTGTACTAATAGTTAACCTCTGCGCCCATGATATCATTTTCATGCCCAAAATTTGGGCAAAACACACACAACAATTTTTTTTGAAACTCACTAACCACAAGGTTGTAATCTAACACGAGGACAAAACAACAACCAATGCACTCATCCCACAAGGGGATTCAAGGAATGCACTAACTTGCCTACATCCCCTACATGTCAAGTGCCCTTGGCCGAAGGAAACGCTGGCTAGGACTAATCTTTAAGGGTCTACGAGGGAGGAACCCTTAAGTCAGATTACTCCAAAATTAAAGGCATTAATACAAAATATAAGATTTAACTTATTAAAAGATTAAGTTCAATACGGAGAGATGTAACATTGAAACATTGCCACAATTATTATTTTATTAATAATTAAAGGACGTTGATAATCTACCAAGGTCCACCTGAGAATCAATGACCTCGAGAATAATTTTTAAAAAAACAAAACACGATAAATATCAAGAAACCATTAATAACATTACCAAGGTGAAAGTGCAATAAGGAACTAACACAAACTAAAATAATTAATAAATTAATAATTAGATAAAAAGAACTCAAATCCTACACACCAAATAATAGATTTGAACTTAAAGGTCTAAATAACATATCCACCAAAAAAATCACTCCAATCTCGAAATAATGGGGAGGCTTTTTAAAAAAACAAAAAAAACAATAGAACGATAAGAATTTCATTAAAAGTGGAGAATAGCAAGTCCACAAATTAAATGATCACTCACCAAATCAGTGAGGGAGAAAATAAAAGAAATGAAATAAAATCTTCTGGACAACCGAACCCTAAACGAATTTAGGGTTGGGCCGAATAAACTTTGGCCCAGAAACCTAATCTTAAACTTTTCTTCTAATACTTCAGTGATCGATTAGGATTTGCAGGCTGGCTAGAGGTCTACTAACGAAAAATAGCTTACAGACGTATGTATAATTCACAAGCTGCAATACGCTAGGAATTCTAGAAATCGGGCATGTCTTATCTAGTTAAAATTACAAATGTGTTAGAGCATCCTGCTAGTGTCTAATATTTAGTCTACTTCTCTATCTTTTACTTAAATCAAATTTCAGTATTAATGCGTGCTTAAAGTGTAGCTAAATCTAATACTCGGATGCTGCGCAGGCGAGAGGAATACCATAAGGAAAGGAAAAGAACAGGGGTTTGAAATACCATCAGTGAATAAGTTTGAGCAAGGGGGGGGGGGGGGGGTCACCGGCATGCTCACAGCCGGCTCCCCGACCGAATACAGCAAGGGCGTGGTTGCGGTGACAGTGCCAAGGCACGGCACGCATCGGCCGGTCCAAGACGGAGGCGGCAGAGCTGGTTAGGTCTCCGCTCGCGGCGGCCATGACCACTGCTGCAACAGTCACTGTCGCAACGGCCATGCCGCTCGCGGTAGTGACTGTTGGAACAGTCACCACCGTAGGGTTTCGCCTGATACAAGAGAAATAATTAATAAATGTCCGGTTTGTTTCGTTTTAAAATTCTTCAAGTTTCGTTTCAAACAATACTCTGCTAAGTTTTCGATATTCGAACAGATTATATGCAAGGTTATTCTTCGGTACTAGATTTGTAAAGTCTGATGACATTAAAGTTTTCTATGGTACGAAGCAAGGATAAAGAAATTTTACGGAAATAACACATATATAAGTTGCAAAGTTTAATGTTTATATGATACATTGCTTACAGTGCGTTCAATGTTAAAAAGATTTCTCTTTTACATAATATTATATATATATATATATATATATATATAATATGGTTTATATATTTATATATATAATAATAGTAAATATGAAGGCCACGCCAAAACTAAAACATATGAGAAGTATCACAACAAATGTTATTCTAGATTAAATTTATAGCATAAGCATATATATATATATGCACTATTGTGACCTCAAAAGGTGTGGTTAAGAACATGGAGAGTTATAAATGGAATCAAGAACACCACTACTATAGACATTTGTATATTAATGTTTATTCAGAATTGTTTATCATGTATTTATCATAAACATACAAATATTTGACCATACCACCTATGATAAAGTAACCCCTCTTTCTTTCCTTGAATATACACAATATATGCGAAATCAAAACTAAATACAATACAAAGCTATCACATAAAAAAAAGTAATCCAAAGAAAACTATTCTTTCAAGACTAACAACAAATAATTAAACAATTACTTAATGTAAAAATAAATAAATAAATTTTTCATTGAATGGGATCTAATCATTTTCTTCTAAGGGAGAGCTAAATACAATATGTAAATCAACCATTGGAAACATAACCATGAGAAAGAGACATCTTTGCTTACTAACATTTATTTCAACTAGTTCTAAAACATCAACACTAATATTCTTCACCAACATAAGGAAATCCATTGAATCTTTCTCATATTCATGTAGCTTAGTAGAAGGAAGGAAAATAATTTAATCACACTATCTTTTACATGCATTTCATATGCTTAGGCTTTTCAACATAGCCTCAAATTAAAACATAAATACACGTAGGCTCAAGGCCAATCAACCTAATAACATAAGGGAGATATTTCCAATTTTCCATTTAGCTCAAGAGAATCAGCAAGATACGACTTTCGAAATCTGCAAAACAAAATGAATGGACCATGGAGGGTCACCTCCCAACCTAGGCCATTTTATGGCCACCCTCGAGCTAGGGGAAAACAAAGATGGATAGGGAATTACATGCATTCAATCAAGCACATAAACAACAAAACCAGCAACATACATAAACATCAAATTCCCTTCCCAAGGCTAGCACAACATGAGTCACCTTGGACCCATAATAGGGGTGAAGGTGGAAGCTACTCAACTAGGAGAATGCCAAAGTACAAAAGAAAATCAATCTTCAACAAGGCTCCAAAGTCTGCACAATATGCCTTCACAAGGCCATAGAAACAACCATCCACCCTTCTCATACTCTTCACCATAACAACACCCTTATGAACCCCAAAAGTATACACAAAGATGGCACATGGATGCCCATACATCCATGCTTTATCCTCTTCCTCCCAGAGGAAGGACTCTGCACTAGAAGAGTAGTCCCAACTTATGCTCTTCACCCGTTAAGGCTCTCTTCCCTCCCAAGGGTGAGCTTGGCCTTGCACGACCCCAAGAAACAATGCACAAAAGAAAATACACATACAAGCAAAGACAAGAAGCCATGAACTTTCACAAGATTAACTAGCATTCACACAACATAGGAAAAGTATTAGAATTGCACATAGTAATAAGACCAAAAGAATTCAAGATCCAACCTTGATCCAAGCTTAAGGCAAGAGGGTTGAGATGAGCTTTCCAACTAGTCTCCTCCTTTTGCTATGCAACACCAAAATCTTCCAAGTAAAACAAGACCAAAAATTCTCACAAACTCTCAAGTCTCCAAAAATTGGAGTGTGGGCAATTAGCCAACAATTTTCCCTCCATCTCCTTAAGAAGACAAACCCTCAACCTTTCAAAACAAAAGAGGGAAAATTCAAATTCAAAATTCAAATGTAGAGTGGCTTTTCCAATTTCGTCACTTTTCAAAAGAGCATCTTTTGGAAGGGCAAAAATAGTCAAAAACCATCACAATAGTCAAAATTTGACCCCCAACATATGGCACCACTATGAGGTAGTCTATTTTTAACCTCCACTAACATAAATGGTCATTAAAAGCCACTCAAAAGAACACTCAAAGAATGAATCCGAAAATGAAAGAGAATCCCACTCATGGCCCCTAAAAATAGAGACCACTTACACACATTAAACACTTGGGCATGCCAACTCACAAGACATGTGTCAATTGACACCACAAATAAATCACCTTACACACAATACACATGGCATGCCAAGTAGACTAAATAATAAATTAGAATACACATAATACAATCAATTACATTCATGCATCACTTTACAAAATTTACACTTTACAACGAGGTTAATTTCTCCCCTTGGAGATAATCTTGGCTTAACATGATTTTACAAATATCCATTTTTGATTTCCCCTGAAATTTCCATGGTCTTACCTGCACACTTGACAAAGCATCAGTAGCTCATGAAATGTCAAATGTCATATATATATGTAAATACAATACATCTAAAAATCACATTCTTAACATCATAATTTCTAACTGCATTTCATAATAATTCTCATCATTCCAACATTGCATTTCTAAAGCACATAAAGTCAAGAATAGAATGATACATGTTAATTCACCTAACATAATAATCACGATCATTTCTCACAAATTTCCCTAACATGGATGTAACATCAAAGTATCATACATAAACCAAAGATTTAACAATTACTATGCTCCTGACCTAATAAATAGCATGAAAGTAAAAGTCCTATATCATCATTACACAATCAAACTCTAGTACATCTTATAGTCCAACTGCATCCACACTTTTCCATAAGAAAATCACCTACTTCCAATAATACATTTCCAAATTTCAAATCAAGCTATTTCAAGAACATAAATATATCAATTAACCTAATTTATTAACCATGATTATCTCACATAAACTCTTCTTGTACAAACATGAGATTATGGCATAATATTCTAACTTAAATAATTCCTCAATACCATAAGTCAAGACCCAAGAATCACTTTTCTATTAATATATGTCTCAACATAAAATAAATTCAAATGGTCCTTTACGTAAGCATTCATAACCAAAAAGAAACATTTCAACATTCAATAGCAGTACACTCACACCTTCCTTGTTACATTTCTTCTAGAGATTACATACACACAAGGAACAATATTTAACTACATTAGAATATATACCTATTTCACCCTTTTTACTTTTTAAACTTCCTTATTCCAATACATTTTCTATAAAACATGCACTTGATAGTATTATCACAAGGATCAGTTGGATTCAATTAATCTTATTTTAGACGCAGAGCATCCTAGGATTTGAGTGTATAAGTAACATGAAAAGAGTACATCACATTGGTAATCAAATCTCTATCCACCAAGATACAAATCATAATGCAAAAACATAACTTTCTATTTACTGAGTCCATTAAGCAGAAAGATAATTACCAAGATAGAATCTCTTAAGACACCTAACATGACTTCGAGAGATAAACTCTAGATAAACATAAGGAAAATCTGGCAAAGATCATCTCATGATGTCATCGACCACAATGCAGGTAACAATCACTGCATCCACATGAATGACTCATCCCTACTCTAAGGGTCTCTAGAATGCAATTAAAGACCATATCCTACGTCTCCTAGTTCACACAAAACATCGATACACACTCCAAAACAATCCTCCTGGAAGATTCTCCCTCACAAGGGACCAACATGACCTTACCCTTCGAGAATGACAGTCAAAACAACACCATAAGGATATTCGTGCAAAGGGGTAAACGAGGGAGGCACTACAATCATGTCCATGCTACATATACTGAAAGCTTACTGCATAAGACTTCCACGCATGCTACTTTCCATATGTTGTCATCAATGACAAGCATACAGTTAGTACTGGCCTACTGAAAAATCTCCAACAAATTATTCACAGGAAGCCTGGACTTTACACCATAAACCATCTCAAAAGGGGATTTTCTTGTTGCCTTCTTTTCAACAATTCTATCAGCCCATAGTGCCAATTTTAATTTTGCATGCCAACTCCTTTTGTTTTTTTCCAAGGTCTTCTTCAAAATTTGTAGAATACTCTTGTTACTAGATTCTACATGCCCATTGGCTTGTGGATGATATGGGGATGAATATGATGGAACTATTCCTATTTTAGAACAAAATTCAGTGAATTCTTGTGACCTAAAGCTCATAGCATTGTCCATTACTAGTTTCATGGGTACACCAAACCTAGTAATTATGTTGTTCATCAGAAATTCAATTACTACTGCACTAGTTGCCTTCTTGGTTGGAATGGATTCAATCCATTTAGTAAAATAATCAATGGCCACCAAAATGTGACTATGCCCTCCATTGGACTTTTCTGAGAATTCCCCAATAAAATCCATGCCCCACATAGCAAAAGGGGCTTCTGCAACCACAAGATTCAATAGTAAGGCGCTTGAGAATTTTAATTTCTTTGAAAATCTTTGACATGATTCACATTTCCTGACATATGAATGGGTATCCTTGAACAATACCGGCCAATAATGTATAGCTCTCAAAATCTTATGAGCTATAGACCTAGCTGAATGATGCCCCCCACACAATCCTGAGTGCATCTCTTGCAAAAAAATTTCAAATTGGTGCTTGTCTAAACAAAAGAGCAATATCCCATCATTTTCCTTCCAAAATAAATCATCTTGTATCAACACATACTTCTAAGCCTACAATCTTAAGCTTCTTCTTTGATTTTCATTCAACTCCTATGGGCAGCTAGCATGCTTGAGAAAATGAACAATGTTTGTGTACCAGGGCTGCATTTCAATACTAGTTACATATCCTTCACCATTGGCCACATTGTTTACTTGTACAAGATCCATATTCTCCTCTGTCATCAACTTTGTAGGCCCCAAACCTCTTACAAGCTTGGTAATATGGAGTTATATATCAAATTCCTGGATCCTATTAATCCATTTACATCTTTTTCCAGTGACCTCACTCTGACTTAAGATGTCTTTTACTACTACATGAAGTACATATGCGTTCACTTTAGCACAAAAAAGATAAGGTCTAAAATCCTTGACCACCTTTACTAGTGCATATGCTTGCTTCTCCATCAATTCATAATTAAGCTCAACAGATTGCAGTGATTTACTAAAGAAGGCAATAGGATGTTCAAACCCCTCTTCATCCTTTTGTAACAGAATAGCAACAATTGTGTGAAAAGATGCAAAGGAAAATAAAGAGAAAGGCTTGGAATAATCAGGAGATATCAAGACAGGGGCCTCCTGGATTGCTTGCTTAATCTTTTCAAAAGCTTGATGAGCATCACAGTTCCAATCAAATTTTACATCCTTTTTCAAGAGCTTTACTATGGGTTTGACTAGTTCTGCAAAGTTAGCAATAAACCTTCTAAAAAAATTAATTTTTCCTAAAAAAGACTGTACACCCTTGATATTCTTAGGAGGAGGGACCTTTTTTATTGCCTCAACTCTTTTAGGGTCAATTCTAACTCCCTTTTTTGATACTATGGGACCAAACAATTTTCCCCCAGTCACAGAAAACTGACACTTTTTGGGATTTAGTGAGATACCAAACTCCAAAGCCTTTACAATGACCTTCTCCAAATGGTTACAGTGATCCTTAGACTTCTTAGAGTATGCAGTTAAATCATCTTGGTAAACAACCATAAGGATATTAATCAGATCTTTGAAAGCAACATCCATTGCCCTCTAAAAGGTCGCCCCAACATTTTTCAAACCAAATGGCACTCAGACATATACATAAGTTCCCTAGGGGGTGGTGAATGTTGTCTTGAATTGTTCAGATTCTTTGACCAATACCTTATTGTACCTTGAAAAACCATCTATCATAGACAATAATTCACGACCAGTTACCCTATGCAACATAGCTTCCATGTTTGGCAACCCATAATTGTCTTTGAGTGAAGTAACATTTAAATTCCTAAAGTCAACACAGAGTCTAATATCACCATTCTTTTTCCTTACTGGCACAAGATTAGAGACCCATGAGGAATGTCTAATAGGCTCAATAATACCAGTATCTCTTAACTTTGTCGATTCTGCTTGCATCTTTGTGGTCAATAAGGGATTGATGGGCCTCTATTTCTGTCTAAACGGTTTTGTATCTTCCTTTAAGGGAATCTCATGTTGAAAAAGATCTTCTCTATAAGCTTTGAGGTCATCATAAGACCAAGAAAACACATGCTTGTACCTTTTCAACAACTTTATCAAATTTCCCCTAACCTCTCTACTCAACTTTTTCCCAATGTATACCATTTGAGGGGATGTTTCAAATCCTAAGTTTATTTCCTCTAGGTCCTCCATTTTGGTATTAGAATTTTGAGATAGATATCCATCATTTATCTTAAACATACCTTCTAATTCCACTAACCCTTTTGGTATATGATTGGTGGGTAATTGGACTATCTCATTTCCCATAACACACTGCTTTCCATCAACAGTCTATTGTAAAGTATTGAAATCTATCTATTGCCCATCATATTGATCTAAACCTTGAAGAAACATAAGGATATCAAAGTCATCTTCAAAGACTTGCTAGTTATTTACATTGTCTAGTATTGCAGGCCTACTTTTGACTTCTAACATAGATACACCAGTCAAAGTAATATCATTGTTTTTCAGAGAAACATTATCAAGGAAGTTAGCCATAATATTATTTGACCTCTCTACCCAAAGGATATTGAAAGATTCAAAGAACTCTAATCTACCCCAGATAACATGCTTATACAATTTCAATCTGTCATCCTTAGCAGCATATTTAGATCTAACTTGGGCTATAATCAATTGGGAATCACCATGGACCTTTAAGCATTTGATACCATGTTTTATAGAAACATCTAAACTCACTATTAAAGCCTCATACTCAATGATATTATTAGTGCATTCAAAGGTTAATAAGAATGAGTATTTGAAAGTAGTACCTGAAGGGGAGATAAACACAACACCAGCCCCTGAACCTTCCTTGGAGCATCCACCATCAAGATACATTTTCCAGAGCCCATCTTGCTGTAATATTAATTCATCCACTATTGGATCTGTATTCTTCTTTTGAGGCACTATCTCTTCAACCATGAAACTATCCATGTTAATGTCCAAAAAACAATTTAAATCCTCTAGTGCAACCTTTTCAACCATTACTGAAGAACGGGGCTCTCTATACAACTTTACTTTAGCTCCATTGACTAGAATAGTGGCATATGATAGATCCAATTGCAATTTTCCTCCAACTACTGCAGCCCACTGTCTTGAAAGAAGCATACCGTAATGGGCTTTTGTGTCAACAACAACCACATCCATCTTGTATGTGGCCTCCGGGAATGCAGCAATCTTCACTTCAATTCCAACTAGAGTTCCTACAACAGGCACTGCCATGTTATCCATGGCATAACATCCACCATTGGATGTATCTACTTGCAATCCTAGCTCCTTCATCACATGATAGGGCATTATAGTGGCAACAACACCAGAATCAATCATACAATTTTTTAGCAGAAAATTATTCACAATTAATGTAACATAAAAGGGATCAATAGAAGAAGGCTCTTATGTCACAATACTTCCAACATACACATCATAAATGTCCTTAATTGAATCAGGCCCTTCCACTACATTCCCCTTTTCTTGCATAACATGACCCACTCCTTGTTCACTTATGAGAGCCAGGGTTGCTGTCTTGTGCTCTTTGATTTTCAACATTTATAGTAAAGGGATAGAAACCTTCATTTGAGACAAGGCATGTCTCATATCAAAAGTAGGGGGATCAGTAGAAAGATCAGGATAATCTCTTAGTCTACCAACCCCCTTCTTAGCCTTGTCAAAAATAACTTCCTCATTCTTTTTTCTTTCAGCAATAGGCCCTTCCCTCTTATTATTAACAATACTTGGCTTTGGGGAATCTTTGTTCTGAGGGTTATCCTTAACAAATACTGACCTCGGTACTCCTTGATCAGCATCTACCCTTCTATTCCTCAAATTGTATGAGGACCTAGCTTGTGTTATAGCAGGCACAGTTAAAGTTCTAATCTCCTCTTCAATGGGCATTCTCCATTATTTCTCATCTGATCTTGATCCAACCATATTAGTTTTACATGTATCATTATCAAATTCATCATGATCAGAGTGCGTAAAGACTTGCTGCTCATAATCAAAGAGAATCTTCCTCTTATGATCAACATCAGCACAAATTTCTTCATCATCTGAAGACAAGAGATCTTCCACCATTTCGGTGGTAAACATATTGACAGTAGGCTTTTTAGATTCTTCATAATCTCCTGCATGTGAGTTATAAGCTTCATCCCCTAAAGCTTGAGCTACAGCACACTGGTAAGGTGAATGAGACATGCTACAAGCCACACACCAAGGAATGCTCTCCACATTGTGTGCTATATTTTTCTTCAAAGGGTCTAGTGTATCTCTCCCCTTTTGAGGCTCATTGTTATGAAAGACAGGCTTCCCATCTTTCCAATTTGTCTTATAAGGCATATCATGTAAATTAGGGAGATTTTCCTGCCTTTGATAAGGGTGGTATAGCATCTTGAAAATTTCTCCCACCCTTTTCAAACTTTGTTGAGAGATCCTTGACTGCACTGGCTAATTTATCAACTTTATCTTCATCCTTGGGTGGCCTTGCAGCTTGTGGTTTAGTTTCTTTCCACAATCTTCCTTCATCCCTTTTGTACATTTGATTAGATGCCTTCCTATTGCTATCAATATTTATAGCAAATTTAAAGGCATCTCTCAAAGTGTGAGGACTCTTATCTCTCAGAAGGTATGACATCTTGCCATCCAAGGCATTGAAATAAGTAGTCAAGCAAACAACATCATCCAGTCTCAATACTTGGAATAATTTGTACATGGCCTTTTGGAACCTACCATTAAACTCTGGCATGCCCTCATTCTGATGCTTTTTGATATTGTTAAACTCATTGAGCATGTAACTTGAATTAACATGTTCTGCATATTGTTCCTTAAAACTTCTCACAAACTCATCCCATGATGCAATGCTATTTTCTAGCAAACCTCTATACCAATCCCTGGCATCTTCAATTAATGATTGAACAAAGAGTTTCATTACAACATCCTCATGCTCAATTTCATAGTCATTGATTTTATATGTGAAGAACTTCAAATGCTCTTCACATGTGATCACATTGTTTCCAGTGAACTTAGGTATTTTTTCTCGAATCTCATTTGGGATGACATTAGGCTGACCAGGGATACCGTCAAAAAACAAAGGCCTATACCTATCTAGGTGAGCTGGTCTCCTTTAGAAATTTGGTGGGATATGGGTTGTTATTCTAATATTTTGACTAGGTATAGTTTCAATTTGACCACCAATCACAGGAATCGTTGGGTGGGTGTTTGACACACATCCAGGTATAGCTTGTTTGGGATTTGAGAGTTGGGTATTGGGAATTGTATTACAGGGCTGATTTGAAGGCAATGTTCCTAAATTGACAGGGACTGAGCTACTAGCAGTCATATTCATATTAGCATGCAAGAATGCTATCTTTCTTTTCATTTCCTCTGTAGTAGCCTCCATTTCCAACTTCTCAAGCTAGAGAGCTAGATCTTCTTTAGCCTTTCGAGCCTTTTCCAATTCCAGGCTTGCTTGGGAAGGAATATTAGAAGTAACAACATTTTTCTTAGGCTCGTTAATATTTATGCCAACCATCTTTTTCTTTCCCTTATTAGAGACATCTTTTGTGGCATATTTAAGGTCTTCATTTCTTTTAATTTCTGATGGATGCAGTTGCCTAATAACATGACCTTCAACAAACTCATCTTTCTATGGATTAGGTCTATTACCATCCATTTTCTTTCTCAAAGCTCCCAAATTACCAAACAATCCCTTGGACGTCTTGATTCAGATTCTTAGCTTGGATCTCATTATTCTTTGTTTTCCTTATGAGATCTTGTCTTTCCATTAGCAAATCATAAATATGATGTTCTCATACCTTCATTCTTTCAACAATTTCTTTCAATTTCTCATGTTCTTTTCTCTTCAAGGCTGCTACTTCCTCCCTCAACTTTTCTGAATCATATGAGGTAGTCTCTGCAGCTAAGGTTTCCCCTAACTGTTCAAGAGTTTCAGTTGCAGGGAAAAAGCCTACATCTGTGGCTTCTTTTTCCTGATAAGGATTATTGGTACTAGGCTTGACTTTTCTAATAAGTTTCAGGTCATTAGAGGAAGAAGAGGCTTCATGAGGAATGGGTGTAAGAATTCTTTCTCTAGAGGGTTTGGGAGAATTTGTATTGAAATGACCTCTCCTAGACCATTGCTTCCTATTGGGCATGCGAATTTCATCACCCACATTACACTCTAGATGGTCTTTAAAATAAGACCTGGTAAATCTTTGCCGACTCATGACGTATTATAACAAGATATGAAAAATCTTGGGACAGATACCAACAACTAGTAAACACAGACTTTCAGAGTCGCCACCCACTAACAAATGGGAATAGAAAATATAAAGCTAGTCTGCAACAAACATAATGGATGGTATATAATAAACAACACAAATCCACTGCGTATTCTTGTATGATCCCCAGTAGAGTCACCAATTTTGTTAGCACTTAAACTTGTAGATGATTAAAAAGTTTCATAAAACTTCTAAAATCAAGACTCATGTATTCCCAACAACTGCATCTAGCATAATCCAAATGCTAAGGTATTAAGGTTTTGAACCTTCTTCACTTTGAGTGTAAAACTCAGGCGAGTTTACCTTTCTCAATAGCTTCTAGAAAGCATTAAAATAATGATCTATGTGCTTGACATAGATGATACAATTTAGAAACATACAATAAATGTGAATTGAATAGATTTTTGATGTTTTGGTGGTGAAGAAATGCAAATCAAGCTAAAACCAGTGCCTTATTCATTGGGCCAGAGTCAAACCCTACATCAATAGAATCATATCAAAACAAAAGTACTGAAACTTGAATGAAATGCCCGACAATCCATTCTCCCAATTCCTAACCCTACCATAAAATTCATATATGGATCTTTAATTCCTAGAGACCTCCCTTAAGACTTATTCTCTCCTTGAAAGAAATTTAAGCTCAACCCCTATATTTACCTTGTAAACAATGCATTAAAGAGCCTTACAATTTAATACATAAGAAAAATAAAGCACCCATACATAAAGACAACAAGAGATAGCAGTGAAATTCTAGTATCTTTGTATTAATTTTCAACCATATTAGTACAACTTTAACAAAGACTTGAAAGAAGTTAGATCCTATATTCAGCACTTTCTTTACAAAAACTTCAACCACCCTTACAAAAGAAGAAAAAATGCTATTTATATCACTGGCCATCTTGGAATCCTCAAAGAAAGGATGCAATAACTTTTGGATGGCCAGAAAAGTGACTTGCACTATAGAAAAAAAGTACAAACAATTATGATAAAGAGACTAGAGAAATAGAACAACTTCCAAACAAATGGAATGTTCACAGCTGGTACCTTTGTCTGAGGATATTTCAGAGCAATTGCTTAAGTTGGTTGCATGAATGATGACCACCATTATAGGCTAGCTTACATCATTTTTTGTTTGACACATACTCTCCCTAGAATTCTGGATCAGGTGTCGGGTGTACTCTATTCTTCTTCTTCTGCCTCTAGCTCTAAAACAACTGACTTCTTCTTTGGTTTCTTGGTACTCTTGTCCCAGGATGCCACATCATCATTAGATGAATAATTAAAGCCCTGCAATTCCTGTAGTGTCTTCAACTACACCTCCCACCTAGAATCAGTTATGCCTTTCACATCTGTAACAAACTTTGTGCAATCATTCTCAACTTTTATCAAGTTGTCAATTATGTTGTTACAACCTTGTAAGTCCAAAGAATTGTCACCCTTGAGGAAAGCCTCCTGCTTAATTATTATTTGGCCCATGCTTATCCTCCATTCATCCACACTGATTATGCTTCCATCATCATTGTACACCGAGGGAAAATACTTACTATAATCCTTATCAAACATAGCCATCCTAGCCTTTATTTGATTTGACTTACCTTTGAAGAACTTTGAAATAGCACCACCCAACCCAATCTTCTCATACACCTTTGTCACCACTTCAGGGATATTGGGCCTATGTTCCTACAGAGCATCAAGCTTTTTAAATAACAAATTCCTTCCTAACCAGATACTGTAAAGTGGCTCCAAAGTAGCCAGTGACTCATTTACTTTCTCATTTTCCTTATGTAAAAATACAACTGACTGATGGACTGAGTCCATCATCTCCTTTATTTTGTTTTTTCTATGTTGCACAACATCTGCCATGGTCTTCAAGGCTGCATCTAGCCTCACCTTTTCTAGATCTTCAGTCGGCCTGTCAGGATCCTCTGCTTTTGGTTAAGAAGGGGCCTCAATTTGCAAAGGAGGGGGAGGAACTACCTTTGAAGCTTCTTCAAGCTTGGCCTTTAGATCTTCCAGTTCACCCTCCATTTTCTTTATTATCATGAGCTTTAGGTCTCTGTCCTTAGCCACCCTCACATAATTCTCAAATAATTTGTCATACCTTTCAGATAATTGGACCGTTTTTGCCTCATTGAGGTGGGAAAAGTGTGTTACTACCTTGGACACTTCAAGATCAGTGGTATTTTGGATAGTCCACAATTTTATCTCCTTCCATCTTATCTTCAATACTTACTATATATGGCTTTTGAGTTCTTGGAGCCAGGGACCACAATGCAGCAGCTTGAGACTTAGGGTCATAGCAACTTCCTTTGATCATATCTTCTATTTTCACTTCATATGATAGGCTACCCTCTGGCTATTTTCTTATCTGATCAATGATGAAAGCAGAAGTCAAGTCCCATCCAGGAATTAGAAGCATGCTACTTGATTTTACTATTTCTCTAGCCTCCTCCATAGTAATCCTTTCAAGACTCAAGTCATATGATGTCAGAGCCCTTATAGTCTCCTCACTGGGTTGCATTCCTTTAGGAAGGCCCTTTGCTACCTCATTTTGTTTCCTCCAAATGAGAAAATCCCTGAATTCTTTACTTTGGATGAACTGGTCATCACTAAGGAACTTCTCTTGATAAAGCTCTCTTTCATCTTTTCCCAATAGTAGGGGCAATTCCTCCTCTCTTTTGACACAATATTTTTGCCATCTCTGATGGCCTTTCTTAGTTGATGATGGTAGGATTTGTTACCAAGCACAAGAGAAAAATCTCTATCAAGTACCTTCCTCTGATTTTTCTCCTTTGAAGGCTTACCTACTTCAAGACGCTATTTTTTCAATGGCGGCTTTGAAGTATCCTCTCCTTCTAGTGGATCTTCGATCAAATCAATAATTGGTGAGTCCCCAACTTGAGGTGGACTATCACCCTCTTGTGAGTCATCAGTGAACTCCTCAGGCTCAGAAGTAGAGTGGTCTCTTGGTACATCCAACTTATCCTCAAGAAACCCCTCCAATTGGTTAGACAGGTTGCCATGCATTTCTATCATCTTCTCCATTCTTTTCAAGTATGGGAGCTCTGAGAAATAGCCACCAAAAGAAATCTCAGCCTTCTTAAGTCTGACCTCCAAATCTAGCAAGTCAAAATACTTGCTCCACCTTCTTTGGCCTTCATCTTAATCCAAGATGTTTCTTATAACATCCTCCTCATCCAATCCTTCATGCTCTTTGATTGTCCCAATGTTGGGGATCAATGTCATCCTAGCAGTCTTGATAAAATCTTCAGGATCAATATACCAGCAGGTGCCAGAAATCATCTTCAAATGATTGAGCCAACTACTGACCTGGTCCAGTGCCCTCTTTCCAATAAAAAAACTGCTAATTCTAAACTGCCTTGGTGTGAAGGTACCCTTCCTGTGGGATGCTAAGTGCTCCTATTAGTCCATATTAATTTCCAAATAAATTCTAACATAGCAAATCTATGAGGCATAAATTTAGGAAGAAAGTGTGGGGGCTGGGGGAAACCATAAATTCTAAGAACTGTGAAGTTGGCCCCAAGGTAGAAATCACCCCAATTATGGTTTCCTGGCCACTTATCTTCATATTGCATTGGCCTTAACAAATTCAAGACCTTAGTTGACAACCTTACTGCATTTGTTCCCAACAACCCAAGAATTGGATAAACAAAATAATTCTGGAAGACAAAAAAATTACACTCATTAGATGTGTAATTCCACACCCTTAACCAAAATTGCACTGGGTTAGGACGACCCTCAAAAGTAGTCCTCAACTTTAACATTCTTGCATCAAGACAATTGACATGGTAGTATAAAATCAAGTGCATTATGAGGGAATAATGCATGAATCTAACAGGCCTCTTAATTTCCTTAATAGATATCAACCCCTCATGCATTCTATTGATTACATACTGGATGTAATCATAGTCAGTGTTGGTATGAGAATTCTAAAGATCTAGAATTATCATCAATAGGTTAGCATACATTTTCTCTTCATCTCCATCTATCCCTAGAACCCTACACAACCCATGACACAAGAACTTCATGTATAAATTAAGGGATTTAAATTCATAAGGAGCATTCATACTTGCAAGAAGAGAAGCTATGTATTTACCCTACTTGGGCATATGCTTAATCATATGGCTTTTAACTGATCCAATATTACTTGCATATCTCTGCCTTTCCTTTTTCAAATCAATTTCAGTAGAAGAAGAGGCATAGAAATCAAATGCCTTCATGAACGATCCTGTATCCAAGGTAATAAAGGCAGATTGGTCCTCACACCTAATGGTTCTAGAGATAGGATCATATAGCCTAGCTAACTCAATAATCAAATCAACATCTAGGAAAACATCAGGCACAATTAACTTTTCCATCCTCAAAGCCAAAGGATTACAAATAGGTATAGCCTTATGCCTATTATTATAAAAGTATGAGAAGATTGTGTAACCTGATCCTAAAGGAGTGATAGGGTCCTTGCACTTGTCCATGAGATCCTTGAAAGCCATATCAATAGCTTTCTTGTTTTGATTAGACCCAGGAAGCAATTTGAGGAACTCATCTGAATAATTGGGCTTCCCTTTATCTTGACCACCCTGCTCTTTTTTTGGTCCACTGGATGATGCATTGCTTGCCTCTAGATGACTCATCTTCACAAAACAAAAACCCATAGTATTGCAACTTATTTTACTTCTCACTCACTACTTTAGTGCTAACAATCTCAATTATCTTCAGAATAGCTTTGAGCACAGAAAGAAATGAAGTCCCACCTATATACCTTCAAGAATTGAATGCGTATAATTGCTAAATCATAACAAATCCTACCTTAGTCACTTCTGCATATTACCAACCTTCAAATCAAGGCTAGCCGTGGTGTGGATGTTGATAGGGTGATTTAAAAAAAATAAAAAATAGAGTGCAAGAGAAATGATCATGGCTTTTGGCATTAAAACCCTTAATTACTAATAAAAACCCTTGTTCAAACCTGATTGGATGGTATTTTACCTTTTTCCAGCTTGGCAGAGTACCTTTTCCATGTTGCAATGACTCATAGTATTGATTAGAATGAAAACTTAACCAGACATGATTCGGAGATCCATCGAACAAAGGATCTCACAATCTTAGAAATAAATGTTAATCCTGGGTTAAGTTTGGAGATCCAATGACAATGCCATTCACAAAATCTCAGAGTGATCTCTTAACTCATTACTTTACTTGGAGATTTAGTGACCACCATTGATCACAAAGATGATCAACTGTCCTCATAATATCTTTTAAAATCCATCATAACCCCATTGTAATCAGAGATTGGGCGACTAAAGGCAATCTCTAGTTCTCGGAACACTTGGATCAACCACAGTTAAACTCAAAGAAATAGTGACCAAAGACTTCGCCAATTCTCGCAATGCTTTTCTTAACTCAACAAACACCTAGAGATCTAGCGAATAGAGCCTTTTACAAACCCGTGAACAAAACACCTTGACCATAGTGACATCTGGAGAATCAACGAACAACTAAATCTCTTAATCTCAGAAAGCCACGCTTAACTCTTATTCCATCCTGCGATTTAGTGAACATTAACATCTCACATTATTAAAAAGAAATGCTTAACCATAGTCAGATTTTGAGATTGAGCAAGTAAACCATATCTCCCATTCACTGAATACCTTTCATACCTTAGGTTACATTCTAAAATTATGCACTGATAGTAGTTCCTAAAAACAATCAGCGACTATCACTGAGTCACCTAATCCATTAGACCTTTGCCTTTTAATTATGAGATTCAGTGAACACAACACTCGCTTAATCTCCCAAGGTTTAAAACCTTAATCATTTCATTATGAGAACATGTGACTAAAGGAAACACACCTTTAACTTTTCTTTGTTTGCTAGATCGCTGAAAGACTTGGGACTTTATTAACTGATTTTGAGATTCAGCGAACACATGATTCACTTAATCACCAAATGATTTGGAGCTTCGCCATCTTTTCCTAAGATCAAGTGACTAAAAAGAACTTTATCCTTTGCCAAATTACTTTATCGGAGCCGCCAAACTTAGTGACTATGAGACCATGAACCAATCGTTGAATCACTGAATAGAATGCAGTAGGGCCCATTCATCATGAGATTAAAACTTCACCATTGATCTAGAAGATGATCAATGGTCTTTGTTGAGTCACCAAATAAAAAAGAGCAAGACCACTTAATTTAGTGATTAAGAGATAACTGCTACGCCCGAACACTAAATGTTAAGAGCAAACCGCTAGGAAATAAGAGAATAGGAGACTACACAGGCATCGAATCACTGGATGTTAAGACTAACCATGACATGAACTGGGAGATTCAGCAACTAAGGAGAAAGATAATAAAGGACTCACCACCATCGCTAGTTCACTGAAAGACTTGAAGACATGGAAAAATATTGCATGATTCAGCAAAGACAAGGAAAAGAATGACCACATGCAAATTGGAAGACTTAAGTGACCAAAAAGTAACATGCAAATAGAAGGAACTAGGGCACACTCAAAACTAACCAATGAATTGATCACTTTAAGGCAAAAATACATAAGGCGAGGGTTTTCTAACACAAATATGATAGATTTTGAGGAAATCTAAAACCCTAAACTAGACGAAGACATATGCAAAGACATAGGACAAGGACCTGGAGCCAAAAACCTCAAAAATCTAAAATATACCCAACAGTACACATCTCAAGGCAAAGTGTCATCCCTAGTCATGGTCACCCTCATTCAAAATTGTGTGCACATTGTTATTTGCATTTATAATTCTACAATGCATGACTCTATGTTTTATGATGATCTTGTAGGATCTAGGATCAAACATATAAAAATAATAATAAAGACTTATCTTATCAAGTGATACAAATTTACACACAAAAATCTATTATATTTAGGTTAGTTTTACAATGTCAAATATATAATTGTAAATTCATATATTTTTAACTACTTATATAACTACCAAATATGTAAAAAATAAATACTCAAAATATATCTAACCCTACTAGAACATTATCCAACATATAACTTTGAGATACATATTAAAACTGTACAAATTCTAACAAAGACTTGAATGGGAAACAAACATTAGCATACTACAAGGTAACCCTTCATATCATGTCAACCTAACAAAACCCCTTATGCATAGGAAAAAAAAGGATTATTTGGAGAATCTGTCAATTTGACTAATCTTCTTGCTTTGTAAATGTTATCACCTAGAATTGCACGCTTGTGCTAATTTCTATAAATCAAGAACTTCTGGAATAACATGGGATTGTTCCAAGGTTGTGGGTTTCCTATGAATGGAAAAAACCTCCAAAGAAGGCTGACTTCCTATAGTATCACCTAAACAAAACTAACTCTACTTCTTCTGAGGGAAAATGATAAGAAGTTACATGAACAAAAAATGCATAATACTAAAAAGAACTTGAAATCTTCAAAAAAGGTGATACACCAAGTTTCTAAACTTGTGATATTCGGGGAGATGAAAACACTTTGAACACTATAGTGACAATAATAACACACACAACTTATCTTAAACATGAATATGCATAAGTATTTCACAAGAAGGTCTGAATGTATAAACTCAAGAATTGGAAGGAAAACTTCACAAAAATGAGCTTATATGACTTGCTTAAACACAACCTATAACCTGCATGTGACACTCTCTTAGAGAAGGTATAAAAGACAGTGAGACAAAATCATAAGGAAATCAATTAAACTTCACTGACAATTTGATCAACCAAATGAAATATACAACTTTGCATGATAAGAAAGAATGTAAACAAACTTTCAAAAAATTTCAAGGTAGCTTCTATATATCAAAGTATATGAGTTACAAAAATATGCCAAGACTAAACAAAGGACATTCAAAGGTCACTAAGGCCTCCAATCTGCATAATCACAAAGTACTCAGAAAAGTGAGTGAAAACTCACTAAATACAATACTCCAACCAACTTGGGCCGGATGTAGAAAAGTAGGCCAAAAAAGAGAAACCAAAAACCACCAAAAGAATCCTTTTTTGGTGGAAAAAGTCACTCCCACCCATAAAGAACTTAACACCTCATCAAAACCATCCATAAAATGCTCTAAAATCTCATAAATGACCTTTCAACTGCCTTGGCAAAGTAAAAACGACCACCTCCTATATTTGCTCCATGCACCTACATTCCCTCCTAATGTCAGAAAACTAACTTCAACCTCCCAAGAAAAATTCTATTTCCACATAAATACACCCTTTTCTCCCCATGAAACTTGGCAAAAACAGAAGTCCTTTCTAAACATCGGTGCTAAACAAAGATGTAAAAAGCACTTACAACAAAACACAAATATATGTGGTATGTTTTAACTTAAGGCAAAAATGCCTCTCAAAATGTCAACCTCTCCTTTTAGGACATCAAACCCTAAATTTTCTTCATTTTTTGTATTTTGCTAGGAGAGCTCTAAGGTGTCGTCAAGATATGAGGGTTTCATTGGAGGGTTTCACAATTTTTTGAAGGATCTTTACTGCCTCTATGACATGTCAGCTCCATGAATGGGTATGTTTAGAAAATGAAGTGCTCATGTACCCACCGTGAGAATGGGTGTTTTGCTAGATGACAAAAATTTGAAGATTTCTCACAAGATTTACAACTTTTGTAGGTATCCCTAAGTTCCATAATCGATGAAAATGAAGAAACAATCTTTTACTTTTTTTGTGTTCCTATGCTTACTACCCATTGGTATGTAATGCAATACCATTCTTCTCACTGTCTTTAAAATGTATTATTCTATTTAAGCTAGCCACGACCCCAAAACTATATTTTTTTAATCACTTTTTCTCTTTCGCCATACCCTAAAGTCTGTTACAATTTTTCTTGAATGACATACTTATATGTATATCACCTTTTCCTTTCCTTCCAAGATCGGGATGAGATGTTATTTAACTTTTCTTTCTTCACTCTTGACTGGCTCAAACCTTGGTCCTCTCAATTTTACTAGCTATAGCCTTGTACATGCAAAATTTTTATAAGGGTTTCTAGCGATGCATTATGTAACCTTCTCTTTCGAGGAAAATCGTTGTGCTGCTAGGATTTATGGAAAGAGCTAAGGATCTCATTGCAACTGGGCTCTTCAAGGGTTTGAAGTCTATCATTATAATACTTTTCATAGCATAATTTCTCATTTACGTAACACTGTTGCAGCTTGATATGCTCATTGGTTGTTGTCTTGAAAAGAACTCTGCAGTTTGAAGTTTTAAAATCTTTTCTATTGTTTCAACACTCATTTAAACAATATATTCCAAGTCTTCTATATTTCACCATTCCCAAGTATCCTTTGCAAGGTCATTTTCTATAGTTGTAGATTCTTTTCATAACAGCTACATATCCTTTGAGAAATCTACATACAATGATCTTTTGAATACATTGTTATTGCTTGATCTTAGCATGCTTGTAATGGTAATTTCTTGTTGCTTTACATAGTGATCACTTGGAATCCTGTAGCATAGGGTCATGTCCTTTATTATGATATTCTACTATCTGTTCTTTGATACTTGTGCAAGCATCTATTCTTAAACCTACTTGCACTTATTATTGCGCGAGTATCTAAGACCTGCAACCTATGAGGAGAAATTGCAGCAAGTTGAATACTAGCACCTTATTTCTCGATAACTGTTGTTTAGTTTCATAGTTTCTATCTCAAAACAACAAAAAATGTTGTTTCTTTATACAATAAAAGGTTTCATGTCTTTTGAACCTCAAGTCCCTTTAATATTGTATCATGATCAAAATGAAACCTAAACTTGTTTCACCCTAACATGTTGGGCTCAACCATTGTGGGAGCCACATTTTAACCCACTTGTCAGGATGAAACTCATGTATGTGCAAGAATCAACAAACTTGTTAGAGTATAAAGCATTGTCTTTTCATTTTGGAACTATATATGAATATGTGAACAAAGTTGAAGAGTAAGGGTCAGTTATTGCTTAGAACACATGTTCTAATTCATTTCTCTTCTCTCTTTTTCAGGTTTAGGACAACAAAGGCCTCTAAGGGCACAAGAAAAAGACATAATTGCCAAGATTCTTCTCTACTTTTTCCAATCATTCAGGAAATGACTAGCCCTTTCTCTACTTCTTTGTCTTTTCTCCATTCATTCAGGTATTTATGTATAGTTTCAATTTGTAAATACAATGAGTTATGCCTTAGCTAGTTTCACGACTTGTGTGAAGAATATGTATAGTAGTTTTGTTTAATAAAAATGTTTACATTTTTAGAAAATATGTAAAAGGATGATTTCTATTATGATGTATTCCTTTCCTCATTAAATGCAACACTTAGTTTAAAACTTTTCCCTCAAAGTTATTGTATTTGATTTTATTCATATGAAGTAGAATTGGATAAATGTGCAAAGGCTCTACCTGATTGAGCCTGTAGGTGAAATTAGGTAACAATAACATAAGGAGTAATGTCAATGTCAGGCATTAATGCTCAATAGGCTCACCAATTTGGAGCTGTATGCTTTAGGATTTACATTCATTACTTAGGATTTGACTCTATGCCCTTGGATAGACACTGGTTCATTGATGTTGTCCAAAAATTGTTTCAGAAGTACCCATCTATCAAATGTCTTTTAGTTTATAGTTTGGGTATAGTTTTATGTCATTTTCACTCTTAGTTGTGTCTACAAGGTGTGAAATCAAAATATAGCCAATTCTAAAAATATTCATGAATTCTGATATATTTTTCTCAGTTGTGTCTACAAGGTGTGAAATCAAAATATAGCCAATTCTAAAAATATTCATGAATTCTGATAAATTTTGTTGAGACTTGTCCGCTAATGTGCAATACTCATTGTTGCTAGTTTATGCTCTCAATTATTAGAAAGGGGCTATCCACCTAGGTTTTACAGAGCCTAAAGTGTAGAATATTTCAGTCCTATGACTGATTCTTGCCAATTGACCATTTTATTTATGATACTCCTATGGAGTTATTTTGTTGTCATCAATTTTGATAAAGTAATATTGATTGTAGAAGTCATTCGGTAAAGAAGGATAGTCAAGTAGGTAAAGAAAATAAGCTAGTTGGTAAAGGGAAGTAAGGAAAAGATAATTTCAGTAAAGGGACATAAGTAATAGGCACTAAGGAAGGCAAGGAAAGCACCAAGCATTTATCGAGTTACAACAGTTACCGAGTCAAGAAGAATACATGTTACCAAATAGAATAAAATGTGTTACTGAGTAACACGGGCCGACATAATAGATACATTGAATCTGGACACTGAGCATAAAACATTTTACAAATCTCAAGGAGATTGTTTGGTGATGCATTGGAGATTTAAACATAATGATTGTGCATGATTACAAGGTAAGATCCGCCAATGAAAATTAAATGTAATATATGCATTGGAGATGTAACCATTTGGTAGCACTGCTTAAGGAGAAGATTTTATAATGTTTCCACCACTTCTAGATTGAGTATAAAAGATTAGTATGTGAAGATCAGAATATGTGAAGGAGAAATTGCAGAGACTAAGGAGATGAGCAGAGAAGCCATCGAGTAACAAAGCAATTAGAGCAGAGTTATGAATGTGATTCAGAGTTGAAGATATCGAGTACATAAGTGAAATTGTGAGTGAAGTACAGTATGAGGTAAATTATTATTAAGAATATTTATTCTGCTAAGCATATGTTGATATAACACTACAAATGTTTTTATGTATTGATTTATTGTATAATCAAAATTGTAAAATCTCTTAAATAAGTAGGCCTAACAGTCTTAAATTATAAATCCTTTAACATGGTACATTTCTTAGATTAGAGTTATAAAATCCTTTAGAAAAATAGACTGAATAAGTCTTTATACTCTTAGTAGGTTAAATACTCTTAATAGGGTAGTCTATCAGAAATAGCTAAACTTTGTCTCTCTAGTCGAGTAAACTTTTTACTGTAGTAGTGAAGTATTGTGGGTGTCATCCCCACTGCAATTTTTTCCTCTAACCAAGGATTTATGCGAGACCAAAAATCATAGTGTTATGAGTTGTGTTCTATGATTTTGATTTATAAGTTTTTATGTTGATATATTCAAAATTTTCTATTCGATGAATGGTTAGAAGAGTAGATAAAAATTTTTGGAGTACTGATTCACTCCTCCCCTCTCAGTACTTATCTTTCCATAATTAATCCAACAATTGGTATCAAAGTAGAGTCTCTTATTCATAAGTTTAACCACTTGAGAGGAAAGATCTGAAGAGATGGAAATATATAGGTATGAGAAGGTGATTGATAACATGAACATGGAACTAAAGTTTGCAAATGAATAAATTGATTAAATGAGAATAAAATTGAAGCATTCACTTAACAAGAGAAAGGATCTAGCCCATCAATTGAAGGATACACAAGATCAGGTTAAAGAACTTGAAGAACAATCAGAGGGAAGTATGTCTAATGAATCTAAAGCTGCCATATTAAAACTGACTGAAAAGAACAAAAACCTTACTGATTAGGTAAAAGCACTGAAAAGAGAACAAGAAGCTCAATCAGTAAGAATGTGTGAAGTCCTGGAAAAAAAGAGAAAAGATGAAGATGGCAAAAGAATAATTAAAAATGAAAAATGGAAGATGAGTGTAAGGATGAATGAGAAAGATGTAGAAATACAAGGGTTAACACAAAATCACTTCAATATGACAAATCAAATAATCAGTGCTAATTAGGAGATTGCAAGGAAAGTTGAAGAGATTGTTGGATTGAGATCATAGAATGAACATCTAAGGAATGAACTAAAATTTGAAAATGATGCAAATAAAGTTTTGAAAAGGAATGAAGAAACACTAAGAATACTGGATGAACAACTAAGAGGTCAGAGACAACTGAGAGATACAAGTGAACTTAGGTTTATTGAAAACAACACTACTGAGAAGGGAGAGTCCTCAAATCAAGCAACAAACTGAAATATTGCTACCCCACCAAAGATAAAGAAGCCTACTTGTTATCACAATGGGAAATTGAGTCATACAACTAATGTCTATAGGAGAAAAAGAGGTAATCCACTGATCATTCCTAAGTTTGATGGCTATTGTTACAATTGCAACAAGTATGGTCATAAAGCATTTGAGTGTAGATCAAGGATTAATAACAATTCAAGAAAGCCAAAATTCAATGGATACTACAATAATTGCAATAGATATGGTCACAAGTATGAAGATTGCAAGTCACAAAGGAAGAATGTGAAATGGGTACCTACCTGATAGAATACTATAAACAATCGACAAGTTTCAACAATACCATGAGATTACAATACAAGAATTTCAAGTAAAACATGTGGGAGATTTGGACACATAGCAGAAAATTATATTTTGATGCATGGAAGGAACAATAGAAGGTCATGGAGAAATCCTAGAATGGCATACTTTCATTGTCACAAGGTTGGTCACTTAGCTAAATATTGTAGGTACCAAGGCAAAGCCCCAACCGAGGAATAATCAAGTGAAATTGTTCAAGTAAATGTTGAAGAGATAAGAGATCATATGAATAGAACATGGAGAATAAATTCTCTAGATGATGGAACTATACTTAAAAAAATTGATGGAACCTCATCCTCTAGATTAGGTGCACCTATCTTCACCTAATCAGTCAAAGGTATGTGTAGGAACTATGAAATAAAATTTAATCTTAAATCAGTTCCTAACATTTTTGCAAAGATCCATATGAGCATATTTAGATGCATTTGGATAAATGTTGTGAAGTTAACATTTCATGTTTTGATCGGTGAGAAGATTATGTTATTTTGTCTCATTTGGTGAAATGAAGTATATTTGGGAATCGGTGTAAAGTAAGTCAGTGACAACATTAAATGCCAAAATTATAGCCATTGGAAACCCTAATAGAGGAAAAGGTATAAATAGACCCTTTGTCATTTCATTTGTACCTTACATTTTTTAGAGCATTTGAAGCACTTTGTAGAAATGAGTCCTCTGAGAGCATTCGAGTGATCAACTAAGCAAGATCTTAGCATTATCAAGAGCATTCAAGAGATTACTAGTGTTTTCTCGAGTCATGTAAGCACAACTGAGCTGATATTCAAAAAGAAACTCTACCAATCAAGCAATTATATCTGTGAAGAAATGGCACCTAAAGTTTAAGACCCTATTGTCGTGGAGAAGATTGATCCAGTCAATCCAAAATACAAGCTACCTCCAACTATATCCATTGAACCCGATAATATGGGAGCCCTATCTTTGATCCCTCTAAGAGTAATTAATTAAAGATATTTTTGCCTTCATCGACTTCAAGATCAAAGATATTTTCCAATCTGACATTGATACATCCTACCAAAATCTATGTGTAAATGAGAAGCTAAAAGAAAAGCATATTCATTTGGAAACCAAGGGTTTGATGTATGAACTGTATGCACCAAGCATGTTTAAATTAGAATGGATGAGAATTTTTTTGAGCCAAGTTCATGATCAATTCATGAGGCTCGATGCACCAATCAAGATTACAAAGTTTGTGTTACATATAGTGATTGGTTATCCAATCGATGATAGATTGAAAGCATACCAAAAAACTAACAAGAAAAAATGGTGTGAGCTAATAGAAGCAAAATGGTATGGAAGAGGTCTCAAATTGTCTATCATTAATGATCCTAAATTGAGATTTGCAAGTAATATGATATACTTGTTGGAGATTTTCTAGCAAGCCAGTGTTGATTGTATGTTTTTCATTGATGACAACATATGGTAAGTAGCATGCATGGAAGACTTATGCAGTAAGCTTTGAGTATATATAGCATGGACATGTTATCAGCATGATATCATGGACGTAGAGGTTAATTGTTAGTACAGACAGTTATGTAGCAGCTTGTGTCAATAGTGTTCTTGACAGAGTTACATGCAGTGTTCTGTAAGTGATTGTCTATACAGTTATCATGGAGCCTTGCATGTTTGGATATGTGATGGAGACATGTTAGTTTTGTTACATTCATGGATGTAGAGTTTGATGTGCATTAGAAGTGAAGTTATGTAGTCACTATTCACCAGTTGTAGTTTTCCATGTTTATCTAGAAGAGCCAACAGAGATCATATTGATACAGGAGTTGTGCCTATAATTTTAGTATGGCTTGGATTAGTGATTAGAGGAGAGTGAAGAATGTTTGGTTAAGAGCATATGATGTAATTCAGCTTGAGGAGAAAGTATCAGTTAATTTAGTAGAGCCGACAGTGTGTAGCGTGCGTCTACACTTATTGATTTAGACAGGTCCCAGTTTGTGTTGCATGCTTAGTAGAGCTGAATGAGATATTATTGGAGAGTTTTATTGTTTCTCTAATATGATTTCAAGGTGGTTCTCATAGACCGACTTGATTATATCATTTAGAGGAAAGATACTTATAGCCGATCATTTGTGATCGCTAGGAGTATGGCATGGAGATGAAAGATTAGAGCATAGCAGAGAGTGTGAAGTATTGTGTCATCAAGAAGAGGTTTATGTGATAGAGAAGATTGAGTGTGCTATTCATTGGAATTGATCAAGATAGAAGGTCGAACTCATAGTTCACCAAGATCTAGATATAGTGTATATTTGTTATTTAGAAGGTTGCAACCTTCACCCCTTTGAGTAGTGAGCTCTCAGACAGTGCATCCTCACCCCTAACAGGATCAATCATAAAAGACTCCTAACAGGGTCCTAAATTTGACCAGGTCACTGTACTTATTGTATTGTAAAGATCAACTCCTAATAGGGTTGTAAGATCTTCTAACAAGGATCATTATACACTAGTGTAGTTTATTAGTGGGTGTTAATTCTCACCAGGGTTTTTACCTATTTGGGTTTCCCTGTAACCAAAATATTGGTGTTGTGTTCAAGTGTTCTTTCATTGTGTTTATGCTTAAATTTTAAGTATACTTAATTGGATAAAGAATTGAAACTTGTAGATAACTGATTCACCCCCCCCCCCCCCCTCTCAATTTTCTCTTGGGACTATTACTAACAATTGGTATCAGAACCAAGTGCCTCGGAGAGAAAGTTTAATAGATTGAGGTTGATCAAATGGCATATTTTAGAAAAGACAGTCCTAAGTTTGATGGAGAGAACTATCCTGATTAGAAGAACAAAATGGTGACACGTTTGCAGTGCATTGCTTTTAAAGTTTTTGAAGTGGCTATCAAAGATGTTAAGATCCCCTCTCTAGCAGATCTTGCAAAGGAAGATGCTACTAGAAAGAAAAAGAATTTGTTCCATCAGAATGCAATAGCCAAAGAATCCCTTATTAGTGCCTTATCTGATAGTGAGTTTTCAGAGATAAAGAAAGTAGACACAACTTACAAGATATGGAAGCACCTAGAAGACATGTTTGAAGGAGATACACAAGCAAAGAATGCACACAGAAAGAGATGGAAGAAAAGATACAATGCATTAGAGATGCTACCTGAAGAAGACATCAGAGCTTACAACCAAAGGATTAATGAAGCAGTTGTTGGAATTAGGAAAAATGATGGAGAGATCTCGGAGGAAGACATTATGGATAAGTTGATGACTAATCTTACATAAGAGTATGAAAACAAGATCAACATCCTTGATGAGACCATGCATCTTACAAAAAATTTCAAGAGAGAAACCTTGATCAGCAAAATTTTAGCTTTTGAGATTTCAAGATTGAAGACAGAGCCTAAAAGTGAGACAACCTTCAAAGCATCAGTCCATGGTAAGAAATCTTCAAACACTTCTGGTAATTTTGATGATAAAGATGAAGATAAAGAGATAGATGATATTATTTCTATGATTACCAAGAAAGAAATAAAAGGAAAAGGAAAGTATGAAGGTCAGTTACCATTCAAATGTTTCTCATGTAATAAGATTGGTCACTTTGCATCTAAGTGTCCTACAAGAGTTAAGAAATTCAGAACTAACTACAAGCCTAAGTATACAAAAGAATGTTACTATGCTAGTGATGGAGCATCTGATGATGATTCAGTTGAAGATGAAATTGGATTCATTTCTATTATGGAGAAGATGTTTGATGAGATGGATCGTGAAGATGAGAAAAAGGAACAAGAGCTAGCATTGATCTCACAAGAAGACATAAGGATAGATTGGATTATAGATAGCGGTTGTTCACATCAGATGACAGGTGATAAAGATAGATTTGTTCATCTAGACAAATACAAAGGTGGCATGGTTATATTTGGAGATAACACTCCTAAACCCATCATTGGTAGAGGAGCTATCACTTTGGATGGAAATAACAACATTGATGATGTTCTTTATGTAGATGGTCTGCAACATAACCTTCTTAGTGTTGGGAAGTTTCTTGACAAAGGTTATAGGTTGGAGTTCAAAGACAAAAAGTGCATCATTAACAATAAGGATGGTGTAATAATTGCATCAGGTTCAAAGACTAAAGGTAATATTTTTCAGCTTAATTCAGAAGCAAGTTGTTTTGTTGCTAAAGTAGATGACAGTTGGCTATGGCATAAAAGACTATGTCATATCAATTTTGATAACATATTAAAGATAAGCAATGTAAAGGTAGTAAGAGATCTACCTAGCATAGCAAAGCTAGTTGATACTATTTGTAGGGAATGTGTGATGGAAAATCATGTGAGGAATTCATTCATAAGAAATCATAATTCAACAAAGAACAAGTTGGATCTAATTCATACAGACCTATGTGGACCAACTCAAACAAAATCATACTATGGTGAAAGGTACTTCATTTTGTTTGTTGATGATTATTCTAGAATGATGTGGGCTATGTTCTTGAAAGATAACTTTAGAAGCATTTGAGAAGTTCAAAATATTCAAAGCTAAGATTGAGAATGAATTTGGACTAAAGATAAAGTGTCTAAGATCAGATAGAGGAGGAGAATTCACCTCTGACAGATTCTATGAGTACTGGGAAGAACATGGCATAAAAGAGATAGTTGAGTGCACCTAGAACCCCTTAGTAGAATGGGACTACAGAGAGAAGGAATAGGATCATCCTTGATACAACGCACACCATCATGATTTAAGGAAAGGTTGCACACACCTATTGGAGAGATACGGTCAATACTGTAGTCTGTACCATCAATAGAATACAATTGAGGTCTGGTGCAGACAAGACACCTTATGAGCTATGGTTTGGTAATGTTCCCACAGTGAAATACTTCAAAATCTTAGGAAGCAAGTGCTACATCAAGAGGGATGAAGCAAAAGGCAAGTTTGATGCAAGAAGCGATGAAGGTATTTTCCTTGGTTACTGTACTAAAAGAAAATCTTATAGATGTTTTAATTTGAGATTGAAGAAGATCATTAAAAGTGCTCATGTTAAGATTGATGAAAAGTTGATGGTTCAAGAAAGATATCATGATTATGCACCTATGATTGAAGAAGAACCCAGTCCTTCCACTAGTGAGATAGTTGTTGAAGAGATGTTTGATAGTATTGATGTATTATTCAATGACCCTGAAACAAGTGAAGAAGAAACTCAGAAGGCAGATGAGACAGTATCACCTAAAGCTCCAAAGTTTACATCTAGATATCACTCTAAGGATGACATCATTGGAGATCAGAGCGAAAAAGTCACAACAAGATCAAAAGCAAAGAGTTCAACAAGAAATGAAGGGGTATGTTTACTATCTCAGATTGAACCTTTAAGTGTTGAAGATGCATGTAATGATTTAGATTGGCATGATGCTATGAAAGAAGAACTAGATCAGATTATTAAGAATGATACTTGGGAACTAGTCCCAAGACCTAGTGACAAGAATGTGATTGGAATCAAATGGATATTCAGAAACAAGATGAATGAAGATGGTACAGTAGTAAGGAACAAAGAAAGGTTAGTATGTAAGGGATATGCACAAAGAGAAGGTATTGATTATTCAGACACATTTGCACCTATGAGAAAATTAGAATCCATTAAGTTGTTTCTAGCTTATGCGATATTCAAAAACTTCAAAGTTTATCAGATGGATGTTAAGTCAACATTCTTGAATGGAGAGTTAAATGAAGAAGTATACATTGAGCAGCCAGAAGGATTCACCTTATCAGATAGGCCTAATATGGTATGCAGATTGAAGAAAGCCCTCTATGGACTTAAGCAACCCCCTAGAGCTTGGTATGAGAGACTTGATGGATATACATAAAAAATTGGATTCAAGAAAGGAGCAGCAAATTGTAATCTATTTATAAGAGAGACATCTAAAGGTTTACTACTTGTAGCTATATTTTTTTATGACATTATCTTTGGGGGTAATGATAAACTTAGTGTAGAATTTGCTAAGGAGATGCAGAATGAGTTTGAGATGAGCATGATTGGACCTATCAAATACTTTTTGAGATTAAATGTGTAGCAGAAAGAGAAAGGTATTTTCATTAATCAGTCTAAGTATGTGAAAGAGATATTGAAGAAGTTTAAGATGGATGATTGCAAGCTAGTGGGTACACTTATGATAACAGGATGCAAGCTTACAAAAGAAGATGATTCTCTAGCAGTAGATGTAACATTATACAAGTCTATTATTGGTAAACTCATATATCTTACTCAATCTAGACCTGATATTTCTAATGTAGTTGGCATAGTTGGAAGATTTGCAGCAGAGCCTAAACAAAGTCACCTCATGGAATATTCAAATATTTGAGGGGCACTATAGATTATGGTCTATGGTATCCTAATTCAGAGAATGTAGAGCTTCATGTATATACAAATGTAGATTGGGCAGGATGCATTGATGATAGAAAGAGTACATCAGGAGGAGTAGTGTTTCTTGGTGAAAGACTTGTCACTTGGACAAGCAAGAAACATAATTGCATTTCTCAGTCAACAACATAAGCAGAGTATGTTGCAGCAACTTTGAATTGTTCTACAATTGTTTGGATCAAGAAAATGATAAAGGATTTTTGAATTTGGATTGATTATCCTATTGTTATTCATTGTGATAACACTAGCACTATCAACATGTCAAAGAATCCTATGATGCATGCAAAGACAAAACACATAGAGATTAAGTATCAATTCCTAAGAGAGAAAGTGACAGAGAAAGAAGTCAAATTGGATTATGTGAGTACAAAGGAATAGCTAGCAGATATATTCACAAAGCCTTTACCGAAGGATACTTTTGAGTATCTCAGGGAGAATCTAGGAGTAATTCCCTTCCTTGATTCTGATTAGAGAAAGTGGAGAGAGCATCAGTCCTTAGTGACTGATGGATGGTTGACTACTCTACTTTAGGAGTAGTACTGGTGCTTAAATATTTGGCACCCTTTTCCATTGATGTCAAAGGGGGAATAGTATATAGTCTTGAAAAATAGTATTAAAGGGGGAGTAGATACAGAATTAAGGAGGAGTAATATATAGTAGCAAGAGGGAGTAGTATTCAGTCATGGAAGTAGTCTAGTTGAGGAAATGGAGAATATTGAAGAATATTTCAACAGATGGAGGATTCATCCTTGGGGGAGTTTTGATGAGGAAATGGAGAATGTTATAAAAGAATTGTTCATTTGGATTGGTGGTGTTTTTCATTCCATATGTTTCCATCAATGCCAAAGGGGGAGATTGTTGGAGATTTGCCACTAAGTCAGTGATGACTGTATGTTTATCATTGATGACAACATATGGTAAGTAGCATGCATGGAAGACTTATGCAGTAAGATTTGAGTATATGTAGCATGCACATGTTATCAACATGATATCATGGATTCAGAGGTTAACTGTTAGTACAGACAGTTATGTAGAAGCTTGTGTCAGCAATGTTCCTGACAGAGTTACATGCAGTGTTCTATGAGTGATTATCCATACAGTTATCATGGAGCCTTGCACGTTTGGATATGTGATGGAGACATGTTAGTGTTGTTACATTCATGGACTATAATACCCAACCTCTCATATAACTAATACAAACCAAATTTGACATATGCATAAAATATTTATAGAAGCTCAACAAGGCTTATGATTATAATTGATGTGTTTGAGTAGATATATTCTTATTTTTATTAGCAAACTGGATATCTCTATGAACTGTAAGACACATTTGTGAAAATGAATTATTGAAATTAAACTAAGTTTTAAAATAGTTTCTAATAGGAGATCTAAGGACTATTGTAATGCATTTATGGCATCTTTTCTTAATGTCACTATCTAATGTAATAGTGATGTATTTTTCCATTAGATATGAATTAAAATTTCATGATGAATCATTGTATAAGTTAAAAATATGTGAATGTGATTACTAGTTGGATTTGATTTATTATGGTGATCTAATTCTAATTATGTTTATGTTGAAATAAAGTAAGTGTGCCTATAAAAGGGAGGAGAAAATTCTATGTCAAGCAAAATATACCTATGGAAAGTTAAAAGCTTAACCATTTTTAGTTATAAGGTAAATAGGGTGTGTCGAAAATGACCTAGTTTAGTTATTCTTGGAGGAGTTAATAGTGTGGGTTATTTGTCAAGGGTTTCTAATTGAGAGTTGGAGTTGGGAAATCATAAATGGACTTGAATTTCGAAATTGGCCTTCTTTGGGATTTTTAAAAGTGTTGAGAGGTCAATTTCATGAATCTTTGTGCGAAAATAGACCCCTATAGTCAACACCTATGGGAAAGGTACTTGTTGAACATATAATATTATCATTTGGTCATGATATGACCTCTCAAAATCCACCATCAATGAGGGTGACAAGTTTGAAAGTTGATTTGAGGGACGAAGTATGGGTGGGGTGACTATGGGCATGTTACCCTCTTAAATGAGGAAAAGACTTTCATTTATGGATAGGAGTACAACCCAAACCTCCCTATCCAAAGCTTGCAAGTTGAAGGTCCTTTATATGTGGTTTGGGAAGGAAGAATTAGGGGTGACCCACTTCTCTATTTTGAGAACTCTTAGAGGATTTAGAGAAGGAAGAATTCTTTCATATGGAGATGGAGGCTATGATGCATAAAATTAGACAGATAAGTCTCCCTTGCTACCTCTATCTTTCTTATATATGTGTTGGAAAATTGAGATAGATTTGGAAAGTTAATCTATAGTTTAAAAAAAAACAAAAATAGTTAGCATGTCTTATAGTTTTCATAGACAACTCCAACCCTATTAAACAATGACCACGCTTAGTCCCAAGGAACATATTTTATGCAAAAGCATGAGTGATTTTGGAAACGTTGTGAAGTAGAGGTTGAAATCTTTTATTTAGAAATCACTATAGTCCACCAGATTCCTGTTCTTGAAGAGTGAATAATTTGTATTCCCATGTTTGTGCACAAACACCAAGAGTAAAGCTGCAACAAGGAATGAACTACATTCTTATGTAGATATCCATTAAACAAACCAATAAGTTTGTTGTTATGTTGTTTTGGCATATACACATGGTTAAAAATATTTGTATATCATATTTCCTAGAAGCTCACATATTTCCTAGAATCCTATCGTATTTTCTACTTCAGATGCTTATTCAATGGGAACTATGCCTTCTATTATATTATGAAAGATGGATCATATGGAAACTAGATGCCAGGCACACATATTCGAGTAGAAACCAGAAATACATCCTTCTTTTGATCATATCCCATTTCGAATTTTATTTGAGCTGCATAATATTCTCTTCTCCTAAAATCAGTATGAAGTGAACAACTTGTTGAATAAGAACAAATGACAGAAATAAGGTAAAGTAAGGCAAAGAGCTATTGAAAATCTATAATAATGTGGTTGAATTCTTCCAGCCTTAGTGCCTGGTTAAAAAGAAAATGGTAAAGAAGCGCTTGATTGACGTCTTCAATGTAGAGGATGAACATTTATTCCTTACTATATTTAAGAGTTATGGTGTTCTGGCACGATCTGATCTGTACATACAATTGATTGATACAAGACTTATCATGAATATGATAACATCAGTTGTCAACTAAATCACAACTCTTGTAGCATAAGTAAATCTCAGCAATTACTACTGCATCTGGGTGTACCCTTAGTTGTTGAAATCTTATCACCCAAATCCAACCCTGACCAAACCTCCACGATTACCTTTCCATACTTCTTGTCTGAATATTACATCATAATAATATCTTACCAATCCAATTGTACTTACGAATTGCTTACATTTATGTAATCCCGTACTCTTGCAACTACCACTCCTAGATACATATTCAAAATCATTTACTCTGGATATGGATTCAAAAGACAGTACAATTATTGATGCTGCATGGAAGAAGGATAAATTTGGATGCTCTAATTTACTATATTAGATTCAATTTTCTTTCATCATTATACAATCTGCCATAAGATTTTATGTTTCAGTGAGATTTTAATTCAAATAGAATACTCTTGAAAATCAGTAGAAGCTGCCTATAATTTAGCTGGTAGAGATAATGTACCAAACAAATATTATAAATTCTACATCATATTTCCATATTCTATGTGACTTATGCCTAAAACAAAATTGGAATTATTTCTATTCTGTAATGTAAATTTGCTTGTAGCTTTATTTTATTTCATCTTATAAATATTAAAAAAAAATGTTAATAGAAAGATTTTATATTGTTTTAAAAAAAAATAGAATGAAGGTTTATTTTGAAAAGTGATAAATAATAGAATTTCTATATTAGAATGTAGCTTTGTTTTAAGGATTATAGAATAAAAAGGTTTCTTATTTATTTCTATAAGACAATTATAAATGGATAATGAAATCATACCTGTTAGAAAGAAATTTTGTTTTATAAAAAGAAAGGATGAAAGTTTATTTTATTTGATCTTATCATAAAAAAAATTAGTTGGAAAAAGATGATAAAGACATTCTCATATTTTAATTTGATTTCTTATTTAGATTTAGGAATATCATGGCTCTATAATTTCTTGATCTAAACTTTAATGTTCTAAATTAATAGTTAAAATAGATAATGCTAAGGTAACTAGAAAATTAGATGGGAAATAATATTATTTCAGTTTTTTTTATATTGTCTAAAAATAAGATGAATTAATTTTACTATTGGACAAATTAATTATGAATTAAAGAAAACAAAGAAGAAGAATAGATTCACCTTATTTTATTTAAAGATCGAACTGGCTAAATATTTTATCTATGGTTAGAAAAAAAAATCATAAGTTAGTGGTCTGCATTTGTATCTTGTCATTTTTTATGCTCTCGTTATCCCTCTCTTGTCTTGATGATAGATCATAAAGTTTGACTCAAAATATTTATGCAAAATCTTCTACACAAATCTAGAAACTTCTCACCATCAAAATTATCCATTAAAATTATTACCTATAATTTATATTTATTAAATTTTGAGGTAGGATGATCAAGGAGTGGGGTTTAATTGGAATCGATACTATTACTAGGTCTCTAACTACATATTAGAGGTATGACTAATTTGTCTTCATCTATTGAATCCCTAAGGAATTTCATTGTGAAGACATCCTAGCAAGTGACTTGCACTTATATATTTAATCATATTGGATTGCCAATACTTAAGGAGGTTTGAAAAGGGATTTCCCCAACATCACTCATGTTACTATCTCCTTGCTCCAACACAATAATTTTTTTATGGTGTTACATGTACATTCATAAAGGGCATACATTCTTTTACAAAGAATAAGCATGACAACATAGTTATTTAGCTTTAAAAAAAAAGGTTGTATTTTCTTGATAAAATTTTCTGGGCATGACATGGACTCAGAGTCTGATGTGCAGTAGAAGTGAAGTTATGTAGTCGCTATTCACCAGTTGCAGTTTCCTATGTTTATCCAGAAGAGCCGATAGAGATCATATTGGTACAAGAGTTGCACCTATCATTTTGGTATGCGTGCTTGGATTAGTGATTAGAGGAGAGTGAAGAATGTTTGGTTAAGAGCGCATGATGTAATTCAGCTTGAGGAGAAAGTATCAGTTAATTTGGTAGAGCCGACAGTGTGTAGCGTGCATCTACACTTATTGATTTAGACAGGTCCCAGTTTGTGTTGCGTTCTTAGTAGAGCTGACTGAGATATTATTGCAGAGTGTTATTGTTTCTCTAATATGATTTCAAGGTGGTTCTAACAGGATGACTTGATTATATCATTTAGAGGAAAGATATTTATAGCCGATCATTTTTTATCGCTAGGAGTATGGCATGGAGATGAAAGATTAGAGCAGAGCAGAGAGTGCGAAGTGTTGTGTCATCAAGAAGAGGTCTATGCGATAGAGAAAATTGAGTGTTATATTCATTGGAACTGATCAAGACAACAGGTATACCTCGCAGTTCACCAAGATCTAGATATAGTGTGTATCTGTTATTCAGAAGGTTGCAGCCTTCACCCCTTTGAGCAGTGAGCTCTTGGACAGTGCATCCTCACCCTTAACAGGGTCAATCATAAAAGACTCCTAACAGGTGCAACCTTTGACTAGTTCACTGTACTTATTGCATTGTAAAGATCAACCTCTAACAGGGTTGTAAGATCTTCTAACAAGGATCATTATACACTAGTGTAGTTTATTAGTGGGTGCTAATTCCCACCAGGGTTTTTACCTATTTGGATTTCTCCGTAACCAAAATATTGGTGTTGTGTTCAAGTGTTCTTTCATTGTGTTTATGCTTAAATTTTAAGTATACTTAATTGGATAAATAATTGAAACTTGTAGATAACTAATTCACCCCCCCCTCTCAATTATCTCTCAGGACTATTCCTAACAATACTATTGAATCTTTCAGTCATCTTAGGTAGATAGTGTACCATGTGGAGCCGTAGACTTAGCCTACAAGATAGTCAAGAAAGATATGAAGATAGATCTATGTGAGATCTTACTGAAGCAGTTTGATGACAACATGAACAACATTAGGAAAGTGAAGACCAACACTCTAAAGTTTGGTTCATTGTCAGTATGTATATTTTTCTACTTTCAGAACTTTTTCCCATTAATCGGTAATGTAGAATGGAGTGTGGATAAACTGATCATATATTAAATAAATGAGTTCATTCAAAGTTTAGGAGATAAATTTGATATGGTAATGAATGATTACTTTTCAAAGTTTTAAACTAGAATGCATAAGAAGTTTAGAATTCCACCTCAGCTAGTGGAAAAGTACCAAGATTCTATTTGTTTTGAAGTGGACACTGACTCATGCATAGTAAAGGATCCTAGGACCATCTGGCTACTACCAATGGGATATGAGATGGACATTGATACTACATCTTAGCAAATTAAATCTTTGTTAGCTAAACCGGTTGATAAGATGGTCAATTGATATGGGACTTATGAAGAAGTGAAGAACAAAATAAAGCTACATATATTGATACCTAAGGCATTGAGGAAAACTAGCATAATGATAAGTAGTTTGTCTGAGAATATATGAGTTTATGTTGAAGAAGATGAAGCTGGTACTTCTAAGATCAAGGGCAAGAAAATGAAAATGAAAAAGGAAACTCCAAGCCCAATTAGTACTAGACCATTTACAAGGTATTCCTCCACACCGAGAGAGAAGAATAAACCAAAGGTAGAGAAACAAAAGCCAATAACATATATGAGAGAAAAGAAGACTTCTGGAAGACCGAGGAGAAAGATAAAACTACAAGAAGACAAAAAAATTGAATCAAAATATTTGAGCCAATTCAAAGTTGTACAAAACAAACCCTATAATATGAGTAACTTAGATGAGTTTCTTGAAAATCTTAAGAAGTATGGAAGTCTTTCTGGATTAAAATATGCTAAATATGAAACCAAAACTGATGAAGAAAAATAAAATATTGAGGAAGCAATTGTATTTACTTTGCACAAGTTTAGAACAACTTCGGTTGAGATGGCCAACCAAATACATGATGAACTATACATGAAGATAGATGCTAGATGGAAGTATGCTATGACATCTAGGAAAAAGATGAGGGAGAGATCCCTAGCTATCACTGTACCTGAGTGGTAGGTACAAGGGATTAATGAAGCATTGAAGGAATACTCAAAGAGATTTCTAGTCAAGAGTAGGGCTTTGAAGATAATGGTTAGTAAACTAGAAGAAGTGAAAAATGAAACAGATGGCATATGGAGAAGATTTTCTTTTCTGGCCAACTAACAAAAATCAAGGAGCAACAAGGTAAGTCAGATCCTATTGATTTGACAATAGATAAAGATGAGGTTATTATTGAAGATATAACTCATAAAGACCCAACACTAGATATAAAAAATGATGAAGATGTGATGGTAACTGAGAATAAGGATACCAAACAATTGAATACTGATGATATATCCAAGGTGGATTTGATGGATGTAGATCCATTTATTGAGAAAGTACTTAATTTTCCCAAGATTGATGATGTTATCTTAGAGGTAACAAAATAAATTCCTACTAACGTAGAGGAGTCTATCGAACCAATGAAAAAGACTGAACAAAAGGACACCGAGGAAACCAAAGAGACCGAGACCCCAACATATCAAATTCTAGAGTTGGTCATTTCTAATGAGACTACAGGTCTACATCAGTCACAAGGACAAGAGAAGGAGAAGCAAAAGGAAGAATAGAAACAAGAAGAAAAGGAGGAAGATAAATAGGAATAAAAGAAGGAAGAAGAGAAACATGAATGAAGGAAGAAGAGAAGAAGAAAGAAAAGAAACAAGAAGATGAAAGAGATGAAAGAACATAAGATACAACCAAAACCACTATATCTAATGTAAAGTTCTCTACTAGAGAGAGTGTACACATTGAAAATAAAAAGTCAAAGAAGTGGAAGCATGAGAAAGAAAAAGTTGAATTAAGTAAGCCAATTGTGATACCTAAGGTAGACATGTCCACCCTAAGCCCTAGGGAGCTATCATAATTTGGAGATCTACTCAAGAAGAAAGAAACACAAGACAAATTACTAGCTAAGAAACATAAAACTGATGTGCTAGAGAATGTTAAGGAGATATTGCTGGAGATTGTACCTGATGCATATATAAATGAGAAGGGAAGTATATACAACCAATTGAGTGAATTGGTTAGTCAAATAAAACAACCTGGTATTGAGACTACTAAATACTTGATGCAAGTACATAGGAAGCAAATGGAGAGAAAGATTATTGAAGAATTACTTAAATCAGTAGCACTTGATAAGGTAACACTTTCTAAATTGGTTTCCAAATTGGAAAAGGAATTGAAAGATATTATTTCATTATTTCATAAAATTTTCTTAATTTCAAATTTTACAAAGGACATAAAGGTGAAAGATGAATCTGTTGAGAAAGAGCTAACTGAACAACTGACAAAGGTCACAACTGAACCTGATACATTTAAAGTTTACTATCAAAGGATTAAGCATTTAATGGGAGTGCAACATGAGTTGAGAAAAGAGGAGAACAAAATAAGAATGGAACTCATGGAGTTACAAACAATTTTGATACCCTAGATAGAGTCACTGCAAAAATATTTTCATAAGGCAAAAGAGCTAGTGAACACCCCTGATATCAGTGCTATGGATAGCATGATAAGTCTTGCAGCTGATATAAGTGAATAGATTATAGTGTTATAGACACTTAAAGAATCATGGAAGACATCGCTGACATATGAACAACAGAGGTATAAATCCATTTTTGATAATATTCCTCCACTGAATCACAATAAGTAATTTTGTTTTCGACATTTTTGTAAAAAAAGGGGGATATAGAGTGTTATATAAAAGGGAGATATGTATGTGATAAAGGGGGATGTATATATATTGTAAATAGATATGTATATAAGAATTATTTCCATAGGGGGAGCAATAGATAATGGAAAGTTAATGAGTTATGGAGACTTTACCAAGAAGTTCATACATGGTCAAATTTTTTATGATGAAATTTTAATGACTTTGAAGTTTTTAACAAAGATTCCAAACTAATTCCAAAGGGGGAGATTGATACTCCTATAGAGTTATTTGTTGTCATTAGTTTTGATAAAGTCATATTGATTGTCAAAGACATTCAGTAAAGAAGGATAGTCAAGTCGGTAAAGAAAACAAGCTAGTCGATAAAGGAAAGTAAGGAAAAGAAAATTTTGGTAAAGGGACATAAGGAACGAGCATTGAGAAAGGAAAGACAAGCACCGAGCACCAAGAAGTTACCGAGTCACACTAGTTACTGAGTCAAGAAGCATACATGTTACCAAACATAATAAAACGTGTTACCGAGTAACACAGACTGACATAATAGAGACATTGAATTTGGACACCGAGCATAAAATGTTTTAAAAATTTCAAGGAGATTGTTTGGTGTTGCATTGGAGATTTAAACATAATGATTGTGCATGATTACAAGGTAAGACCCACCAATGAAAATTAAATGTAATATATGCATTAGAGATGTAGCCATTTGGTAGCACCGCTTAAGGAGAAGATTCTATAATGTTTCCACTGCTTCTAGATCGAGTATAAAAGATCAGTATGTGAAGGAGAAATTGTAGAGAGAAGGTGATGATCAGTTAAAGTTAAGTGTGAAGGAGATGAGCAGAGAAGCCTCTGAGTAACAAATCAGTTAGAGAAAAGTTATGAATGTGATTCAGAGTTGAAGCTACTGAGTACAAAAGTGAAATTGTGAGTGAATTACAGTATGAGGTAAATTGCTATTGAGCATATTGATTCTAATAAGAATATGTTGATGCAACACTACAGATAGTTTATGTACTGATTTATTGTATAATCAAAATTGTAAAAGCTCTTAACCGAGTGGACCTAACAGTCTTAAATTGTAAATCCTTTAACAAGGTAAATCTCTTAGATTAGAGTTGTAAAATCCTTTAGCAACTTAGATTGGATAAGTCTTTATACTCTTAGCAGGGTAAATACTCTTAACAAGGTAAGCTATTAGAAATAGCTAAACTTTGTAGCTCTAACTGAGAAAACTTTTAAGTGCAGTAATGAAGTATTGTGGGTGTCATCCCCACCATAGTTTTTTCCTCTGACCAAGGATGTCTACGAGACCAAAAATCATGGTGTTATGAGTTGTGTTCTATGATTTTGATTTTTTTATTTTTATGTTGATGTATGCAAAGTTTTCTATTTGATGAATTTTTAGAAGAGTAGATAAAAGATTTTGCAGTACTGATTCACCCCTCCCCTCTTAGTACTTATCTCTCCATAATTAATCCAACACTTTAAATTTCTATTGATAGAATTAGGCTTATTCTTAGGCTAATATGAATGTACAAGTAGAGCAACCAACAAAATAGAAACTCCGTTGGGGAACCAATGCTGAATTCATTGAAAGTTAGAGTTAAGAAATTTTTAGAATCTGAAAATTTATTTTAGATTTTAAAGTTTGTATCCTAGAGAAAGACTTTGTTTCAAAAAATTTAAAGTATGCTTGTGTGACTTTTCTAGTGGAAGGACCTAGAATAAATTTAAGCTTTAAATAGCTCTCTGTTGTTTAAATTTTTTCCTCTACAAGGAGGTGGTGACTCTCTAATAGAAAGAGCTTGAAAAGGTGAAAAAATGTTGTAGACCCACAAAGTCTCAACCAAGGAAAGAGGTGAACAACTATTGTAACATTCCAGGTATTTCTCAAAAAATTTGTGAAGATTTCAAAGTTCCCTATTGAGTGATTTAAGCACTAAATTAGGGAAGTATTAGTGACATTACTATTGTGTACTTCTCATTTCTTATTTGTGTTACTTTATTATGAGAAGCATGTATGTATGTTAATTTCACATTCATTGAAATGAGATCTTTGTATTTTAGTTGTTTGTAATTCATGTATCAGATGTCATGAGAGGTGTCATGTTGTAAAAGAAAATTTGTGATAGCATTGGTTCAAAGTGTTTGAAGCGATGTATGCCAACATGGTTCCAAGTGTAACCATGATTTTTAATCAGCCCCATCCTTTTAGTTTGAAGAATAGTTTTAGCATTGAGAGGTATAGGACCCTAAATCTTAGTCACATACATATTTTTCCAAACATCATACCAACTGGGATAAGAAATGAAATTCCAAAGTTCATTGGTTTATAGAGTGAATCAACTAAAAGACATCTAGAGAGATTCAATAACCTTATTGATGATTATGAGATAGAGCACAAAGATATTATTATGATATTGTCCATTCTTTGAAGGATGAAGCTCAAAATTGTTTCTCATATTTTTTTCTAGATTTAATCAGCTCTTGGGTAGAATTTAAGTCATCTTTCAATGAGAAATTTGGTGAGAAAATTTGTATTTCCACAATGTTAGAGGACTTGAAGAGTATTCATATAAGAGATGAAAAATTGGTTTGTGAGTTCAACCTCAGATTCATGAAAGCATTGAGGAAGATTCTTGAATCTTGTAGACCACAAGATGCATTGACATTAGTAGTGTGCTTGTGTGCACTTGAGAAGAAATTAAGTTAATGAACGAGAAACAAAGAGCTACAAAATTTGCATCAAGCTTTTCAAGTGGTTGTGGAAATAGAGGGCATGATGAAGTTTGGGTTGGTGAAGTTTCACAAACTTGATGCAATTTCTTCTCATAGGACTACATGTAAAGTTGAAGGTAGAACACCAAATGTTCCAATGAGTCCTCAACATTATAATGAGTTTTCTGCCCCTGATTATGAAAAACTCACAAATTCAAATCAGATTAAGCTTGTGAGTTTGTATCGACCATATGAGACTCTTGTTATCTCTATAGCACACACTCAATCCTTGATTGATATGGAAACAAAAAGGCTTTTAAGGGATGAATACATTGCATTAGCTAAGATTCAAGAGAAACCAATTATTAACGATAGTGCAAGTGTTGTGCCTAAGGATGCCAATGCTGATAAACAAGTGCATTTATTGGAATATGGACAACAATGGGGAAATGGAAAGGATGATTATGTATGCACAAAGGTGAATAAATTCGTTGACAATGATTCTAATGTCGCTAATCCATCTTGTATGTTTCCATTTCATGATATGCCAAGTGAATTTTGTTGGCATGAGATTCTCGAGGGTTTATATAAATTAGAATTTTAATCAGTTGTAGCTCATGATGACATTGAAAGATTTTCTTGTGATGATAATGAATATATCTATTATAATTAGAAAAGTGAGGCATTGTGTCCAACTGAAGGTCCTCATGAAATTTCAAATCTATTGTATGATGATGTAATGGAGGGAGATCAGATTATGATTAGTCATGATAAATCTGAAAATAATTTTCAGATTTTTGTAAATCCCTTGTATAATGAATTAGTAGAAGAAAGACATACAATACTATGCCATGGAGTAGTTGAAAAGGGATTTTACCATTTTTTGAATCCCTTATATGAAGAAGATGTGTTTCCAACTAATGGGGATACCATGTTATTTGGTAAAAGGGATTAGAATTCCCTACCATCTTGTCAAGTTGATAATGATGCCAATGAGATCAACATTTTAGAGTTTACATTTTATGATGAGCTTGATAATGATTGTGATGATGAGTTTGAGAATAGTCAACATAGTGCAAGGGATGAACTAAAAATGAAATCATAAGTTGCAACATGTGAAGACCCACCTGAAAAATTGCATGATGTGTATAAGTGTGAACATGATAAGTTTCTCTTTGATATTCAAGATGACTATGAGACAAGGTATGAAAGTATCATCAATAAGGTAGAATTTGAATCTTTTGCATTCTTAGATTAGTTGAATGAAATTTTTTTTGAGCATAATGATGGGATTGAAACTAAAGGATGTCATGTTGTGTGGGAATGTTTTTAATACTGTGATTTTCAAATAGATGTTTTAGATTATGAGATGTATCAATATAATCATGGTTTTAGGGTGCCAATAGATGTCAAGTATGTTGATTGTGTTAAGTATGGGACAAGGATGAGAGATGTCAGTTGTGGGTAGTATGAATAAATTTTTTCAAGTGAGGTATCAAGATTGATCAAATTTCTATGTAATGAGAATTAGATGTCTGATAAAGGAAAATATTGGTTCTGCATGTTTTATGGCCTTGGGCTACCAATTGCATGATGTGTTTACTTATAAGTCAAAGGGGGAACCAAATGGATTAATAAGGCATATGGTTTTCTTCTACAAGAGATCTGAATCCTTACCATGACCACAAGGGACATGGATCCTCAGAAGGAGCCACTGTTGGCACCCTCAAATTTTGAAAGGAATTTGGAGTGACCAAGTAAAAAATTTACTAACACATATATTAAGATATTCCCCATGTTTCTATAGGACCACTAAGGAGCAGTTAGGATGAACCACATAACAACGGGACAACATGTTTTATATGACATAGTGTGTTCTTGAGTTTCCACTAAAATACTGCTAGGCAATTTGAGTATGATGCAAACAAGCGGGGTACAAAGGAAGTGGTTCACCCCAACCTTCTGTTGTGGTTGAAAACAAAGTGCATAGTTGTTGGTGGAATGGTGGGGTAACAATTCAATTGAACTTGACAGGAGAAAACAAGGTTACCCCAAACTTCTACAGGAGAAAGAGCGGTGAATGGTGAAATGTTGCAAAAGAGCGAGGCAAAGTATTGGAAACCTATAATATAAGGAGACCCCATGGTTCTACTCAATGTTTTAAATTAATGCAACATACCAATGAAATCATAGGGTTCTCCTTTGTACCCATGATTCTAGAGAGAAGGAGGTCACCCCGCGATTCTATGAAGGAAAAGGGTGAATCATCTAATTGGTTGAAAAAATATGAGAAGTTTGTTGAGGAATGAAACATCTAGGACCCCATGATTCTTTGGGTGAACGAAGAGACTATGAGGAATGACAATGGAATTGTGGGGTACATAGGTTGGTGATTTAAACATGGTCCACATAGGGTTGTGCCTATCCAAAGGTGACATGTGATGTCATGCAGGCTGAAGAGAGCCATATGGGAAAGGCTAATAGGTGTTTGATGGTGCATGCATGAAGTATGACAATAGAGTTGAAGATCCTAAGGAATGACGTGACATTGGTAGATCAAATTGCAGAGGGTCTTTCTAATTAGTCAATGCATGAAATAAATGTCTTTTTTTGTAAATGGACTTTGAGTATCAAATTGGGTTCTATTTTTGTAGAGATTTTGATAGGTTGAGAATCCTTTTTTATGGACCTTGTTTAGTGCATAAAATTAGAAGTAGTTGCATGTTTCTACCAGAATTGGTAAAAGCCGAAAATGCCAGAGGATAAATCTTAAAGAGGAAAAGGATAAATACCCTATAAGGGTTATACATTAGTATTCAAAATTTTATGCTGCCTTGTTGTGAAAATAAGATGATTTCCTTAGTAGAAGGGATGTGGTTGTTGTTGATAATTTTATAGAAGATATACAAAGATCCTGGCCACATGCATGAAGAAATTCAACATTTGGTTGCATGGGTATCAAAAGATCTCGAGGTGGATGCAGAGGTATCAAAACCTTCAAGTGTAGGAGGAGGTTGTGTCTACCTCTTGAAAATGAAAACTATCTCTATTTTCTACCTCTCAATTTTTCATTAGGGACAAACCGTAGAAAAGGGATGAGATGAATGACCAATAAATGAGAACTATCAGACATTCAAAACCCTCTGTATTTGATCAAAATATTTTCTCCTTAAGAAGGTAGAGGAACAAAGGCTATGACCCATGATATTCCCTCACAGGTGCTAGGATGAAAATCTTGCATATGTGACACTATTACAATATTAGCATGCTAGGTGCAATAATGGCATGGCTCACAGGTTTCACAGGTTTCACAGGTTCATCGGGTTACCATTTTTTGGGACCTTTGGAAAATATAGCACAAAAATCACACTAGGAGATAATGACAACTAGAAATCATTCCAAGGGGAAGGCACTCCACTTTAAATAGCTAGTGGTAGTTGATCGTTCTCCTTGTATGTTGTTGGCCTATAACCTGGCTCACCCCTTAAATTATAAAAGGGATTCTAGGGACAAAGCAAAAGGATAGGTCACTTTTAGATGCACTACATACGAAAACTCAAGGTGGTGATTCATTTCAGCCATGAAAATGGCTACTATCATTTTCAATGACACTCTGCATGTATGAGTAGCAAGATTTCATGAAGACAAAAGGTGAAAATCAGAAGTAGTGGAGAAGGCCAACAATAAAGTTAGTTATTAGCAGGAAATAAGAGGCATTTTCACAAACTAAGTCAGAGGCAAAAGGGACATGCACCAGGAGTAGATCAAATCTAGGATTTCTCTTCTCTTCTATAAATTCTTCCTTTTCTCAGGGGTTTTGAATGTAATCCATTTTGGGGGGCAAGTCAATATAATTTTAAATATCCATGTGTATGGATATATTCTTCGGTAGTCGAATGTAAATTTTTCTCTTAGAACTTTTCAATTAGTTTATGAGAAACATGTAAAATTATTGTAGAGACTATCTCCGTATTATATTCTAACTTAGCATGAATTAAAATATTCAGGATATTCTAATTCTGTTTAGAAAATTCCTTGTCAATGTTTGACTATGTGTGTGGGTTTCACTCACAGAATGAATTAAATTCTATTTGCAAGTTACAGTAAGTTTGGGAATATGTTATGGATGTGTAAGATTGGTCTATGTAATAACATAAGGAGATACATCAATGTTAGGAATTAACACTTAATAGGCTCACCAATTTGGAGTTGTATATTGCTTTAGGATTTACATTCATTACTTAGGATTTGACTCTATGCCCTTGGGTAGACACTGGTTCATTGATGTTGACATAAAATTGTTTCATAAGAACCTATCTATCAAATGTATTTTACTTTATAGTTTGGGTATATTTTTATGTCATCTTCACTCTCAGCTATGTATACAAGGTGTAAAATCAAAATATAGACAATTATGAAAACATTCATGAATTCTGATATATTTTGTGGAGACCTAGGTTTTGCAGACCCTAAAGTGTAGAAGATTTCAATCCTATGACTGATTCTTTTCTATTGGCCATTTTCTTTAGATTTCTATAGATAGAATTAGGCTCATTCTTAGGCTAATCTGAATGTACAAGTAGAGAAACCAACATGTTTGACATGGAAGGTTAGATAATTGAAGGGGGGGGGGGGTGAATTAGTTAAGTCTAGTTATCCTACAGTCCCAAATACTCTTAGATGTATAAAAAAATTCTTTCAAACAATTTAATCAACTCAGTAAAACTTTAACTGCTCCTTTCTATTCATCTACCAAGTACCAATAAATTATCTAGTACATATACTGATCAAATTAGTAATTTTAATGTGTAAAGTAAAATAAAAATTCACCACATCCATACACATATAACACTTTGATTTTTAACGTGGAAACCAAGTTAGGGGAAAAACCACTTGGGATCGGTAACCCAAAATAATTTCACTCTTCTGAAGTGAGCTTGATTAAGAGCCAACCCTGTTAAAGGTTACAATAACACACTATAAGGTGTGACCTAGTTAGAGGGTTTATCACTAACAATTCTCCATGACCAAACATTCACTATGGGGTCAACATGAAAACAATCAACATTCATTGAATGTCATAATGAAATATAAAGACTGTTAAGTTTCACTCGGTTAAGATATTTATCTATAGCAATGGTTAGAATGCAATAGTAAATGATCTGATTCAAATACAACTTTATTTTGTAGATTTTTAGATCTATGCTAAGCTCAAAATACCTCTAGCCAATATACTCAATTCAATTCCTTTGTATCCTCCAACTCTATTATGCTCGGTTAATTCCTTTCTTCGACTCTTCTTTTCTTACTGATCTTAACCATGTTGTCAAAGTTAACATGACATAACCTCTTGTTCCATAAGCATACGTCTTCATTTTTAGCCAACAAACAAGAAGTTTTAACATTGTCAAGATAGAATACATTACCTTTTGATTGTTCACCGGTACCGACCAACTTTCCAGTCTCATCATAGATTTTCACCTTTCTATTCTCAAATTCAACTCGGTGACCTATATTATTTAGTTGTACTACACTCAATAGATTATAATTAAGTCCTTTCACCCAATATGCATTCTCACATCTGATCTTATTATTCAGCAATATAGACCCTTTTCCTTTTACTAGACAAGGTGTATCATTTCTCATTTTCATAGATCTACCATTATAATGTTCAAGATATTCAAATTTCTCTTCATCACCAATCATATGATGTGTACAACCACTATCTATAATCCAAATATCATTCTTTATATCTTTAGAAATAAGTTCTATTTCAACATACCTTTCTTCTTCTTTGGAGTCTTCTTTTAAAGCCACAAATACCACTTCTATGTCTTCATCAGTCTTGGTGTTGGTGTCACCATCTTCATCTTCAACTAGGTAACATGCCTTCTTGCACTTATCTCTATAGTCTTGGTTATCTCTGTTGCCATACTATCGGTTTCCTCTATGATCTCGGTGATCTCTTCTATCATTCTTCCTCACATTAGATCTTTCATTTATTTTCTCATCTTCTTTCCTATCAGGACATCTTGCAGCAATATGACCAATCTCTTTACATTTAAAACATACCAAAGGTAGTTTACCTCTATATCTTCTTTTTCATTTTTGTAATCTTCTAGAAATTAATGCTTCAAGTTCATCAAGTTCATCCTCTTCACTTTCACCATCACTTTCATTTCTTATCTTATATTTGTTTCTTGATTTACCAATTTTCAAAGATGACATAAATGCAGATTCAACCGTAGGTACAATAGTATTGTCATAGTTGTTAAGCTCAAATGCTGTCAATCTACCGATTAGACTATCATGTGAAATATTATTACCAGGATCTACTCTCATTTCATGAATTACAGAAACTCTAATAACATAGGCATGTAACAAGGTTCTAAAAAATTTTCTTACCACAATTTATTCATCAATAATTGCACCTACTCCTCAGATGGCATTCACAACCTCCTTGATTCGGTTGCTATACTGAGTGATGTTCTCACCTTATTTCATCTTCATGTCATCAAAATTTCCTCTTATACTTTCAGCTTTAGCCCTCAGCACATTTACATCTCCTCCATGAACTAGTGCAAGATTGTCCCACATCTATTTTGTAGTTGTACATGCCTTAACATCTTCAAATTCAACATCTAATAAGGAAGAAGCAATCTCAATTATCATAGCATTATGTTCATGTCTTTTTTTCATCTAATTGATAGTCAAAGGACCAATGGGTAGCATAAACTCATTTTGCAAGTAGTACAATGTATAATCTCCAATCCCTGATAGGTATAGCTTCATCCTAATTTTCCATGTTGATAAGTTGTCTTTGTTTAGCTTTGGCACCTCTCTCTTATACGTCTTTTTATATTTTACTTAAGCTCTTCAAAATTTTCCTTCAAGTACTCTATTCTTTGATACCAATTATTAGATAACTGAGAGGGGGGTGAACCAGTTAAGTCCAGTTATCCTCCAACTCTGTTCTTCTCGGTTAATTCCTTTCTCTGATGCTCGGTGTTGTCTGCATAATTTTTCAAATTTATCTTCAACCTGTTTGACCAGCTTCACATGAATGCAATCTTCTTATGCACATTCAAAAATTAATTATGAATCTTTTGTCTCCTTTTGTAGACATAATAAACCATTTTATTTCCATCCATAGATTTTGCCTCTTAATCTTCACCATTGATTTTTTCACTTTAACATTCTTTGGAACTTGTGTCTGTAACATGTTTCATTCTCCATCATCTGATCATCCTTGAATTTTTTTAGTCATTTGACCCTCATAAAAAACTTTATCTTTAACCTCAAAATCATCCATAATTGTCCAACTCATCATCTTTAGTCGACAGCCATATGTTCCATTTATTTCTTTCACTCGGTCAATACCATTATGTTTTTGTGACTTCTAACTCAGTTAACATTGTACTCGGTATACACTACACTTTATTGGTGTATACTAAGTTTTTCATTTACCAACCACATAAACTTGTACATTCTTTATCTTCAATCCATAATAGAATTATGTAATACAATCAAATCACTAACATAATGTCATAGAATCATCAATAAGTTACCCAATGAATACCATATCCATATCTTTATCATACATCTTATCTTCATGTTAATATCCCATCCCTTCATCATTATATCCTTCTTCAGATGTTTGTAACTATCATGATAAGTACAGTCAAAACTAGTTGACATCAATGAAAATACAACAACTAATTTAATGTATCACATATACCTTAGTAGCTCAGTGATCATAAATCACTGTATTTGAAGTAATCAATTAGTTGTAGTCTATCAATCTCTCCTTTAAGATATTCAATCACTTGTAGTCTATCAATCTCTCCCTTTGGCATTGATGGCAACACAATATGAAATATGCCATAGAATACCAAACATCTTCTCTACAACTTTGTCAGTATGTTGTGACTCTGTAAGCTCTCCCTAGCTTATGCAAGCTCTCCCTAGCTTATGTATTTAATATGTTTAGTCACTACACAACATGAATACTACATTTTATCTCCTTGTGGATAGATATTTCATGTACATTTCTCTCCCTTATCTGAATATTTCATGTCATCTCTCTCCCTTTGACAACAATGCCAAAAATAAAATAATCAGCTATAGTCTATCGATCTCTCCTTTAAGATATTCAATCAATTGTAGTCTATCAGAGAAACCAACACGTTCAACATGGAAGGCTGAGCACTGAGGGAGATAATCACTCTATGTTTGGGTGGTAAAAGTTCTTGGACCACACTCTTGTCTAGAGCACAAAAAAAGGAAATTTGTATGATGGTTGAAGGAGATAGGGATTTGTAATCATTACATTTTATTTTATGTATTCATGATTTCAACCTTTAAGGTATACTTGTAGAAATTGATGTAATTTTAAATGTAATTGATACATTTATATTGATGTACTTGATGTTTTATGAGTAGGTAAACATATCTTGATTTAAATGAGATGGAATTACTTTGTATTTGATGTAGTAATGATGTTTTCAACTGGATGATCGACACCTCAAATCTTCTTAAGAATGATCTTATCATTGTACTTAATCATGTATTAATTCAACAAGTGGTCGATCTGGAAATAAAAATTATTTTTGACTTTAATGTTTGAATTATTGCTCTTTTCGTACCTTGCATATGTGGCATATTGTAGGAAATGTATTCCTTACATTATTTTTCTAACAAGATTTTGTGGTAACAATCAAATTTTTTAATGATTAAATAATCTAATCCTTATAATTCTCTACATCACCATGAACTATCTCTATTTGATTCTAGGTAGTGGGACCTATTTTGAATATGAGATTATTAGCTCTTGGCATGGTAATGACAATATAAATGATTTGTATGGTTTTTATCCTTTTACTTATACAATAATATTTATGACATTTTTGGGATTTTGGTCATTTGTTCATTATTTGGGAAGACAATCAGGTTGTTAATAGTCTCTTTTCCAAGAGTTCTAGCTAATATAATATATTTATTTTTGGTGAAGTGGGATTTAGAATGATGATTCCTAGATGTAGGCTAGTTTGGTAGGAAGTAAGTTTTGGTTCATAAGAAATAAAGGAAACTCTAGTACAGTGAAATAATTAGATTAAAAAGATAGAAGGTGACTTTATGCAACAAAGTGTTGAAATACCACTATTAAAAAACATATAGCTTTAATGAGGCGTTGTAATGAGAATGCATTATATGTTGAAAGAATCATTGAATGTGTACGTGAAATAGGTTACAAGAAGTATTTCGTAGCATAAAAAGTTATGTAAGCAAGTTGTCATAAGCTTCAAGAGATTAATGCAATACAAATTTTTGTTTAGTTTTTCAATTTTTTTGATTAAGTGTAAAAGTTAGAAGCTCAATTGGTGTTCTTTAACTGGGTGCTTGATACCATAATATTATATTAAATACTTTTGGAGATAGTGTGATATTTTCATGCTCCTTAGTTATACACACTTTTTTTATATGAATTAGGAAAATAAATCATTTATTTGCTTATGGAGATTTATCATATTGTCAAACCACCTTATGTATTTTATCCATCCATCCATCCATCCATGGTCTATACTTTTAAATTATTATTAAACATAATACAAGGTTCTAGAAAGGATGTTATCCAAATATAGATTATAAATCCCTTTTTCATATATGATTTTTCATATTTTTTTCCTTCGTAATACACTTAGTGTTGGTGAGAAGATAACACCAAAAAAGAAGTTTTGATGTAGAATGACTTTATTAATTTTAAAGGATATTTGGAGTGATGTCACATTATTATTTAAGGATAGTGGTAAATGGAAGGTGAAACATCATGATTGGGGATGCTAGGTAGGGCCTTTGGAAAAAATAAATTGAGATAGGCTAGACTAAAAATTTAATTATGAGCTAAAAGAGGGGCAATTCTATCTCATAAGTCTTAGATCAATCTCAATGATTAAATTAGTTGAGGGTTCGGGTATGGAGTGGAGATAAAAAAGGATAACATTTTAATATGAACTTTGAATCAGGTTGTCTTCATGAAACTAGTGGAATTTCTCTTTCGAACCTTTAGAGCTATTATGATGTTGAGGAATACTAAAGTGAGTTGCACTTGTTGTTTAAGAATCATCTTCTTCTAAATTGATATTTTATTTACTCCTTTCAATTTTAGATAATTTTCTTTATGAACGTAGACAAATATTTTCATGTGTGTATATGAGATGCCTTAATCCTATAAATGAGTTATTTATTTTACTTTTTGTGGATTTCCAAATGCTTGATATTAATAGAGAAAAATCAATTTGATTGTGCTACTTTGAGGTTGTGATTCTTGTATTATATTGATCTATGTTTCATATATCTCTGAAATGTGTTTTCTTAAGTTGCTAGTGGTCATCTATTGTAAAATCCTATTCTACCTACCCCTTAGCTTAAGTATATATATTTAATTTAATTTTGAGAACCCTCACCACCACTTTGGATTTCTATGTCATGTCATTGGGATCTTATTTGATCATCTTAAAGCATGGATTTGTTTCTCATTCATTAAACTAGGATTAGTTTTTATTATAATGTGATTAAGTATGAAGGTGATATTGGAAATAATATTATGATAGATAAGGTTAAACATAAAATGGGAATAATGTATATTTCAAGATAGAAGACAGAGATAGATACATTTTTAGAGGTAGGGAGAGAGATAGTTAGAAATTTAGAGGTGGGGGCAAGGCATGGAAGTAGAGAGAGTGATATTGAGAGAGAGAGATATGTGATGAAATTATTTATAGGAATAGTAGTAAAGAACTACATCTTACCAACCGTGATATAAGTTTATGTAGGTTGTAAAACACGACGTGTAATTTTAAATCTAGAATTTCATATTTACAATAAAATCTTGCTAAGGTGCTCATACCTATTTTACCTAAAGAGTAAAGTTATGATATCCAAACTTTAACATGAGATAGCATCAAATGAGAACAAAAAATGCATCTAACCAAACTTGAAGTTTGTGTAGATTAAAAGACATGATGGATAGTTCACCTTAGATATTCATATTACAATAAAATCATGTTGATGTACACATGTATCTATTTTACCTAACGAAAAGGTTGTCATATCCAACCTATAATTTGAGATAAAATAAAATGAACAAAAAAAAGTGTACCTTACCAACCATGAACTAAATTTGTGTCTAGTTGAAAAACATGATGTATACTTCAACCTAGAGCTTCATATTTACAATGAAATCCTATCAAGGTGCACTTACCTTATTTACAACATGAATTAATTTTATCTCACCATTTTAATTTTTTTTATTTCAAAGAAATATGAAATAAATTAAAAAATAAAGTATTAGGAAAGAAAGCCTATAAACATAAATGATAAATCATGGAATAAGCCTACAAAAATTTATAGTGTACAAAATATAGTGCATTTTTTAATGTGCGACACAATTACATTTTATGTCAATGTAGAAGACATGGAGTAATTATATGTCAATGTTGTGAAGAAACAAAAGGATAAGCAATGTTTGGAAATAATCTAAATTCCCATCAATCATTAAAATCCAACATCAATATCCAATCTTATGAAATATCATCACATAAAGTTTTTGAGTGTGATAGATCAAACAAGAGACACTTAAAAAGGCATAGTTATAATATGGAATGATGTAATGAATTCTTTACATGGTAATAAGATTATCTATACAAGTTGTAAATGGGATAATTATAAGGGCTACATAAAATTATAATATGGATTCAAGTTTCCTTGTACTCTTATCTGCATAGCTTGGTCTATGTTTCAATTTGTAATTATCCCATTGTTGCTAGTATTGGGTAATTAGATGACACTTGAAAATAAAATAAAAAAACCTCTTAGAAGGGATTAATAATTAATGGATAATTCATGGAACTCACTCTTTCAACAATCTTGCACACTACATGATATAAATGTTATATATAATTACACACTGTATTTTGAATTTTGCACAAAGCTTAGTTAATAGTTGATAAGATATGTTATTTCATTTGATTCGTGTAATCTAAAATGAATACATGCTGATGCAGAGGTGGTGTGTAAGACTCTCTGAGCCCATACCCTGATTAAAATGCATGAATTAATCAGTCAACAAGTGAGAAAACTTCTCACATCAAACATCCAATCTTGGATTCCCAATCTAGGCTTCTCCCAATGCACCTAGAGCCTCCAAGTCATCAAATCTTCAAACTAGTCTTCCAACCTTGTTTTAGCATCGTATAACACCTTAACATGGTCAATGTACCATGTTTCACCAACCCACCAAGTCTAGTTAAGTGATCTCCCACACAACTCACATCATTAGCCCTTTAGGCTTGTAGCCTTCACTAGTCACTTGAATCTGCCCTTTTCTCCCAATATTCCCAAACAAATCAAGGAAATATTCACTTATTTAGATACCTTTTTGGATTCCCTAAATCCTACCCAAGTCTCAAGGTACACTATTTTGGACCATCTATCAAATACAATAACCTAGTGGTCACCAAATAGGCCTAATTGAAACCCATTTACAAAGCATATTATAAATTTACTCATGCCCTTGACTCCAAACCAAAAAAAATTCTTTATTCATGAATAAAAACAAAGTATTATCAAGTTTTAAAGGTGCCAAAACTTGCCTATCACTCTAGGTATCAAAGCCTCACTTCTAGGGCCTCTAGGCTAAGACTTTATCACAAGGACTCCTCCAAAATTCTCTAGATCCTCCCCATGGATATAAAAAATCCCCATGGATCAAAATAACCAAGATCCAACTTAAAACATACCCCTCTTTAAGGGATTTTTCTTAGAATAATAGCTGGTGTCAAACTATGCACCCTCAATCAACATTTTACTCTCCATGTTTATGGTCTCTCCTCCACAATACCTGCACATCCCTGCATTTAAAATTCTATACAAGGATTATATACATGTTATGACTCCTCCCACAAATTTCATTGACCACAGGGGGTGGGGGAGTCAATCCATTCATTAAAATTTTAAAATAAACAAAGTGCTGATTGCAAAACCCTTGTTCAGGACAGTCAAGGATAACTTGGATTTACAGTCTCAAAACATCACAAAATAAAAATATATCAAAAAGGAAATGGAAACCAATAAATATACTATCAATATTATCCATCTCCCAATCAATATTTCATCATGGAATGAATTTTAAGTCACAAACATAGTGACTGTACCCTTACGACCTGAATATGGATGTTTGCAAGAATGTTATCTTTATTGATTCAAAACCATCTTCAATGGTCTTTAAAAACACCACACTCTACATGCCTTCATACTTACATGGATCCTCATTAAATAGATCCTCTACACTCCAAAAAATTGACAACAACCCAAATAACTAACTCCCAACTCCCTAGAACAGTCTAAAACTAGCTGGTTACAAATTACAAGTTTATAAAATTTGTTAAGTTGACAACTACCCTTGTCAACTCGACCCATACATGGTATATTTTCATTTTTATTATTAAAATACCTTCTAAAGGCCCTCTTAGGATTCAATACTCATAGTTAGACCTATACTAATCCCCCAAACTCACTACTAGCCCTCATTATGCCAAAGGCAATATTACAACTCTTGGCACTTTTAAGTGCATTTACATCTTTTTAGTGGATCTAATGGCCATATTAAATTCAAGAATGACCTTATAGGTCTTTAATAATTTCATTCAATCCTTAGATAAATCAAGTGACCCCAAGGTTACCTTACTATCCCTTGTGCCAAACACGGCTTACAAATCTTCATTTATGATCATACTACCAAATGATCAATAAACATTAGAAACATCTTTAAAACAACATTAAATGACCAATCATTGTCCATTACAATGCCAATTTTAATACCCTAAAATTGGCCCCTTGCAATTCTAATCAATTTTGGTGCATTTCTTCAAATTTCTACATCATCAAAGTCCTATTGTACTAGGCAATTCTATCTCCTAATTGACTTTATTTGACTTGGTGTCAAATGAAAAATACCTAAATTTGCATTAATCATACACTATATTTAATTCCTAAATCTTTGACATTTATTGGCTAAATAATCCCTATGATTAATTAATTTAATTCTAAAGTCCTAGTGCTTTTAATTAAATTAATTCCACCCCCTTTAGCTAATACACATCAAAGGAATTCATAATTCTTTAATTCTCTAAATGAAATATCCCACGTGAATTTAATTATTCAAAATTATTCGAAGAGTCACCCATATGTGGCAATATTTCATTTATTTTATTAAAGAAATTCTCCAATTTGTCTCACCTTCCTCCATGGAAATGAAGAGTCAACCGTTTCTTTCCAAGAAACTCTTCATACTTCACCTGGGCTCTTCTATATTATGAACCTCTTTTTCCTCATTTAGAGAGGCAATTTTAGAGTACCAAAACTATAGCGAATTGTTGTCTCAATTTTCTCATACTTTCAAGCTTTTTCATTGCATATTTAGAATAATTTCCATTTCTAGTCTAATTGCATTCTCATCTTTAATATAGTTTGCTTATCAAGTTCTTAGTCTAAATCTCATTGCACTTTTCAAGCTTCTTAGATTAAAATCTACATTCTCATTCTTAGATTAAAATCTGCATTCTCATATTTCTTTCAAGTTCATAGCTTAATTTGCATTCTAATTTCTTAGCTTAAATTCAATTGCATTCATGCTCAGCTTTGAAAATCCTCCATTTTAGTGATTGGTCTATGGTTGTCGGGCTCTCATTCTAAGAGTAATTCAAACACCCCACCTAAATAGGAGGCAACAGGTCGATTCAATTGATATTGCGAAATGAATAATTCATATTCATTGTCATAATTCAAATCATTGAGAAATGACTATGTCATGTCTATGGCTGAATTAGAGGTCAACATTCAGACATAAACATTTTGGCGCCCACTGTGGGTAAAAAATTGATTTATGGCCTCATTAGATTCATAACTTTTTTGAAAATTCTGCACTCTATCGTACCGTACTTCACTGTGTACGGAATCTTGTGCAAGTTTTCTGAGCATGCCACGTGAAGTTTTTCTTTCATTAGCACTTTATCGCATGAAAAAACACAATCTTGTGTAGGTCCCTGCACTTTCTCGAGCTTAGCGGTGTACTTCCTCGCACGAGACTTGCCATCAGTGTTTAAAAATTTTTAGTTCTGCAAATTTCCTGCACTATTTTCTAACATTTTTTGTTTGTTGTGAGTTTTTTATATCTCTATTTTTTCTGAAAACATAATAGTGGGCTACAAGACACTTGACCAAGACATAAAACTTGCTAACGGTTTGCTTGCAGGATGGTTGTCGAAGACTATTTTAAAATGTTGTGCTTGTTTACTATTTTACTCACATAGTATAACTAGGGCCTTGTTAAAATTTCTTAAGGGTCTTGATAGCAAGATAGGGTAATAGGCTCTTCATTACATGGAAGTGATGCCCATGGATGAATCTAAGACCCAGATTTTGCTATCATGATAGATACTTGGGGAAGCAAGGAAAGGTAGCGAATCTTTAGCATGTCTACTTGTTAGGGGATTACGCTCCTCTCTTTGAGAGAACTAGAAACCCAAAAGCTTATGGATTGGTTGAAGAGGAACTAGCTCAGTGATGAATATGTCTTTTGTGTTTGGGTAAGGTGAAGATGTAGAGAAGTATGCTCTTCTCTCTTTGAGAGAATTAGAAAATTTGACCCTTGGATCCAAGCCAAAGTCTATGTCACCTTTAGAGGGCCTGTCGAAAGTTGAACCTCTAGGAATGACCCAAGTGAGTACACACCTATTGCCGATGATTCCACCTCACTATAATAAAGAAAGCTTTTTTGAGTCTAAAGACTCCAAATCCATGTTAACTTCGTTCTCTTGATTTCAACTATCATCTTGACAAAGCTTCGTCTATTGTACTGAGCGACGCCGCTCCTAGCCTTGCTTGTGAGGGTGTATGAATTTTAGGTGTTAGTGTGGCTACGAGGCCCTAGCCATGTATCAGGGACACCAAAGGTTAGTGTGAAAGGAAGCTCACTAAACACTTTCTTAGTTAGTTGCCTACCCGGATCACCTCCGAAAGGAGACATAATCTTTGCATAGGGAGGGGGAAGAATCTCTCCCCTAGATTCTCACCATAGGCATGCACCTAGACACTTGAAGGTGGTATATGACACCGGCCCTTGCTTCAAGGGTAACCTTTGAACATATATTATTGAGTCCTTAGAAACACCAAAAACATGGGCGCCCTCTAGGGGGTGACACGACTGTGTGAGGTGAACACATGCACATAAGTTGTGAGGCACAAATTTTGTCTTCTCTACCATTTTCTTCGTAGGGATAACTAAGTGATTTTTTTGAGTCTTAAATTGTCCATCATGATTAAACAAAGACTCCCATGATTCTGCCAAGTTGCTTTGTCCTTGGTAGAACTGTTTGCGACTACTTCTTGCGTCACTATTGCTTGATCTAAAACTTCATGCTTGTAAATGATTGCTTGCAACACTCAAACTGAGATTGCTGATTCAAACTATCCTAAAACTATCTGAGGACATGAAATTTTGTGAGAGAACAATCCATGCTGTGTCTCAAAATCTAACTTTTATCTCAAAAACTATGTCTATCTATCGAACCCTGGTCTTTTCTCTCACAAGATTTTAGAACCTGATCATTTCCTCATGCAAGACAACATTTTCTCATGTGAAGTTTGGCATTTCCTTGCGTGAACCAACACTTCCTTATGCGAGACTGTACCCTGATTTTCAAAAAAGTGAACTATTTCCCTTTGACTGGTGATTTTTTTGCTTGATCTGATTTTTGTCTGAGGTCTGTTTACCCGTTCTCCTGTCATCTACTGCCTGAAACTGAGTGTCTCAAGCTATGAACTGAATGATTACTACTTAAACTCATATTGTCTCTCTATTATTTGTCCTATCTTATTGTTCTTTTGTACCTTGCGATGCGATAGTCACATCTCAGTTGTTCTAGCCATACTCTCGATGATTCATGCCGGGTGCATTTCACATCTTGGTTGTTCTAGCCTTTTATCTCTCCTTTTCACTATCCTAGAGACAAAGTTATAGCATAATCCCAAGTCCTCTCTCATTACATTTTAATCTATGCCTGTTATGACTAGAAGTAGCAACACATTCCCCATCTGTGGTATCAGACAAGGTAGAGATAAACCTCGTAATCAAGAAATAGGTCATTCTGAACCTGTCGCGCAATCTGAGTGTTGTGAGGGATCCTCAAGTTCCTCTTCATTGAGTACATTGAAAGATAGCCCATCTCAATCATCATCTCTAGTGTTCTAGGAGTGTTATAATCCATTATTTCAAGCACAACTTTACTTAATGTTTCAAGAATAGAACAATCCATTGTTTCGTAACTTTGGAAGGCCACTTCCTTGGATTAGCCCCATTATCCTTATCGAACCTATTAACCCTTTTGAACCTGCCGACCCTTTCAATCCTGTTAATGCACCAAAGGTTACCTTAGCCGTGCCCTTTCGGTATCATTCACATCATTTTACTAGATTTGTGCATGCTACACAATCCCACACTGACAAGATGGGATACCCATTCAACTTCCAAGAGCAATCTCAAAACAACCAGCGTCTTGATCACTCTTGAAACGATCAACGCTATGATCAATCCCAAAATTATCAAAATCAACACCAATCTCAAAACAAATCTCAAGGTGACTGGCAAGCATATCACCTCCTCCACATGACGAAAACCAAAACCAAAATGACCAGAATCAAGATCAAGTCCCAAGCATTTATGAGATTCTTGGTAATGACGATGAGATGATAACCCAAAATGACATAGATGCTGCGAAAGCCAACAAGAGTCTTATCAAAATGATGGAAATCCTCCTTCTAGAGGGAAAGGAGATATATTTTCTAGAGCTGGCCAAACAAGGGGCCAAATTACCCCCAGACTACCAAGTCGAGATGCTTGTGGCCAAAGAAGAAGAGATTGAGACCGCTAAGTTGCAAAAGATGATCCAAAACATGCAAGCCCAAATTAGCCAACTTGCAAAGGATAAGGATAAACCGGTACAATAGTTCACAATGGAGAGCATCTATCCTTTCCCCTTTGATAAGAGTCTTCACATGCCACATTTTCCTAAAGGTGTAGAGCTGCCTAAATATGACAAATAATTGGGAACTACTGATCCCCAGGATCACTTGAGGGAGTTTGGCACTCTATCTATGGAATTTATAAATGATCAAACTTATCTTATGCACCTCTTTCCTTATAGCTTGGGTGGGTCAGCTATGGAGTGGTTCTCTTGACTACCCACTAGTATCAAGACTTTTGACGAGATTGCTAATTTGTTTATCCAACACTATTCTCACAATATTCAACATCCAGTCAATATCCGAGATCTTTGTAATCTGAAAGAATGACAAGGGGAGCCTTTCTTGAGATTTATCTAGAGATGGAGATAACTTTGTACAAAGTATCCTCACAAACTACCAGATTCTGAAAGACTCGACATCTTCTTGGATAATCTTGTCCCATATTTTGGATATCAAGTACAATTACAAGGTCCCCTAACCTTCGATAGCATGATTAAGCAAGCTGTGCAAATAGAAGCATTTATGATCAAGAAAGGAGAGTTGACTTTGCAAAAGGATAATAAACAAGGGTCTTCCTCCTCAAACAAAGATAAAGGGAAGTTTGTCAACAAGAATAGAGATGTTATGAATGATGGGGTGGTTGACAATGTGACCCTGAAGCCTAGGAAATCTATTTTCAATCTTACCTCTAGTATACAGGTGGTTAAAGCTACTGAGAAGGATACTATGAACACTCAGAAGCCTTCGAGATTCGCTAAAAGAAAGCCTTGGGCATCTCGACCCAAGCATGAGTTCACATCCTTAGGAGAACCCCTTGATGTGGTTTATAAGACTCTTGTGCAAAATCAAATACTCGCTCCTTTGGAAAAGCATCTCTATGATCTGCAACCACGACCTCATTGGTGGAACGACAACGCATACTATGATTATCACCAAAATAAGGGTCATAAGACTTCTACTTGTCTCTAGCTGCGCCATAAGGTCCAAGATTTGATTGACAACAGTGACATTGTTGTGGACAACCATAACAAGAATTTAGATCATCAAGCATTTAAAGATCCCTTTCCTCCTCACGAGAAAGGTGAATATTCCAAGAATAAGAATACCAATGCCAAGGTTAACTACACGTGCACTACTAATGACAATATCATCAACATTATTGAACCTGTTGATGTTGAGTATTGCGATGTGATTACTATCAAGGGGGGCGAGGATACTCCTAAACCTAAGACTCCATTTGTCTTGTGAGGCCCCAAGTCTCATTCTTCCAAACCTGAATCATCTCAGGATTGCACAAACATTGTTACTCGCTCTCATGTGAAAATCACCATTAAGGGTCCTAAGCCTTCTACATCCGCTTTGAAGAAAGCTATGGATAAAGATACTATTGGCCTTGCCAACAAGAATTCAAAATCAGTCCCTATCCCTAGCACAGCTAATTATAGCATTCTAGACCAGCTACAACATACCAACACTCAGATCACTATCTTTGTGTTCTTGAAGATCTCGCCTTCTCATAGGGAGATTCTGGATAAATCCCTCACCAAGGAGAATGTCCCAAAATATTTGGATCTTGACTAGTTTCAATCCATGGTGGGTCACCTGACCTGACCTCACTATTTTTCCTTTTTTGAAAAAGATGACCATTCGCTGAGCCATTTGCACAATGCTCCTTTGCATATAGAAGTCATGATAGGTCCAAAGCATGTCCGTCGTGTCCTCATTGACAATGGTGCTAGCCTCAATATTTTATCTGCTAAGATGCTCACCCAATTAGGCTATGATGAAGATTACATAGATGCCCTCAAGAAAATCACCATTAAGGCATATGATGAAGAAGAACGCAAATCCAAGGGTTTGGTTGTGCTACCTATCTGAGTTGGAAATGTTGAGAGGGATGTTATCTATCAAGTTCTAGATATTCCTCTTGCATACAACATACTATTGGGTAGACCATGGATCCATGAAATGCAAGTGGTTCCATCCACATATCACCAATGTATCAAGTTCCTGTTCCATGGAGCAGAAGTGACAATACCTACCAATACCAACTATTCTTGCAATACACTCACGCAGTTTTCAGATAGTCTTGTCCCAACTAATAGAGAGTCTACTAAATGCTATGATACCAAACTCAAAGAGATGGAATAGACTCTGAAGCTTAAAGATACAAGCATGGGAGGGTATCAAATTGAACCTATTTTGTCATTAGCAACTTTGCCTCCATCTCCGCGTTCCTATAGGAGACCCTCTAAGAGAAATAAAATCTCTGCCAGTTCTCATCAAATAGTTTATGATGGTACCTTTGTATGGGGCACAATGACATTAGAAGATGAGGATGAGGAAAGAGCTATTACAGCTTGGCTTTACAAAAAGAAAAACACATTTGAACAAATCACTCCTGGTCATGATATAGCACATGAACCAAACAATGAAGTCTTCAAAATCATGAAGCACTTTGGTTATAAAGGGAGCGGCCCTATAGGGGTGAATGATAATGGTTTTCTTGAACCAATTGAAGCCACGGGTCATTGCACCAAGGAAACCATAGGTCTAGGCTTCAAGAAAATCCTGTTTCATTTAGGGATTAACAAGTTAGTACTAGAGCCAGAACCAGAACCAGAATTCTGGCCAGGATCTAAAGACACTACCATAGTTGCAAATCCAGAGGATAGATCTGATGAGGATATATTTCCCTATCCCATTCCTTTGGATCTTGCTACATTCTTTGAAGAACCAGATGATCCTATTATACTTGTCCATATGGTAGAGACTGATAGTGATTTCGATGACACTGCTACAGTGCATCAACTCACATACGACTAGTGGAGAGCAATGCAAATGGTTGATCCCAATTTTTAGGGTGAATGATACATACCACCGCATTTCCAAAAGTAGTTTGAATAAGATCAACTTCAAAAAGCCATCAGTGCCGCAAGAGTTGAAAAATAGTCAAATGGTACAACTAGTGTTGATGGAATTCCCATATCAAGCATCATTGATTCACATGGGTATGAGTTTGATTCTCTGTTTGATGCAACTTTTTATAAAGATATAGATGCTATTCATGTGTATGAAAACCTTTTTGAAGTAGGTAAAGGGTCTAGTGTTAGGACGACCGAGTGTGATTCCACTAATGCTAACATTCCCTCTACTTCCGCTGTGAAGACTCGAGAGGAATCGAACACACCTTTGGATGAGATTACTCTAGGTCTTGACTTACTTGTCCATGCTTTCGATGGCTATACTGTGAATGCACTTGAACCCACCACTTCTCTCTCATTCCAAAATCCCCAACTCATCGACTGGAACTCTCCCTCTCCATCTAGCAAAGTCCTTATGTTCCAAAATGACTACACTCTTTCCTGTTATCTTAACGCTGTTGAACCTGTAATGTTCTCCACTAGTGAAGACAATATCAACATGACTGAAGCTGATATCAAGTATCTTAGTCATAAAATTAAAATAAAAAAGAATAGGTGCTCTGATGGTGAAAACCACATTGTGGCAGTGTCAGAGCCGAAAAAAGTGAAAAAAAAAGACGTATCGGAGGGTGAAAACCTCTCTGAGGTGCCCAAGGATGAGATACTTGATACACTTCCCAGTCATTTTTAAGAGAGATCATCAATGCTGATTGAGCCCACCCAACTAGTGAACTTGGGTACAGAAGTTGCACCTCAAATTATCCATTTGGCACAGTCTCTATCTACAGAAGAGAAAGAAGAGCTCACCAATTTCTTTCGAAGCAAGAAAATTAATTTTCCATGAACTTACTCTAATATGCCTAGATTGGATCCCAATCTAATCATGCATCATATGTCTATTGCACCAGGTGTTAAGCCTATCAAACAAAAGCTTCAAAAGATGCATCCACATGTGGCACTTTTAGTCAAAGCAGAGTTAGAAAAACTTCTCAAAGCTGGTTTCATCAGAGCTATTGACTATGCAGAGTGGATCTCTAATATCATTCTAGTTACAAAGCATGATAAATATATTCACATGTGCACAAACTTCCAGGACCTGAATAAAGCATGTCCTAAGGAAGAATTTCCATTACCCAATATTGACATGATTATGGATATGATGGCAGGCTATCAAATGTATTCTCTGATGGACGGTTTCTCTGGTTACAATCAAATAAAGATTGTGCTAGAAGACCAAGAAAAGACTTCTTTCACATGTGTTTGGGGAAATTTCTATTGGAATGTCATGCCCTTCGGCCTTAAAAATGTCAGAGCTACATATCAAAGGGCTGTTACAACCATCTTTCATGACATGATTCACAAAACAATGGAAGACTATGTGGACGAGTACACTTTCACTAAAAGCATGTAGCGGAAAACACATCTTGCATATCTAGGTCCTATACTAGATTGAATGGAACAATTCAGTCTAAGGCTCAATCCAAAAAAGTGTGCATTTGGTGTTACTTCTGGCAAACTGTTGGGTTACATCATATCAACTAAAGGCATAGAGGTAGATCCTAAGAAAGTTCAAGCTATCATGGAGATGCTTCCACCAAAGAACATCAGTCAGATGAGAGGACTTCAAGGTAGGCTACAATCTATTCGGCGCTTTATTGCACAACTGGCCAATAAGTCACAACCATTCACCAAGACTCTACATAAAGGTATGACTTATGAATGGGACGAACAATGTGACAAAGGACTCACTCAAATCAAACAATATCTTGCAAATCCACCAATCTTGATGCATCCTATTCGTGGGAAGCCACTCATCCTTTACATTTCAGCTACAAACACATCTCTGTGTGCTCTATTGGCTCAAGAAGACCAAAATAACAATGAAAGAGCCATTTATTACATCAACAAAACTCTGGTCTCTTATGAGATGAACTATTCAGTCATTGAAAAGGCTTGTCTAGTAGTGGTGTTTGCTTCATAGAAATTATGGCACTATATGCTTTCTCACACTACAAGACTCATTGCTAAAATTGATCCATTAAAGTACTTACTCAACAAAGCTACTCTCACAGGCAGAATGGCAAAATGGGTCATGATACTCAGTGAGTTTGACATTAAGTATGTAGAGAGAAAGGCTATCAAAGGACAAGAAATTGCATATCAGTTGGCAGAAGCTCCTCTCAAGGATCATCAACCCTTGAAAATTGAGTTTCCAGATGAATCCATCATGCTTCTCACACATCAAACATGGAATATGTTCTTCGATGGATCTTTCACATAGCAAGGGTCGGGTGCTAGAATATTATTCATCACACCACATAGTACTCTTTACCAAAGGCTTATAAAATGTTGTTTCCTTGCACAAATAACATTGCTAAGTAGGAAGCTTTAATCAATGGCATGAAGATAGCTATAGAATGGTGTGTGGATGAACTTAAGGTCTTTGGGAACTCACAATTGGTTATCAATTAGGTCAATGATATCTATCAAACCAAGGATGAAAAACTGGTGCCTTATAAATGAATGGTTGATGATTTGAAAAAGCACTTTGCACATATTACCTTCTAGCAGATTCCAAGAGAAGATAATAAAGTAGCTGATTCCATGGCTACTCTTACCTCCATGCTACAGATGCCATAAAATGACTTCAAACATGAATTCTTGGTGGAGACATTACATTACCCAACCTGCAATACTCCTAAATCCAAGATGATCTATTCAGTCATTGGACATGATTCATCTCGCTACCATCATATCTACTCCTAGCTCCAGGACCAAATTATTCTAGACACTTACACCCGAAATGAAAAACATCACCTAATCTACAATGCTTCACGCTATGTCATAGTGGCTAAGGACTTGTATAGGTGAGGTCTAGACGGTACCCTCCTTAGGTGTCTAGAACCTGACAAGTCCAAACGTGCATTAGCTGAGGTGCATGAAGGCATCTATGGTTCTCATTTGAATGGCCTGACATTGGCTTATAAACTTATTAGAGCTGGTTACTACTAGCTGAATATGGAAAAAGAAGCTATAAAATATGCTAAATCTTGCAAGCAGTGCCAATTACATGGAAATTTGATCCACGCTCCTGCCAAGGAGCTCATTCCCTTCATCAATTTTTGGCCATTTCAGCAATGGGCCTTTGATTTTGTGGGTCAGATACATCCATCTTCCTCAAGAGTACACAAGTTCATTATCACCGCCATAGATTATTTTACCAAATGGGTCGAGGTGGTGCCTCTAACCATAGCTGATGGAAAATCTATAGCCAAGTTCATACTAAATTACATCATCTGTAGATATGGTGTACCCTCCATAATAATCACTGACAATGGGAGATAGTTCAAAAAAAAGGATCTAAAGGAGTTATGTACTAAGTTCAGAATCATTCAACATTGGTCCTCGATCTATTATCCCCAGGGTAATGGACAGGAAAAAGCTTCCAACAAGACAATCCTCAAGATCTTGCACAGAATAGTTCACAAATTTGGTAGGGATTGGCACCCCTAGATTAATCCGGCTTTATGGGCCTATAGAACAAGCATTAGAACTCCAATAGGGGCCATGCCCTTTTCCTTAGTCTACGACACAGATGATGTGTTGCCTATTGAGGTCAAGATTCCTACATTGCGAGTCTCTCTGAAGAACCTAATTACTGATGAAGATATTAGAATATCTTGACTACAAGAGCTAGAGTTACTGGATGAACGTCGGCAAGTGGCATTCGATCATCTAAGAGCATACAAGAAAAGAATGTCTAAGAGCTACAATAAGAAGGTCAGACCAAGGGAATTCGAAGTGGGTAATCTCATCTTGAGAGAAAACCCCAAGAATCAACAACAGTAGATCCAGAAAGGAAAGTTTGAACCAAACTGGCTCAGTCCGTACATTATCACTACAACATTTGGGTCTAGTGCTTATCAAATCTCTACTACTGAAGGAGAACAACTCAAAGAGTCGATCAATGCTCTGCACCTAAAGCGGTTCTACAACTGAGACATTTTCTGGGTGCTCATGTACATACCCTATTCTGAAAAAATTCTAAAAATTGTAAAATGTCCTAAAAAAATGATCATCTTAGTGAAAAATTGGTAAAAAGGCACTTTGATGTATCTATTATCTTGGTGAAAACTTGGTAAATAGGAGCCTTGATAATAATTAAAAAAAATGAAAAATTCAAAAAATACAAAAAAAAAAAGTGAAAAAGAAAAAATACAAAATACAAAAAAAAAAAGAGAAAAAGAGAAAAATACAAAAAAATGAGAAAAAGAAAAAATGTGCCATTGATGAAAACTTGGCGAACAGGCATCATGGTAGCAAAAATAGAATCTCTACCAAGATGGTGAAAACCTGGTAAACATGCGCCTCTTATTTCCTAATGCTATACCTGTTGCAGCACCGCTTGGCTCTTGCTTTCCTGCTTTCCTGCTTTAGTCTGTTTCCTGCCTTAGTTTGCTAGCTCACACACTCGCTCTTAGTTATCTTCGAGATTTCACTCAAATCTACATGGATTGAAACTAGTCACACTTGGGGTCACCTTCCTAGTCTAGGGGGCATTGTCCTATCATTTTTAGAGGATTTTCCTTGCATCAGTCACCAGTGGTTCTCACTGTGTCTGCCTACTGATGCCTAGATATTATTGAGATTTCTCTCCTTGAGGATCTCTTGTGTATTAGTCACTAGTGGTTATCACTATGTCTACCTATTGATACCTAGCTATCGCTTGGATCCCTCATACATCAGTCACTAGTGGTTCTCACTATGTTTGCCTGTTGATGTTTCATTTGCTCTCAGATCTCTCTCCTTGAGGATATCTTGTATCAATCACCAGTGGTTCCCACTATGTCTACCTGTTGATACTTCATTAGTACTTTGATTTATCTTTGAGACCATCTCTCGCATCACTCACCAGTGGTTCTCATTGCGTTCACCTATTGTCATCATCCTTTTGAGACTTCTCACATTGTATACTTCCAATCCGACATCAATCCACTGAAACTAAAACTAAAAACTAGATTTGAAACTCTCTGAAGCGTGTTGAGCTTTTCTTTTGTGTGTTTTTCTTTTTGCTTTATCATTCCTCCTCGAGAAACTCTAAGATGTCTTTCTTGACCGAGAGAAGCGAAGACTAGGGGCATGACATTTCCTTTGCTTTTTGTTCATCGGTTTAGTTCCAATGATCCAATGAATCTATATAAGAGGGGTGTCCACTATGAGAGCCTTCATCATGTGTTGGATGGCCATGTGTACCTCAACTCCTTTTATATGGAAACTTTGGTGAGGTTGGTTCTTCTCCTTGTTTGTTTGAGTGACTTCTTTCTGCTATAAGTGAAATTGCAAATGCTCGTCCTGCGAAGTGAATGTAAGGGTCACTGCGAGCACCTTGATATGTTTATCATTCACTTAGAAAAAGGAGGAACTCTCATGTGTCTAGCATGTTTGTATGAAAGCAACATTCAGGTCATTCTAGAAAATATGCTATGATGCTTATGTTAATTTGCTAAATCAAAAGGAATAGGTGTTCAGGTCATTCTATCTTCTTGTGCTTTAATGCTTACACCTCATTTTGAAAAATCTAAGACTAATGTCATATTCATATTCTCATGATTGAAATGTCAGTGAGGGTTGTATGACATCTTACGAATGTCCATTACTAAAAACTCTATGATGATAATCTAATGGGTCCAACAACCAAGTCCTAGGGTTTGCATTTAGCTTAGGCTTACATTGAGACAGTGTTTTGGTGTTCATTTCATTGCCTTCTCTTGGATTCGCTCGCCGAGGGTTCTCATCTTTCATCCCAGCTTCATCTTGGCTACACAAGTGTCTGATCCTTGCTCTCGATCTTCAAACATTCTTTTGGTTAGTACCTATCATGTATTGCAACATCCTACATGAGATGATTAGTACCATTTCCATTGCATTTTCTTTACATCCATAAAATCATATGCATACATTCTACATCTACATATTCATATACATGTGCATTCATTACAAGCATAAATCAAATCATACATTGCATTTATTCATCTACCATCTATCATTGCATTTCACGTTGCATACTCATATATAAAATAAAACATGTGCATATTCATCTGCATATACATAAAGGAATCATGTGCATCTCATATCTAATCCATACATTTAATCATATAGGAAACATCTCATAAACATCAAACATCTCAATCAATATATACACAAGTACAATGATATCAAAAGTTGAGCTCATATATATATCGATCGATCAATGTCAGTACAATCAAAAGCATGGTGCTACTCAAGCACATACTATAAAAAATGGGGCAAATACATCAATATATCATCATGTGACCTAGATCTAGCTCTGTCCACTACCACCTGGAGGAGGTGGAGGTGGAGGCATCGCTCTCTGAAGAGGTGGTCCCTGTGGTGGTGCCTGTGGTGGTCCTTGTGGAAATGTCCGTTCCCCAACATACTCTGAAAATGCTGGAACCTACTTTGCTAAATCTGGCACTACATGCACATACGCTGCATAATAATATGCTGACTATGCAGCCTCATATATCACCTCTAGATGCGCTCTAGCCAGTGCCTCATGTAGCCCTCTGATCTCTTGATCTCACTTTGCCACCTGGGTCTCTTGTATGATGACCTATGTGTGGAAGTCATCTCTCTCCCATTGTACCTGTCTGATCCTCTCTCAACTCTTCCAAAGAGCCTCTTGTAACTGTGTAACCTATCCTCTCACAAGTGGATCCTGTGCTACCTGATCCTACATGTCTGTATCATTACCTTGTGCCCCCTTGTCAGGAGGCCACTACTGAGATGTGTCCCCAGTCCTCTACCTAGTGGACCTATCCTAGGTCCTGCTACCACCAGTGCTTACATCTGACCCCATCTATCTCAGGGGAATGGGAGTCTTTCCAGTCCTTGATCTCAATACCCTCTGTTGTTGCTACTAAGCAACCTACTGCTATGCAAGCTACTACTATGGTATATGCTGCTATGCTAGTACCTATTGCTGCTGCCCAGGCTACTATTGTACTACCTACTATACTCGCTGGCCCATGCCAGCCAGATCTATGAACCTAGGGTATGGGTGTGCCAAAATGTAATCCCTATATGTAGGTGTCATCCCTACATTGGTCACATCTACCATATAATCCCACCAGGCTGGTGGTATCCATGCATCAATCATACACCTGCCTTGGTCTTCCCTAGGCTACTAACCCTTTTTCATCTCATCGATGAATCAGGCATAGGAACAGTACTCCTAGGAGACGTCCTGAGGTCTCCCAAACTGGCGTAAGACCCATGATAGAGGGAAGCACTCAATAATGATGATGGTCTGCCTAATCAAAGGATGTGAAAAGAACATGTGTAAGATCTCCTGCCTAGCATCATCCCATGGCTCAATTGCTACCCATGGTCTCCATATAACAAAAACCATGTCATCCAGTTGCTCGCACCACTGCTCTATCTTACCTAGCGCTGGTTGGGTCATAGGTCCTGCATACCTATAGATATAAGGCTCCAAAGGCTACCTAGTGTCATGGAAGATCGACTTGCACACAGGGAGATGCTCCCAGGCTCAAATCTGTAGAACAAAAAATCCTATGGCCATGGTTCATGCACTCTAATACATGATCATTTCCATCTAATATTACATCTGTGCGAGCATGCACTCGCCCCATCCAAATCTCACAAGTGGCCGCTCTAGCATTCGCTCCAACGTGCATCCCCAATCTCACTCTAAACCATGCTGTCCCCTATCCGGCATCAGGAAACAACTCAAGAATACTACTAGGACCACCGCCAACCTGTGTCCTACTCCATATCGGCCAATCAACTCATCCCACGAGATGGCCCAACCCATCACTAAATCATCCTGAAAGATGGCCCTTAGTGCTAGTGTGCCCGCTCTCAGCTAAATGTCATACTCCACGTGAGCACCGTGGAATGGTATCCTCAAAATCCTGTATATGTCCTCAGGAGTGACTGTAATTTCCCCTATCGGTAAGTGGAAGGTGTTCATCTCCAAGTGAAAATGCTTGACTAATGCACCTAGTAGCCTATGATTTACTCAAATGTCAAGTATATCACATAGATAAGTCAGGCCCAACCCATCTATGTGGGCACTCTCGGCATCGTCCAATCTCTGCGCTAACTCCTCGATGACTAGGTGGTGAGACTAGAATGCAATATCTAGGAATTCAACCTACAAATCAAGTGATGACACTCAATTAGTATCTCAATCATGATGGTTTTTCAAGCAAAACAAGAAACTGGGACTATGTACCTATCTTGAACATGACTCTTGGATGCTCTAATTGGCTGATTTTATGAAAAATTGGACGGAGACTCTAAAATGTTACAACAGATTCTGGTGTGAGGAAATTGTTCCCCCGCGTGAGATGGTATCCCTGTTCGTGCTAGAGTTCATCACTGAGGATGAAATCTTGCGCGACATCGCCAAGCACCTCGCGCGAGCTTGTGAAGGAGCCCCATGCAAAGAAGCCCTAAGCCCCATGAGAAAACCGTTTCCTCGCATGAGAGGTGACCTGGACCAGAGTGAGGAAATTGTTTCCTCGTGTGACATTGGATGAACTAAGCCCTAAAAGCATTAAAATCTAATCTAAATGACCTAAAAAAGTGTTAAAACTTGAAATGCAAGATGGTTTATTGACTACTTACAGATGCATCATATTCTGGTGGCCGGTTGTATCGTTGGGAGTACTCAAATCGATGCAAATGTATTGGCACATTTTCCATCTCTCTCAAAGCTCTCAAATTCACTAAAGACAAAGTGAATAATGAATTGAAAATGACCCCTCCAAGCCTCATATAGCTTTTGACCTAATTTTCAAAAGTGCTTTGTTTTGTGTGAAAATTTCACCCTTGGCTAAATCGACCATTCTGAATCCATTTTCGGGATCGAAATCAAAATTTGACATCTCTAGATAGCTTGAAATCGTGTTTCAAATTTTCAGAGACTATCAGGATCGGACGCTTGTGCAATCAACCTTTTGGTGACGTTTTCTTGTCAGAATCTTATCTCATCATCATTTTCTCAAGATCTTTAATGTTTTCATCAAAATTCAACTCTAGTCAAATCTGGTCAACCTTGGTCAAACTTGGTCAACATGACCTCCAAATCACTCCAAATTGCTTCTACATCCTCTTGATTCTTCCGTGATCTATTCTGAGTTGCTCTGGATCTCTGATTTTATCTATATTTGCAACATTTTTCTATCAATCATCTATCTGACGTGTCATCTTTCGATTTCACTCTCGAGGGGGCAGGATGATTGCATCATTGAATCTTGTCAAATTGATTCTCAAATCAGTCTGATCTAAATCAAAAGTCCCATCGCTTGGGGAATCTCATCACTAGGGGCATCTCATCACTAGGGGCATCTTTGTCCCTCGCATCATCTCATCTTGTCATCTATCTTTTAGGTATCTGAGCAATCTAACTCAGATCCTTGAGGATCAAGCTTCGTTCTCGAGATGGTTCATGAAATATCATTAGGTATTGGGGCAATCTAACCCTAATCCCTAAAAGTCAAGCTTCATTCTGGAGATGGCTCTCAAAATCTCTTTTTGACCGTTATCTGGGCAATCTAACCTGGGTCTCGGAGGACTAAGCTTCATTCTGGGGATAGTCTTAAACCTACATTAGTTATCATTTAATCAATAGGTATTGGGGCAATCTAACCCTGACTCCTAAAGATTGAGCCTCGTTCTGGGGACGATCTTCCTTCAAAGTGGTAATCCGACCGATGCCTTCACAATCTAACTTAGGCTTCAGAGAATCAAGCTTCATTCTGGAGATGGTTCTGCAACTTGATCTGATCAGTGTCTTGGCATTCTAACCTCAAATTTTGAGGGTTAAGCTCTATTCTGGAGATAATCTTGAAACCTCATCATTTGTCACATCAGACTATTCTTTGAATCAACGCGCTTCTCGCACATCAATTCAAAGAGGGGCAAAATGTAATACCTAAAAATTGGCACCTTGCCATTCTAATCAATTTTGGTGCATTTCTTCAAATTTCTACATCATCAAAGTCCTATTGTACTAGGCAATTCTATCTCCTAATTGACTTTATTTGACTTGGTGTCAAATGCAAAAAACCTAAATTTGCATTAATCATACACTATATTTAATTCCTAAATCTTCGACATTTATTGGCTAAATAATCCCTATGATTAATTAATTTAATTCTAAAGTCCTACTACTTTTAATTAAATTAATTCCACCCCCTTTAGCTAATACACATCAAAGGAATTAATAATTCTTTAATTCTCTAAATGAAATATCCTACTTGAATTTAATTATTCAAAATTATTCGAAGAGTCACCCATATGTGGCAATATTTCATTTATTTTATTAAAGAAATTCTCCAATTTGTCTCACCTTCCTCAATGGAAATGAAGAGTTAGCCGTTTCTTTCCAAGAAACTCTTCATACTTCACCCGGGCTCTTCTATATTATGAACCTCTTTTTCTTCATTTGGAGAGGCAATTTTAGAGTACCAAAACTATAGCGAATTGTTGTCTCAATTTTCTCATACTTTCAAGCTTTTTCATTGCATATTTAGAATAATTTCCATTTCTAGTATAATTGCATTCTCATCTTTAATATAGTTTTATTATCAAGTTCTTAGTCTAAATCTCATTGCACTTTTCAAGCTTCTTAGATTAAAATCTCCATTCTCATATTTCTTTTAAGTTCATAGCTTAATTTGCATTCTCATTTCTTAGCTTAAATTCAATTGCATTCATGCTTAGCTTTGAAAATCATCCATTTTAGTGATTGGTCTATGGTTGTTGGGCTCTCGTTCTAAGAGTAATTCAAACACCCCACCTAAATAGGAGGCAACAGGTCGATTCAATCGATATTGCAAAATGAATAATTCATATTCATTGTCATAATTCAAATCATTTTGCAATGACTATGTCATGTCTATGGCTGAATTAGAGGTCAACATTCAGACATAAACACCAATGACCCTTTATGGTCATGTCCCCATCTCCCTAGGATCCATAGTGACCCTGGTTGCCTCCATGGCCTTGGTGCTCCTGCACCACATGCACTACAAATAAAATTATTCTTCATTTTATGTTTTTGTAGGATATTACAAGAGGAAGGCATTTAAGGTTGACCGGACTTGGAGGGTTATTATTTATGGAATGGAGCCCACCCCTACACAATCCAAGGGATTGGGAATGCTAAAATGATTAGCAGAGGATTATATGAGAGATAAAGAAGTAATTATAGAGATGAGATTCACTACAAGAGTAAGATAAATGTAAAAGTCAACATCTTACCTTGACCAAGAAATAAGACTATGTAGGTTGACAAACACGACGTGTAGTTCACCCTAGAACTTCACATTTATAGCTAAATCATATCAAGTTGCACATACCTCTTTTACCTTGTCATAACCCAATTTGATTCTCCTAGTTTTTAGAACTATTGCACAACTATTTTAGACTTATGTTGACTTGGTTGAATATTTGTCGACTCAAGTCATTTGTAATAAATGATTTAGACATAATTTTATTATGTTATGGAAATAGAATTTGCATTATGAAAATTGTTTATGATTATCGATGAATGTTAATTATTTTATGCAATGATTTATGCATTTTTATTTCAATTATGGGTTTAATGTACTAACCTACTGATGATCTTATGAGTTTGATAATGAGTGACAGGACACAAAGACATAAATGTGATCGAGGTAGAAGGATTTATCTCTTCAACAAGGGTGAGATCGGAATAATGGTTGCAAGCACACACCACATAGATTTTTGCTTTCTTATAACATGAGTTTTCTTGTGTGTGTGTATTAAGATTAAATTGAATGCATGAGTTTTATCTGTATGTTAAGTCAACTTTATTACTTTATATGATTGTTGTAAATAATTTGAATTTTCAATTTTGAATTAGATTGGGATAGTTTTTATTTTCTTTTCCTCATCTCATTATTGTCAAAGTAAATATAGAATGAATAGTTAATTCTTTATATATTGGAATATATATATTAGTACTTATGTGATTGTTAAAAAAAAAACATAAATCCTTTAAGCTCATGGTTTCAACAATTAGACTTTAGTAAACACGGCCTTATCTTTTTTAGTAACCGAGGCTTATATGCAATTTTGGGGGAAAATCATGATTAAAAGATGAACGTTGAGTTGAGCTCTTAATTTTTAGCTTTTTCACGCGCATGTAAAGGGTGAACAAGACTGTTACACCATATATTCCTGGACGAGAATACCCATAATTGTAATATGATTATCGTTTCTTTTTAAAAAGGAAATTTATGCAAAGTTTAGAAGGCATTCCCTCTTGCCACACACCACAAGACATTAGGAGCAAAAGAGAGAGAATTAAGGCCCCGTTTGTTTGTGGAATTGGAATTTGGCACAAAACCTTATTATCTCATAATAAGGTTTTGATATTCTGATTTTGTATATTCGGAATATGTTTTGGACCGTTTGGTTGCCATTTTCAAAATTAGAATTGGAAGATAGAAATTCCTCTTTATGTGTTTGGTTTGCAATTTCAAATTAGAATTGGAAGATAGAAATTCATCTTCTCCGTTTGGTTCTACATTTTGAATTCGAATTCGAATTTAATTTTTAATTTGATATTTTATTATTTTAGTCCATTTGATATTTTATTATTTTAGTCCATTTTTTATGTATAGTTTTTTATATTAATTTATATTTTTATGTACTAAATCATAAATAAAATTTAATATATTTTTTCCAATTTTGTGAACAAAAAACTTAAATAAGTTATTATTTTGGTTCATTCTTTATGTATAGTTTTTTTATATTAATTTATATTTTTATGTAGTAAATCATAAACAAAATTTAATATATTTTTTTCAATATCATAACAAAAAAAATAAACAATATTATACATTAACAAAAACAATAAACTTGACTTTAACAAAATTTAATATTTTTTTTCAATACATTAACAAAAAAATAAACAATAGTATACATTAACAAAAACAATATTGAACAGTAAACTTAACTTTTTAAAATAATTTTATATATTATCATAAACAATATTATAACAAAAAATAATAATTATAACATTGCTCATATCACATCAAAATATAAATAAGCTATCTAGTCCACATATATATCTATCTCCAAAAAATTATCAAACTAAGTAGTAAGATGATCAAACTAAATAGAATGATTGTTGTACAAAGAAGATGTCATAAAAACAAGATTTCGGCTTTAGATGTAGCCTCCGCTTTTGCCATAGTTTTCTCTAGTCTTTTACAATTCTTGCACTCGTCATCTACGACAGGTCTGTGTGTACAATGTACTGATGATGTAGACAATGACTGGGTGTCATTGACCCATCGAAAGTAACCACATCCAGCTCCATCCTACAATACAAATAAGTTAGTCTCGCTATAATGACTAGTATTTATTATTTGTAAATATTTAAATATTGTGCAATTAACAACCTTATAGAAGTTTTTACATCCCCAAAATTTACGGCTTGGATTCTCCTCTGTTTGTGACTTCCTCAACACACAATGCAATCCATCACCGCAGTCACACATAGGAGCATTCCTCGTAGCCATCAGCACTATATCAAGCAAAAATTTGTTCATTCATATTAATTTTGTTCGCTATAACAACATTGAATATATTTTATGGGTACAAATTAATAAAGTTATGCAAAAAATATAATGACACAACTATAGCATCAGATATAACAATATCCATGAACTGGGTGGTGGTGTGAAAACACACCGTTAAATAGAAAAGCGCAAGTAGATCCACAGTCTGCACCCTTATGCCCCACATTCGATGATCAATCTTGCATCTCCAAAGTAAACATGATACACTAACTAAAACTTGTTCATTTTTAAATGGAATACACCAAGGAGTACCATAAAAAATTTTGACTGTTTACAAACATGTACAGTAAACAATCATCAGATAGCTCATTTTTTTATCAACATATGTGGATATTTTTTGCATCAATATTTGAAATACCTTCTTGGTTCGATTGTGTAGATAGTTTTGGATCACACTCTATGATTCATCATCGGGATTGCAATAGATAGTTTGAGACCAAAATGATTGCAATAGATCAAAATGGACTTTTCTTTCAGTTATTTTTATCTCTTCCATCCCGATGAAGGATCACAGAGTGTGACTGTAAAATATCTACAAAATCAAATCCAGAAGCTATTTCAAACATATTTAATGTCAGCATATGTGTAGTCTCACTTTATCATATGTGTAGTCTCAAAACTATCCATTTCTATTTCTGTACCTATCACTTCATTTTTTAAAATGAATAAAAAATGAAAAAAAATTGAAGATGATATAGAGCATTAAACAAAGTAGAATAATTTAACTTCATTTCATAATGCAACAATAATAACAAGATGGTTAATACATACAAAATCATGAACAATACAATCATCTACCAAAACACATCTATAAAATCATGTCTAAAGAACTAGAAATGGATAGTTAAGAGACTACACCTTAACAATACATTAAATGAAGCATTCATCATGTGGTACTCCTTCGTGTATTCCACTTAAAAACAAATGTAAGCTAATATGTCTAAAAGCACTCAAAATTCAAAAGACAAGAGAAACAAGGTTTCCTAAAACTGGAGAGAAAAATAAAAAAAATGGAGAGAAAGACAAACACTGTATTAAATTAAGTATAAATTGATAAGCACACTCTGTGAAAGCCAACATAATCACTAGCAACACAAAATAATGGAGAGGAAAATGAGCATTATATAAAATGAAGTATAAAATGACAAGCACACTCTATGAAAGCCAACATAATCACTAGCAACACAAAATAATGGAGAGGAAAATGAGCACTATATAAAATGAAGTATAAAATGACAAGCACACTCTGTGAAAGCCAACATAACCACTAGCAACACAAAATAATCTTGGCATGGATCCAAGGAATTAACACAATAAAAATACCGGTAGGTACTTACTAGTGGCTCCAACATAAATATCCAATGCTTCCATTTCTCATAAAACTATATTTTATAAGGTCATAATCGGGTTATCATCTTCATATTCCTGTCATCTTAATAATGGAGATGAACAACAATATCATATTCAGTATCATATTCAGCTTATGATACTGAATATCATACTAAATATGATACTGCTTGTGATATTAAATATGATACTGCTTATGATATTGAATATGATACTGCTTATGATACTGAATATTCAGTATCATACGCAGTATCATATTCAGCTTATGATACTAAATATGATACTGCTTATGATACTGAATATGATACTGAATATTCAGTAGCATATTCAACAATCATATTCATGAACAGTAGTATCATATTCGGTATCATATTCAGCAATCATATTCATGAACATCAGTAACATATTTAGTATCATATTCAACAATCATGATCATGGACAACACTATCATATTCAGCAATCATATTCATGAACAACATTATCATATTCAGCTTATGATACTGAATATGACTCTACTTATGATACTGAATATGATACTAAATATTTAGTATCATATTCAGTATTCATATTCATGAACAGCAGTATCATATTCAATATCATATTCAACAATCATATTTATGAACAACAGTATCATATTTAGTATCATATTCAGCAATTGCATTTAAATTAAAATATTCAAATAATCATTTTGTGACAATATGAGCATATAATAGTAAAAAATCTCTTGGTATTTGTAATATGGGTTTTTGTAATAAAGTTCTTTGCATAATATTTTTAAACTTTTCAATTTTATTTGTGAATGGTAGAAGAAACCCTGTTCTTGGCACGATGACAATGTTGTTTTCCTCTTTTTTCTGCTCTGTTAAAACTAAATATGATATTGCTTATGATACTGAATATTCAGTATCATATTCAGTATCATAAGCTGAATATGATACTAAATATGATACTGCTTATGATATTGAATATTCAGTATCATAAGCAGTATCATATTCAGTATCACATTCAGCTTATAATACTACTGTTCATTTTTTGAATGTTATTTGTGAATGGTAGAAGAAACCCTATTCTTGGCACGACAACAATGTTGTTTTCCTCTTTTTTCTGCTCTGTTAAAATTGATTATGATACTACTTATGATACTGAATATGATACTGCTTATGATACTGAATATTCAGTATCATAAGCAGTATCATATTTAGTATCATAAGCTGAATATGATATTGCTTATGATACTAAATATTCAGTATCATAAGCAGTATCATATTCAGTATCATATTCAGTATCATATTCAGCTTATGATACTACTGTTCATGAATATGATTGTTGAATATGCTACTGAATATTCAATATCATATTCAGTATCATAAGCTGAATATGATACTACTTATGATACTGAATATCTAGTATCATAAGTAGTATCATATTCAGTATCATAAGCAGTATCATATTCAGTATCATAAGCAGTATCATATTCAGTATCATAAGCTAAATATGATACTAAATATGATACTGAATATTTAGTATCATAAGCAGTATCATATTCAGCTTATGATACTGAATATTCAGTATCATATTCAGCAATCATATTCATGAACAACAGTATGATATTTAGTATCATATTCAGCAATCATATTCATGAACAATACTATCATATTCAGCTTATGATACTGAATATGATACTGCTTATGATACTGAATATGATACTGAATATTCAGTATCATATTTGGCCATCATATTCATGAACAATAGTATCATATTTAGTATCATATTCAGCAATCATATTCATGAACAACAGTATCATATTCAGTATCATATTTAGTAATCATGATCATGGACATCACTATCATATTCACTATCATGTTCAGCAAAAATTGAATTAAAGTTGGCATAAACATATATTCAGATTTCATGTCATATTCATATTCAAATTTCATGTTATATTCATAATGAACAACAGTATCATGTCAGTTTTTTAGCCTTTTATAGGCTTCCAACTCATTTACAATCTTTTAAAATAACTATAAACCACCATATGTGGCTACAATCTAGTCGCTTCTCTCCTCCTCGGTCATCAATAAGAACCATTTGGCTCTTTCACGTTGACCCAAAAAGGTTTCGTAGACCTTGAGGAATACACCTCTACTCACTCCGGGTATGGATTTGAGAGCATTATAAGCATCCGTCAAAGCAATCTCATGACTAGATTCATCAATTTTAACAAGGTGAATATTGTTCATGCCCTCTTTTATTTTTTTCATTGTTTCGGACATGGAATCCAATGAAGCAGCCAAACTTGCCTTCTTCCTCTTTCCCACCTTTCTGCCTGATGAACTAGGAGTCCCTCTAGTACTTGTTGTTGGAGTGGACTGAGTGGAATTATAAGGCTTGTCATCCCAATCAACAACACTATCAAGATGTACAACGTCCTCTTCATCATTCACATCGAATGACTCTTCCAAAGGGTTCCCTTCTTCAAACTCAAGGGCCGTGGTAGCTGCATTTCCTTCAGCCATGTCATTACCAACTATTACACCCAATTCAGTGAAGTACTGAAAGGGCTGCCTCTTATACATTCTTGCATTTTTGAACTCTCTTCGCTGCATGTTGGCATAAATAAATGGATTAGGTTCTTTTTCTTTCATTATTAACTTAAAAAAAAGGCAATATTATTTCCATCAAAATTGTAGAGAGATTACCCTACCTTGAGAAGCTCTTCCCACACGCTGTCCTCAGCATCCATGGACTGAGTAGCCTCGTTCCAAGCTAAACCGCTTGTATTCTGAAGCTCCTTCATGACTCTATATGCAAGCTTCCAAGTTTTCAACTTGTTTTTGAAGTTGTCCTTGGATAGGCTGAGGTTCAAATCAGAATTGAACCACCTCTCAATTGCGGTCCACGCTTCTTTTTTAAAGCCTCCATCACATTTTCTTCCTAGTTGTACTTGCTCAAGGAGCAAGTCTATAAGCTTTCATTCCATGTCCTTTGACCACATAATCTTCTTCGACGAAGAATATATCTGGCTCGTGTTAGTAATCTCATTCATGTTCATCAATGATTATGTGTTAGCCATGCTGTGTATACAAATTGTTGTTAATCAAAGTAGCTTCATACATCAGTTTACTGAAATAAAACACATTGACCATTACAAGTCCAATACTTGTAGATAAAAAGACAAGAAAAAAGAAACCATCATGTATATCAAAGTAGCTTCATACATCAGTTTACTCAAATAAAACACATTGACCATTACAAGTCCAATACTTGTAGATAAAAAGACAAGAAAAAGGAAACCATCATGTATATCAAAGTATCTTCATACATCAATTTACTCAAATAAAACACAATGACCATTACAAGTCCAATACTTGCAAATAAAAAGACAAGAAAAAGGTTTGGTGGAGCATTGTGTAGGATCAGAGGGTCAGCAGGAGCAGGGCTCATTTGATTGATAACATTAAAACCTATATCCATGGTTGAATGAATTTTATCAATATTGTTGAGTTTTGATCTCTCATTAAAGATAATGTAAGTGTAAGGTGTGGGAATGATGCTGATTCTGAATGATCCAAAGATGGATGTTCAAAAGTAGCATGTCAGAACAACAACAATGGAGCATTGCTGTTGAGCGTCATCAACAAACACTGAAGGCAAAAAGTCTTCTAAATGTCAGAGATGAATTTCCATAACTACCAATCTGGTTTGGCTGTTTTAACATTGAATGGCTGTGACGGATATTAAATGAGAGATGGTTTTTTCATTCATTCTTAAGAAATGAGAGATGCTCTCTTCATCTTCACTAGATTGAAATAAAATATGTATTTGTGAGTTTAATTTTTGTACCCACTGTCCCTATTGTATTCTCTACCCAAGGCTTGTTTGTGGGGAAATGTCTAGTCAAGGGTTAAATGTCCTTATAGAAATAGACAGAGACCATTAAACATTTATTAGGTGTTCTTTAGGTTTTTTTTAATTGAGCAGTTTATAAGAGCATAACAATTAAATACATAGAGAATCAACTAAAAGTCAGTTGTAGCATTCCATTAAACACTGAAAGCATGAATGCTTGTCGTCGTGCCAAGAACAGGGTTTCTTCTACCATTCACAAATAACATTCAAAAGTTTAAAAATATTATGCAGAGAACTTTATTACAAAAATCCATATTACAAATGCAGAGAAGCAACATTGTCGTCGTGCCAAGAACAGGGTTTCTTCTACCATTCACAAATAACATTCAAAAGTTTAAAAATATTATGCAGAGAACTTTATTACAAAAACCCATATTACAAATGCAGAGAAGCAACATTGTCATCGTGCCAAGAACAAGGTTTCTTCTACCATTCACAAATAACATTCAAAAGTTTAAAAATATTATGCAGAGAACTTTATTACAAAAACCCATATTACAAATGCAGAGAAGCAACATTGTCGTCATGCTAAGAACAGGGTTTCTTCTACCATTCACAAATAACATTCAAAAGTTTAAAAATATTATGCAGAGAACTTTATTACAAAAACCCATATTACAAATGCAGAGAAGCAACATTGTCGTCGTGCCAAGAACAGGGTTTCTTCTACCATTCACAAAAAAATAGCGTACCTTGAATAACACACTGCAAGATGAGTTGAAGACAAACCTGCAAGCAACCCCCCTTCACAACGTCACCGTTGAACCAGGAAACCAGCCCGCAAATGAGTCCAAAAACCCCCGTCGAACCAGAAAACCAGCCTGCGAATGCGTGCTGCAAAATCGTATCCCCAAACACAAATTTCGTATCCGCAAAATAGATATTGTATCCCCAAAAAAATTTTGTATGCACAAAATAGATATCCTCGGGAAGATGGCGGACCCGACCACCTCTCAAATTGAGTTTATAAAATGCCAAAATCGGGTTATCTCCACAAATTCCACCTCTTCAACTGGAAGATGGATATTATCATTTTCGGCCCATATTCAAGTTTTGAGATGATAACCCGATTATGACTTTTAGGGTTCCAAACAGTGGATATGGGTCATAATCGGGTTATCATCCTCATATTCCTATCATCTTCCGACAAACAAACGGGGCCTAAGAGTTAGTAAGGAGATCTGCGCACCAGTTTAGAAGAGGATTAATAGCGTGGAGGAAGGGGAAGTGAGAAGGGTCATTATTTAAGGAGAACAAGATAATAAGGAGGAATATAAAACTATTTTTGTATAGCAAAATTGTCTTATTGATCAGTTTTTATTAACCTTAAAGAATTTTTGGTGCCATTGTTAATCCTAGTCAGTGAAAGATATCAGTTTACATAGTAAACCTATTTGAGAACCATTTCATTGAAACTAAATTAGAGGTTGGGGAAATAATTTTACTGTTTCCTATTTTAAAACCAAGACATGAAACCAAGTGAATTCTTCTGTAGCAATTCGTTTTAGATCTATTTTTTTTAAACTTTAAAACTTTGAAGGCGTTACATTAAACATTAAGGAATTGAATTTTAGTTGTTAATCTTAGAACCTAGACAAGGAAAAAAAGACAATACCACCAGAAATATGCCTAAAAACCATCAGATATGGTTATATTGAAATAACTTAGAAAACATGCTTCTGTTTTGTTCATTTCAAACTGCGATAGGAACTACATGAACTTCTTGTGGCATTAGCACGATTTCATAGAGATGGAATATAGATTCTTTTATTTTCCATGTTACTGATTATTTTGAGAGTACATTAATTCATAAGACATAAATGACAGATTGTTAGTAAAACCACATTTTCTTTATCATAGAGAATTGACTTTGTGAAATTTTAGTTATCATAAGGGTAAAAACTTAGTGAATGGAGTTTATTAGAAATGTGAATATATGTTATTTAGTATTACTTACTTTTGATTTTGAAAAGATATCTTGGGAAAGGGTGCTGAATATGAAGAAACAAAGAAGGGTAAATTTATTTATTTTACCTACCAGTAGAAATCTGGTTATTTTTATGCTTACGCCTAAGCTTTGTAAACACATAATAGATTTTGTGTTGGTTATTTTCTTTCTCTCTACCATATTTGTGTCAGTTCTACTTTATGTATGAAAAGTAGTTAGTTCACATCTTCCACTAGATTCCTTTATGATCCACCAGTGTCGAGTTGATAGGTTCCTTGAGCAGGGTCGGTGTGCTCTTCATTTCAGGATGAGCCCTGAGGGAGCTAACCACTCAGTGGTTGGGCGGAACAAACGCCTGGATCAAGTTTTTGTCTTGGGATTTTGCACATGGATGACTGACAGCCCAATGGAGTAGGAGACATGAATATGCAGATGGACGACTGGTAGTCTAATGAAATATATTTGTAGATATCTTGTATCATTATGACCTATTTGGTCTTGTACTCTATTGTATTTTTATTTGTGTACTTTGATGTATGATGTGCGATAGTTTGGTTGACATCTCTTATGTATTATTTACTCATGTTGTACTATTTGACAGTCTGGTCGATTCTATTTTGTACTTGGATGTTGATGACATTACTTTAGATTATTGTAATTTTTTTTTCATAGAAATGGAATTTATATTGTGGAAAAGTCTTTATTTCTTGTAGTCTTTGATTTTAGTTTGAATTTTCACATTTTCTATTGTAGAGCTTACATGTCTTTTATGAGTAAGATTCAGTCTTTACATATGGTATTAGAGCTATGTTTAAAATCTTTGACCTTGGCCTATTGTTGCTAAGCTGTGTACTCATGCTTGGTGTAGGAATTGAATAGTTACCATGCAAGCCCGAAATAGTAACAGGGTTGGATCTAGCAATGAACAGGTTAATGAGGAACCTAATCCAAGGCTAGATGAGATCCTAAACCTATTGGATGAATAGAGAAACCTCTTACAAAAACAAAGTGATCATATGGAACATCTTGAGTAGGATGCAAGTGGTAGACAAAATGAAGAGGTAAGAAGGAAGATGGAAGAGGATCAGAGACTTGAAGCTCACCTACGTGTACTTCTATTATTTTGCAAGAAGATTTACATAACTTTGTGAATAGAGCATCCATAATTTCTCATTCCGACATAATTTTTGCAGATGTTGAGTGGAAACTGGAAGAAGATATGAGGGTGAAAGATCAGCTGAAATTGGATGAGGACCAATGATTGGAAGCACTGAGAAAGGAAGAAGAAGATAGTAGGAATGAAGAGAAATAGAAACTGAATATAGATCATGGGGTTGCAGAAGTAACTAATAATAAGGGAAGGATAACATAGGAACTGAGTAAGGACCTCAAGAAGGTCGTACCTCCTAGATTTGATGGAAAAACCATCGGTGATGCTACAGAGGCATGTATAGTAGCCATGGAGAAGTATTTCCATGTTCGCAATCTTTCAGGTGAATCTAGAGCTATGTGGGGTTCTTTTTAATTAATTGGGGAAGTTGGTACCTAGTAGAATAATGAGATGGCAGAAAAGAGGATGCAATGTGGTGAGATCACTTGGGAGGACTTCCTTGTAATTTTCTGTAAGAGATGGCTACCTCAGTTGTTTTATGATAGGAAAGTAGCTGAATTCCAGAACCTGATACATTGAGAATTGATTGTTACTCAATACCATGAGAGATTCTACCACCTGGTTAATTATGTACCTCAGTATCAATAAGATGAGAGGTTTAGGACCCACAAGTTTATTCTTGGATTACGTCTAGAGATAGGATCTGAAGTTGACATGCATGAGCTTGAGGCTATGGAATTTGCATTCAGGAAGGCTTTGAGGCACAAGAAGAAACTACATGTATGTTCAATTAGAGTGAGTCAAAGGACTAGTGCACCTCAGGGATATAAGAGAAAGTTCCAAGATAACAAACCAAAAGACATTAGTCAACAACATGTGAAAAATGTGAGGGGCAGAGGCAAAGTTAATACAAAAAGGAACAACAATGGTGCTCAAAATTAGAATAGAGACAATAAAAAGAATGGCAATAGGAGGAATAAGCTTGATGGTAAACAAGGACGATGACATGGTTGCTTCAATTGTGGAGGTGACCACTATGCTAGTTTTTTTCCTCAGCAATCAGCCCATAGAGATGGGAAATAACCTCATACTCAACATCAGATTCATGCAGCTGTGAACCATAGACAAGCTAACTTTTAGGGGACACCTATTTAGATGGCCGGTAAGATTTTTGGTCATGATATTTATATTTTTATAGATACTAGGGAAACAAATTTTTTTATAGATCCTAGATTTATTTCTAAATTACCAGTTAGAGCAGGTTATATCTTAGAACCTTGGATGGTAGAATATGGAAATAAGGAAGAGCATAAGGTTGAGCAATGTTTATCTTGTAGTGAGATTAAACTTCCTGATTTTTGAATGCAAGTAAACTTATATGTTGCACCTTTAGGTTCCTATGATGTCATTTTGGGTATCAATTGGCTAACAGAGCATAAGGCTATAGTGAACTATAATGACAAAATAGTTGAATGCCTAGATGATACACATAATTCTACAATACTCTTTGGAGTAAAAAGGTCTTTTGAGATTAGATAGATTTCTGCCATGCAATTGAAAAAGGAAAAGAGGATGGGGTGTATGATGTATGTGGCTAATGTCAAATATCTTGACACTCCTAGTATAGAAGATTTCCCTATTTTGCAGGAGTTCAAAGATGTTTTTTCAGAAGAATTATTTGAGTTACCTCGAAGAGAGAATTTGATTTCTCCATCGATGTGATGCCTAGAATTGAGCCTCAAGCCAAGGCTCCATATATCATGACCACCACTGAAATGTATGAGTTAAAGATACAGTTTTAGGAACTCATGGAAAAAGGGTTCATTCGCCCTAGTTTATCACCATGGGGAGATCCACTAATCTTTGTGAAGAAGAAGGATGGTACCTTATGATTGTGCATAGATTACAGAATGCTCAATAAGGTTACCGTTAAGAACATATATCCTCTTCCATGAATAGATGATCTTTTTGATCAAATGAAGGGAGAAACTATGTTATCCAAGATTGATTTGAGATTTGGATATCATCAACTCCGGATCAAAGAGGACATATCCAAAATAGATTTCAAGACAAGGTATGGACATTATGAGTTTTTTGTCTTACCTTTTGGATTGACTAATGCACCAACAATTTTTATGAACTTGATGAATAGTGTATTCATGGATTGTCTGGATAAGTTTGTAGAGATATTCATTGATTAAATTTTGATTTATTCTAAGAACATGGAGGAACATGAGGAACATTTAAAGATATTTTTATAGCATCTAAGAGATAAGAAGTTGTATGGAAAGCTATCAAAGTATTCTTTCTATAAGAAAGAGATTCACTATTTGGGTCACATCATTTCTACAGATGGAATTGTAGTAGATCATGCAAAGATTGAAGCCATTCTTGAGTGGCCAACTCCTCAGAATGTTAGTGAAGTTAGAAGCTTCATGGGACTTGTAGGTTATTACAGGAAATTTGTGGAGGGATTGTCCAAGATTGCAACACCTATTACATCTCTTCAGAGGAAAAATAATTTATATATGAGTGGACTGATGTATGTGAGAGAGCATTCCAATTGCTGAAATAGAAACTCACATCCGCTCCTATCGTGAACATACCAGATCCTAATTTGGGCACTTTACACTTACCATTGATGCTTCAGGTGAAGGTCTTGGTGGTGTTCTTATGCAAGATGGTAATGTAGTGTCTTATGAGTTAGGAAAACTGAAACAATATGAGGTTAACTATGCACCTCATGACTTGGAATTGGCAGAAATTGTTCACGCTTTAGTGACGTGGAGACATTACCTTTTGGGTAAGTTATTTGAGTTGAAGACATATCACATGGGACTTAGGTATATCTTTACAAAACCTAATCTCAATGCTAGACAAAGATGCTAGTTGAAGTTTTTGAGTGGGTATGACTTCGGTATTGAGTATGTTAAAGGAAAAGAGAATAGAGTAGCTGATGCTCTAAGAAGAAGGCACATTTACGCTATATCTACTTCCAGGACTTGATTGAGAGAGCATGCATTAGAGAATATTTCAGGTGATGACCACTATGAGAGGGTCAAATCAGCTTTGCTTGTAGATCTATCAAATCACTGCTTTGACAGATACACTTTTGAGGATGATGGTATCATGAGATACCAAGATAGGATGTACATTCCTGACCGAGAAGGGTTGAGAAAGTTGGTTTGATAGGAGATGCATGGTACTCCATTTTTAGGACATCCAGGGGTAAACAAGATGATTTCCGATTTGAGGGTGTTGTATTTTTGGGCTAAATCAGGATGTGACATCTTTTGTAGTCTAGTGTTTAGAATTTTAGTGAATTAAGGCTGAACATGTCCACCCAGCAGGACTTTTATGCCCACATGATATACTAGAGTATAAACGGAAAGTCATTAGTATGGATTTTATCTAGGGTTTACCCATAACATGATGTAATCTTGGTTGTATTCGATAAACTAACCAAGGTAGCTAACGTTATTCCAGAGAGCTTAAGAGATGGATCTTTGGCTTTGGCCAAGAAGTTTGTTCAGGAGATTTTCAGATTACATGGAGTACCTAAGACTATCATATCCAATAGAGATACTAGGATGACATCAAGGTTTTGGACAACCTTGAATTCTTCTTGTGGAACTAGGTTGAATTTCAGTACCGCTTATCATCCACATACACATGGAAAAACTAAGAGAGTGAATCAAGTCATTGAGGATTTACTCTGTATGTATTGCATGGATCAACAATACAAGTGGGAAGAGTATCTTCCATTGGTGGAGTTTTCCTACAACAACTCTTACCATGCTTCTTTGGTAATGGCACCATTCGAGGCACTTTATGGATGGAAGTGTCACACTCCTATCAATTGGGATCATTTAGAGGACATGATCATTATTGGTCCTGATATGTTGAGAGAGATGGAATAGAAGATGAATTTGATTCGAGTTTAGTTAAAGGAAGAAGTTGATAGAAAAAAGATTTATGCAGATATGAACCACACTTTCAGACAGTTTCAGGAAGGTGACAAGGTTTTTTTGCGCATGAGACCACATAAAAGCTCAATCTCTTTTGGAAAGCCTTCAAAGCTTGCATCGAGATATGTGGGTCCATTTGATGTGTTGGAGGTCATCAACCCAGTTTCCTACATACTTTCTCTACCACCCGCTCTTTCCCAAATCCATAACATTTTTCATGTTTCTTTGTTGAAGCCCTACCATCCAGATGCATCTCATATCTTAGATTGACATGCATTGCAGGTTCAAGATCCGAGGGTGGTTCTGGTGCATCCTACCCACCTTGTTGATCAACGTACCATCAGGGATGTAGTTCAATATAAGGTCCAATGGGACCAATTTTCTGTTGACAGTGCTACTTAGCAAGATGTGAAAGACATGCATAGATCATTTCTACTATTTTTTTTTAATATTTTATTTATGTTTTAAATATTTGCATGAACTTATGTGTATGCTTTTGTCATACATCGGGTCGATGAATCCTCTTAGAGGGGAGGGATGTCATAACCCGATTTGATTCTCCTAGTTTTTAGGACTATTGTGCGACTATTTTAGACTTATGTTGACTTGGTAGAATGTTTGTTGACTCAATTCATTTGTAATAAATGATTTAGACATAGTTTTATGATGTTATGGAAATAGAATTTGCATTATGAAAATTATTTATGATTATCAATGAATGTTAATTATGTTATGAAATGAGTTATGCATTTTTATTTCGATTATGGGTTTAATGTACTAACCTACTGATGATCTTATGAGTTTGAGCATGAGTGATATGACACAAAGATGAAAATGTGATCGAGGTAGAGGGATTTATCTCTTCGACAGGGTTGAGATCGGAATAATGGTTGCAAGCTCACACCACATAGATTTTTGCTTACTTATAATGTGATTTTTCTTGCATGTGTGTATTAAGATTAAACTGAATGCGTGAGTTTTATCTGTATGTTAAGTCAACTTTATTACTTTATATAATAGTTGTAAATAATTTGAATTTTCAATTCTAAATTAGATTGGGCTAGTTTTTATTTATTTATCCTCATCTCATTATTGTCAAATTAAATATAGAATGAATAGTTAATTCTTTATATATATATATATATATATATATTTTAGTACTTATGTGATTGTTAAAAAAAACATAAATCCTTTTAAGCTCATGGTTTCAACAATTAGACTTTAGTAAACACAGCCTTATCTTTTTGAGTAACCGAGGCTTATATGCAATTTTGGGGGAAAATCGTGATTAAAAGAGGAACGTTGAGTTGAGCTCTTAATTTTTAGCTTGTTCACGCGCATGTAAAGGGTGAATGAGACTGTTACACCATACATTCTCGGAGGAGAATACCGATAATTGTAATATGATTATCGTTTCTTTTTGAAAAGGGAATTTACGCAAAGTTTAGAAGGCATTGCCTCCTGCCACATACCACAAGACGTTAGGAGGAAAAGAGAGAGAATTAAGAGTTAGTAAGGAGATCCGGGCGCCAATTTAGAAGAGGATTAATGTTGTGGAGGAAGGGGAAGTGAGAAGGGTCATTATTTAAGGAGCACATGATAATAAGGAGGAATAGAAAACTATTTTTGTATAGCAAAATTATCTTATTGATCAGTTTTTATTAACCTTAAAGAATTTTTGGTACCATTGTTAATCCTAGTCAGTGAAAGATATCAGTTTACATAGTAAACCTATTTGAGAACCATTTCATTGAAACTAAATTAGAGGTTGGGGAAATAATTTTACTATTTCCTATTTTAAAACCAAGACATGAAACCAAGTGAATTCTTCTGTAGCAATTCGTTTTAGATCTTTTTTTTTTTAAATTTAAAACTTTGAAGGTGTTACATTAAACTTTAAGGAATTGAATTTTAGTTGTTAATGTTAGAACATAGACAAGGAAAAAAAGACAATACCACAAGAAATATGCCTAAAAACCATCAGATATGGTTATATCGAAATAACTTAGAAAACATGCTTCTGTTTTGTTCATTTCAAACTATGACAGGAACTACATGAACTTCTTGTGGCATTAGCATGATTACATAGAGATGGAATATAGATTCTTTTATTTTCCATGTTACTGATTATTTTGAGAGTACATTAATTCATAAGACGTAAATGGAAGATTGTTAGTAAAACCATATTTTCTTTATCATAGAGAATTGACTTTGCAAAATTTCAGTTACAATAAGGGCAAAAACTTAGTGAATGGATTTTGTTAGAAATGTGAATATATGTTATTTAGTATTACTTACTTTTGATTTTGGAAAGATATCTTGGGAAAGGGTGTTGAATATGGAGAAACAAAGAAGGGAAAATTTATTTATTTTACCTACCAGTAGAAATATGGTTATTTTTATGCTTAGGCCTAAGCTTTGTAAACACATAATGGATTTTGTGTTGGTTATTTTCTTTTTCTCTACCATATCTGTGTCAGTTCTACTTTATGTATGAAAAGTAGTTAGTTCACAACTTGCACCAGATTCCTTTCTGATCCATTAGTGCCGAGTTGATAGGTTCCTCGAGTAGGGTCGATGTGCTGTTCATTTCAGGATGAGCCCCACGGGAGCTATCCACTTAGTGGTTGGGAGGAAAAAATGCCTAGATCACATTTCCATCTTGAGATTTTGTACATGGATGACTGGTAGTCCAGTGACATAGGAGACATGAATATGCAGATGGACAAATGATAGTCTAATGACATATATTTATAGATATCTTGTATCATTACGACCTATTTTGTATTGTACTCTATTATATTTGTATTTGTGTACTTTGATGTATGATGTGTGATAGTTTGGTTGGCATCCCTTATGTATTATTACTCATGTTGTACTATTTGACAGTTTGGTTGATTTCTATTTTGTAATTGGATGTTGATGACATTACTTCAGATTATTGTAATTTATTTTTCATAGAAATGGAATTTATATTGTGGAAAATTCTTTATGTCTTGTAGAATTTGATTTTAGTTTTACTTTTTAAGTTTTTTGTTGTAGAGATTACATGTCTCTTATGAGTAAGAATCAGTCTTTACATATGGTATCAGAGTTGTGTTTAAACACTTGGACCTTGGCCTACTATTGCTAAGTCGTGTACTCATGCTTGGTGCAATAATTGAATAGTTACCATGCAAACCCGAAATAGTAACAAGGTTGGACATAGAAATGAATGGGTTAATGAGGAACCTAATCCAATGCTAGATGAGATCCTAAACCTCTTGGATGAATAGAGAAACCTCTTACAACAATAAAGTGATCATATGGAACATCTTGAAAAGGATGCAAGAGGTAGACAAAATGAAGAGGTAAGAAGGAAGAGGGAAGAGGATCAGAGACTTGAAGCTCAATGGAAACTGGAAGAAGATATGAGGGTGGAAGCTTAGAGGAAACCTGATGAGGACAAATGATTGGAAGCACTGAGAAAGGAAGAAGAAGATAGGAGGAATGAAGAGCAACAAAAATTGAATGAAAATCAAGGGAAGGATAGCAGAGGAACTGAGTAAGGACCTCAAGAAGGTTGTACATCCTACTTTCGATGGAAAAACCATTGGTGATGCTATAGAGGCATAGATAGTATCCATGGAGAAGTATTTCCACGTTCACAATCTTTAAGGCAAATCTAGAGCTATGTGGGGTTCTTTTCAATTGATTGGTGAAGCTACTACTTGGTGGAATAATGAGATGACACAAAAGAGGATACAACCCGATGAGAACACTTGGGAGGAATTCCTTGTACTTTTCCATAAGAGATGGCTACCTCATTTGTTTTATGACATGAAAGTAGCTGAATTCTAGAACCTGATACATGGAGTATTGACTGTTACTTAATACCATGAGATATTCTCCTACCTAGTTAATTATGTACCTCAGTATCAACATGATGAGCAGTTCATAACACACAATTTTATTCTTGAATTACATTTAGAGATAGGATTTGATGTTGACATGCATGATCCTGAGACTATGGACTTTGCATTCAGGAAGGCTTTGAGGAAAGAGAAAAAAACTACAACATGTATATTCAATTAGAGTGAATCAAAGGACTAGTAAACCTCAGGAATATAAGAGAAAGTTCCAAGATAAGAAACTAAAAGACACTAGTCGGCATCAGGTGCAGAATATGAGGGGAAAGGTAAAAGTTAATACAAGAAGGAACAACAATGGTGCTCAAAATTAGAATAGAGACAATAACAAGAATGACAAAAGGAGGAATAAGCCTGATGGTAAAGAAGAACCATGAGATGATTGCTTCACTTGTGGAGGTGAACAATATGTTAGTTTTGTCCTGAATGATCAACCCATAGAGATGGGAAAGGACCTCAGAATCAACATCAGATTTATGCAGCTGTAAACCATAGACAAGCTAACTTTTAGGGGACACCTATTCAGATGGCCGATAATCTTTTTGGTCATGATATTTCTATTTTGATAGATGGGTATGTGTAGGATCATGGTATGCCAAAAAGTGGCGATGTGAAAAAAACTTATTTTCATTCGTCCAAAAGCACACAAATGCATATGTTGACTTTTTAGTAGGCCTGGGTGTCAGTACACCTAGCCAAGCCAAAAGCCAAAGAAAAAGGTTTAATCAGATATCCGATATTATCAGATATCCGATAATATTGAATATCTGATATTTGCCAGTAAATATAACTCTATACCCCTAGCCGCGTTCAACATTTTCACTTTGAAAACGTGAACACGGCTGAGGGTTTCAGATATCTACTTTGCAATCACCTATCCGATTCTGCTAAAATCTAAGGTAATCCCAATCTTCAAATTTTTATTGTGTTTATTGTTTTTTAATAGAAATTTATAGTTTTTATATAAAAATTAGCCGTTTAAATGAGTTGTTGTATTGTTTTTTAAAATTCATTGTAATTATCTATTTGTTTTTTCATTGTAATCAGACATGGAATCAAAAAACCCTCCTAATGATCCCGCAAACAATCCAGAACCACCTCTAGAAGACGTACCTGTCACAAACACTTGTTGTTTAGAGGATCTAATAGGAGATAATCTAAATGAACTTAGAGAATTTCAAACCACCTATGCCAATATCCCCACATTGCGCCCCATGTTTACGACATTGAACTCAATTATTGAAAACATGGAGAAACTTACACATCAACATAGTGCTGCACTTCTTTGACGCGATTCCATGCACGCCTAGTTTGACGATGGGCTTGATTATGATCAAATCATGAACCTAAATATAACAAAATATGACATAGCTAATCTTTTTGTGGATCCTAAAACTGATCTAAAAGTAGACCCTAAAAAAAACAAGTTGTCAATTAAATGGTGCACAAATAGTGCAATATGTGACAACTTTTGGGATCGTTGGTGGATGGTTTTTGATAGACCACCTCACAACAATTTGGATGTCCCATTTTATTTTATTAAAAAATTGTATGCTGAATTTGTGCTCGCTCACAAGGTGAATTATTAGAGTATGAGACTTAACCAGGGTGTAGGTTTAGGCACTCCTCAGGACAGGCCATGGGCACAGTGGGTGAAATTCCGCACATATGTTCCCCCTCCCAAGATTTCACCACCTCCCATAGTGCAACATCCTGACATTATTGCTGAGGCCGACTCATAGACTATTCGAGCCATTCACACCTTGAGTGATCTGCTGGTTATGTAGAGCATGACATTGTTGCCTCCTCGTCCTGATGCTTCTGGTGCTTCCATATCCTCCATGAGCTCACATGTTTGTGTGCCCCACACTTGTATTGTATGCAATAATATGAGCTTAGGTCCCCTAACTGATAGTGATGCATATAATTTTGCCTTCGAGGTGGATGATTCTACATAGCACACTACAAGCATTGAAGCAGCTCATGGAGATGTGCATCGGGAGCCTACAGAGCCATGAACTCCCACTATTATGGTAAGGGTAAACAGTTCACTTTTTACATTGTATTTAAATTTTATTGTTCGTATTTTTAGTAGAATTTCCTTATAATAATTTCTCACTTATGTCTTTTTATGTGTTACATTTATGTTCAATTGATGATAGAGGAGGAGATGGCACAGGTGGAGGGGTCCACGCTTTCGGCAATATCATTTGGTCTTGACACGTCCACAGTACATATGTTTTAATGTACTCATTGGTTTCCTTTAAAATTATGATAATAGTATATGTACATTGTTTTCTAATTTTTATGATAATCTTTTACATACTGATGCAGGTGTCACCAGTTGCCACTGGGGGGCAATGTGAGGGGGTGCAGGTGTTAGCCGTTGACAAGGGAAAGGTAATTACGTAATTTAGTTTGTTTATGCATACATGTATACTTGTCAGTTGTGCGAACTTATTTTTAATTTGCATGGTTTATTTGACAAAGAGTGGCATATGATGATTCAGTGAGACCCTATCATCACGATAGAGTCACAGGCATATACATTCGCAGTGATAGCCCCACGGTACTTACATTTCTAAAGTTATTTGTGTTTATTTTAATATCAAGTATATATATTATGGTCAAATTATGATAGTATGAAGTATATGTTTGACTTTTGTAGGTCACTCATAGTTTGAGGGAGGCAAAACGCCAAGGGTTTGTATCGCTAATGACTTAGCCAACAATCCCTAAAGAAAGTTCAACACAGGTAAGTTTTAATGTTAATTCAGTTATTTTGTAAACATATATTTGCTACCAAGTATTTAACATTTATAAATAGTATAACTCATAGATCAATCTCATGTTTGCAAACATATACATGTGGGAGTCGACATTGGTGGCATTAATCCTGTGCTACCAAGGACATATATTAGGTCTCTTGTCCGCAGGAGGAGACAGAGAGGTGAGGTATATGAGAGTTCAATTTTAGTTTAAATTTTGTTTATTATTGTTGACTATGATTCTAAATTTTAATCTAACTCGGGGTTTCACTTTTGTGTTTGAATGCAGGATCCATCAGAGCCAAAGAGTACTTCAAAGAGGCTGCATTTTGATGATCCACCAGTAGAATAGGATGTCCTAGAAACATTTGTAGTTGAACTTCTTATTTTGAGATGTCATATGATAGATTTTGAGATGGTGTATGCCACATTGTATCTAGATTTGTTGACATGTAAATATGTACAGAATTATTGTTCATTTTGATATATATGAAACTTGATATTCGATCCAATTTTTTAATTACATGTGTTCATTTATTCATCATTAGTATGTAAATATGCTTGTGTGTATGTACTCATGTGTACAATTTATGCCTTAAGTATATTCATGTATATTCAAGTACATTCTTCATAACCTAAATTCATGTGTATGGGCTACGTGCATGACTTAAGTGAATTCATGTGGTATGCTTTATAATCTATGTGCTACATGTATGCTTCATGACTTAAGAAAATTTATGTGTATGCTTTATGTGCTACGTGTGTTCACATGTGTAATTCATCATTTGAGGTATATAAGGATGATACATTGTTAGTATCATCCTTCCATGAAATCTAGGCCTTTAAGTCCATGGAAAGGATCAAGGTTACAAGTTACACTTCCAAAACAAAAGAAAACTAATAAAAATAATAATTTATGTGATTTCCACTATTGATGATTCCTTTGACCTTCTTGAACCTTTGATTTTCATTAAGTGACTTCAATGTCTAACTCAACTCGAGGATTCTACAAACAACTTGGAATCCACTCAAGGAGTTAACCTCACTCAAGGATCTAGTAGAGTTCTCTCACTTATTGATCAATCCCACAACCATGCTCATGAGTTCACTATCTCATTTCCTTACACCAATCTCTCCAAGTGGTGAAGAAACCCATCGGTGCAACTTTCAACTAACCCTCACTGCAAGTTTTGGCATCAAGTGAGACTGGAGTGCCAAATTCAAAAAAATTTGAATCTCCCAAAATGGAGAGAGGTTATTGTAGGTCTCAGAAACATGGTCTTGTAGCATCTCATAGATCACCAATACCTCTCATGGGGTTCGAGATACAAGCCTCAAAATTTTGCTCCCCAATCATGCTTAGTGCACCTTGGGGACACTTTGGTCCGACGTGGTCCAGAATGTTCTAGTGACTCAGTGGTCAAAATGGGGTTGTCCCTAGCATTTACCCACCCAATCAGAGCTAATGGTGCAATGCATTTGGTGCCAGGATGAATGGTTGGGAAGAAACCCATTGGTGCAACTTTCAACTGACCCTCACTACAAGTTTTGGCATCAAGTGAGACTGGCATGCTAAATTCAAACAAATTTGAATCTCCCAAAATGGAAAGAGGTTATTGTAGGTCTCAAAAATATAGTCCTGTAGCATCTCATAGATCACCGATACCTCTCATGGGGTCAGACATATGAGCCTTGAAAGTTCGCTACCCAATCATGCTTAGTGCACCTTGGGGACACTTTGGTCCGGTGTGGTCTAGAACGTTCTAGTGACTCAATGGTCTAAACGGGGTTATCCCTAGTGTTTACCTACCCAACTGGAGCTAATGGCGCAGTCCATTCAGTGTCTGGATGAATGATTTGGAAGAAACCTATTGGTACAACTTTCAACTGACCCTCACTGCAAGTTTTGGCATCAAGCAAGACTGGCGTGCCAAATTCAAACAAATTTGAATCTCCCAAAATGGAGAGAGGTTATTATAGGCCTCAGAAATGAAAATTTGTAGCATCTCACAAATTGTCGATACCTCTCACGGGGTCTGAGATACGAACCTCAAAAGTTTTCTGCCCAATCATGCTTAGTGCACCTTGGGGACACTTTGGTCCGGCATGGTCCGGAACATTCTAGCAACTCAATGGTTAAAATGGGGTTGTCTCTAGTGTTTACCCACCCAACTGGAGCTAATGGCATAGTCCATTTGGTGCCGGGATGAACAGTTTGGGAGAAACCCATTGGTGCAACTTTCAATTGACCCTCACTGCAAGTTTTGGCATCAAGCGAGACTGGCGTGCCAAATTCAAACAAATTTAAATATCCCAAAATGGAGAGAGGTTATTGTAGGCCTAAAAAATGAAATCTTGTAGCATCTCACAGATTGTTGATACCTCTCATGAGGTCCGAGATACGAGCCTCAAAATTTTTCTGCCTAATTGTGCTTAGTGCACCTTGGGGACACTTTGGTCCGGCATGGTCTGGAACATTCTAGCGACTTAGTGGTCAAAATGGGGTTGTCCCTAGTGTTTACCTGCCCAATTAGAGCTAATGACATAGTCCATTAGGTGTCGAGATGAACGGTTTGGAAGAAACCCATTGGTGCAACTTTCAACTAACCCTCACTACAAGTGTTGGCATCAAGTGAGATAGGAGTGCCAAATTCAAAAAAATTTGAATCTCCCAGAATGGAGAGAGGTTATTTTAGGCCTTAGAAACATGGTCTTGTAGCATCTCACAGATCATTGATATCTCTCATGGGGTCCAAGATATGAGCCTTGAAAGTTCATTGCCCAATCATGCTTAGTGCACCTTGGGGACACTTTGGTCCGGCATGGTCTGGAATGTTCTAGTGACTCAGTGGTCGAAACAAGGTTGTCCCTAGAATTTACCTACCCAACCGGAGCTAATGGCACAGTCCATTTGATATCGGGAAGAACGGTTTGGAAGAAACCCATTGGTGCAACTTTCAACTCACCCTCACTGCAAGTGTTGGCATCAAGCGAGACTGGAGTGCCAAATTCAAACAAATTTGAATATCCTAGAACGGAGAGAGGTTATTGTAGGCCTCAGAAATATGGTCCTATAGCATCTCACAAATTGTTGATAACTCTCACGAGGTCCAAGATACAAGCCTCAAAAGTTCATTGCCCAATCGTGCTTAGTGCACCTTGGGGACACTTTGGTCTGGCATGGTCTGGAACATTCTAGTGACTCAGTGGTCGAAACAAGGTTGTCCCTAGTGTTTACCTACCCAACCAAAGATAATGGCATAGTCCATTTGATACTGGGATGAACGGTTTGCAAGAAACCCATTGGTGCAACTTTCAACTGACCCTCACTGCAAGTTTTGGCATCAAGCGAGATTGGCGTGCCAAATTCAAAAAATTTGAATCTCCCAGAATAGAGAGAGGTTATTGTAGGCCTTACAAACATGGTACTATAGCATCTAATGGATCACTGATACCTCTCACGAGGTCTGAGATATAAGCCTCAAAAGTTTGTTGCCCAATCGTGCTTAGTGCACCTTGGGGACACTTTGGTTCGGCGTGGTCTGGAACATTCTAGCGACTCAGTGGTCAAAATAGGGTTGTCCCTAACATTCACCTACCCAATTGGAGCTAATGGCATAGTCCATTCGGTGCCGAGATGAACAGTTTAGAAGAAACCCATTGGTGCAACTTTCAACTGACCCTTACTGCAAGTTTTGGCATCAAGCGAAACTAGCATGCCAAATTCAAAAAAAATTGAATCTCCTAGAACAAAGAGAGGTTATTGTAGGCCTAAAAAATGCAGTCCTGTAGCATCTCACGGATTGCTGATACCTCTCACGGGGTCTGAGATATGAGCCTCGAAAGTTCATTGCCCAATCGTGCTTAGTGCACCTTGGGGACACTTTGGTTTGACGTAGTTTGGAACGTTTTAGTGATTCAGTGGTAGAAATAGGGTTTTCCCTAGCATTCACCCACCCAGCCAGAGATAATGGCATAGTCCATTCGGTGCCAAGATGTAATCCTTGAACACTATCCCTTCACCCTAGGTAATCATCATTTTACTTTGGACATATTTGACCAATTTTGACTCAATGACTCCAACTATTACATCATTTGACAATACAAATGTACATGGAATTAAGACAATACAAATGTAAGGATAAAAAATTAAGATGATACAAATTATATAAGGATACAACATTCATAGTAAGGAAACACATTTTTTGCACTTTACATGACATTAAGACGATACAAATGTGGGCTCTTAATATTTGCAAATCAACCCCATGGGCTCTTTTATATTTCAAATTTTGCATCTAATTTTGCATATACAAAATTTGGCATCTAAATATGCACATTACATTCGATTGTTTTTTTTATATACAAAATTTGGCATCTAAATATGCACATTACATTCGATTGTTGTTTTTATATACAAAATTTGGCATCTAACTATGCACATTACATTTGATTGTTGTTTTCATATACAAAATTTGGCATCTAAATATGCAAATTACACATCTATATATAAAAAATAAGTCTTCAAATGCAGGAATGCCATTATTTCTAATCATATATGTGCGCATCCATGTTCCCGCAACAACATGTGATCCTGCTGGATATGTGAACATATCATCATCTATCGTCAGTTGTGCAAGTTTCTACTTTCCTCATACACAATGTGCTAACCAATAATTCGATCTCTCATCATTGCCTTATGGTGCAACCAATGCAAAAACATGTCTTGGCTATAGAAGATCTGAAAGATGGTTGTAGTCAAGTGAACAATCCATGTCATCATTTATTATAGAGACTATGAGAGATAAAGGAGTAAGATAATGTGGAACCCATGTATCAACCCACTCACTTGACTCACACTGATCCCAATCACACAGAAGACAACTTAGACAATAACAAGCCAACTCTCGTGTCCAAATGGTCCATGTACTAGCATCTAAGCTTCGAAATGAATGCATTTTTGAAGAATCTTTCATAGTTTGACAATCCAACCTATCTCCTATTGTGCCCAACTCAACCAACCAAAAGAGTCTGTGCACCGCTAAATCAAGAGTCCCCCCTATGACAATGTACTAGCATCTGAGCTTTGAAATGAATGCATTTTTGAGGAATCTTTCACAGTTTGACAATCCCACCTATCTCCTATTGTGCCCAACTCAACCAACCAAAAGAATTTGCGCACTACTGAATCAAGAGTCCCCCTTGAACCAAATTTTGTTTTATTATACAAAATTTGGCATCTAAATATGCACATTACATTTGATTGTTGTTTTTAAATACAAAATTTGGCATCTAACTATGCACATTGCATTCAATTTTTGTTTATATATATATAATTTGGCATCTAAATATGCAAATTACATAACTATATATAAAAAATAAGTCTTCAAACATAGGAATGCCATTATTTCTAATCATATATGTGTGCATCCATGTTCCCACAACAACATGTGATCCTGTTGGATATGTGAACATATCATCATCTGTTGTTGGTTGTGCAAGTTTCTGCTTTCCTCGTACACAATGTGCTAACCAATAATTCGATCTCTCATCATTCCCTAATGGTGAAACCAATGCAAAAACATGTCCTGGTTGTAGAAGATCTGAAAGATGGTTGTAGTCAAGTGAACAATCCATGTCATCATTTATTACAGAGACTATGAGAGATAAAGGAGTAAGATAATGTGGAACCCATGTATCAACCCACTCACTTGACTCACACTAATCCCAATCACACTAAAGACAACTCAGACAATAACAAGCCAACTCTCATGTCCAAATGGTCCATGTACTAGCATTTGAGCTTTGAAATGAATGCATTTTTAAAGAATCTTTCATAGTTTGACAATCCAACCTATCTCCTATTGTGCCCAACTCAACCAACTAAAACAATCTACGCACCGCTGAATCAAGAGTCCCCCTTGTGACAATGTTGAAGTACACCAATCAACAATAGAATGAGCATTAATGATTTTTGCACCTAAAATCCTCAGTTTCTCCTTAACTAGAGCTCTCTTTACGCATGCACCTACTCCATCATGCTCCCATTTTCCATGACCAGCCTAAAAAAAACTCCAAATATGAGGTACACCTCTCTCTACATGCATTCTACATAACCAATAAAACATACGAGCATTTTTTAATTGACCTATGCAATTATCTGACCAAATGAGATGTCTATCCATAGCAATATTATTTTACCGCACCCACTCAAAATAATTCTCAAAGAAATGTTGGACAAACTCAGATGAGTGCGATCTATCATCGCTCATATAAAAATGGTACTCTGATTATCTTTTGGTCATCTTCTGTACTATTAGGGGAATGTCTATATGTTATGTGCAAAAAAATAGAAACCTAAATAGAATTGTAATATTGAGCTTGCAACTCATTTTGGGGCTGCAATGTATAGTTCTCTGCAAAGTTAACAACCGATATAATAGTGCCAACCGGGAAAGTGTCCTTACACATCCTGAATTGTTGATCCAACCACTGAGACCTGTGACTATGCCTTGCATACTTTTAAAAAATATTCTTCCTGAAATCTGAAATAAAATCAGCTACATTGCATTCTTTTGTAACCAACTCACATCTAGAGCCTTCACCTCCACTTTTTAATGTATATTTAATGGTTTCATATACCTTTTTGTGGACAATTGTCTTTCCAAAATCATGCTCCCAGCCCTCATGAAAAAATTCAACAAACTTCACTAGCCCACCACACTCTGAGCACTTGTCATTTAAGCAATCTTTTCTATAAAATAAACATCCATCATCTCTAGGACATAAAAAATGATCTAGCAAGTCTCTTGATGATTTTGGAAGAGCACTTGCACCACACTCCTCCAAAATTTCACTAGTATGCAAAGTAGAATGAATGGATCATAACACTTCATGGTGCATTGAAAACTCCACATGATATTTGCAACAACAAGTATTTCAAATCTTAAGAGGCACACACAAAAAAGGCTTCAGGGCTTCAAAATCTCTTTGCGATGTTTGCAATGTTGGATGTGTCTCACAAATTTTTTTGACCAACATTGTTTGACTCACCTCCAAATAATGTTTGGGATGCGGGGTGCGGTCTTGAATGCCAATTCTCAACTTCAAGACATCCTTTACATTTGGTGACACTCTTGAGTTAGATTGCCAAAATAGTTGAATTTGATCCTTCATAGCATCGATAAGCTTCTTATCACAATGTGAAAGTTTCCCACCATAAGACCATGTATCATTTTGAAGAGGATCATCAAGTCTTTCTCTTCTTGCAAGTGCTCTATCCAAAGTTTTATGATTTAGATTCAAGTCAAAACAAGTTTGTCTCATCAAACGAGCCTTTCTCAAATGATGACTTACTAAGGAGGTTGTAATAACCCTCCTAGTGGCTCTCTTATCTTTTTCCTTGGTAGTCTTCCCAATGGAATTGAGAGCACAAAAAAGATTTATCACAATAATAGCATTCCACTCCTTTTTCTTGTTCACACTAATCTTCAATTTGACTAGTATACGTCTCATCTTCTGCATCTTTAACAATTGCATAAACATTTGACATTGCTCAACCAACATCTTGTGGCTAAAAAATTGATCAAAAAGTTTTAAAACCCACAACCGAATGGTTCTTTCTGATCTCTTGCCATCGAAATTGCTCATTATGTTCTTATCAATTTCAAGTAACCATTTAGTTCTTCTTGAAGGTCTCAATTTTGAAGTTTGTCTTTCTTCCTTCGAAGGGACTTCATTTCTCATATAATTTGGAGATGTGTAATGTTGATTTGGTTGTTCTGCACCATTATCATTGTCAATTCCTTCATATTCAATCGATGGATTATCATTGACAATGTCCACACTTCCACTGGCCACATCTACATGTTCATTTTCAAAACCTACATTTTCATCTTCAAAACCTAAATTCTTATTTTCAAAACCTACATTTTCATCTTCAAATTCATGTTCTTTACTTGAAACCACATTCAAAGGTGGGTCTATGCCAACATCTTCATTGATATTTAACATACCTTGTCTCTTGTTCTGATGGGCAACCCTATCCATTTCTCTATACACTTCAACATCTTCATTTTTGAGTTTCCTCTTCCGTTTATGCTTTCAACGACTACTACTCCCCATAGTTAGACCAAAAAGATGATGCAAATACCTTTGGTAATAGAGAAAATCCAACCAAAAAGTGGATTTTTGTCTTCGCTAGAGACAAAACATGATTTCCTACAACTTGAATCCCGTAATTCAGCAAAAAAACATGACTCTCTGGAGAGACCCAGAGAATACTATTTTTTCTTTCCATCAGTAAAAAGAATCAGATATTTGAAACTATCAGATATCTGATATCTCCCGCCAAAATATCTCTCTCTCTCTCTCTCTCTCTCTCTCTCCCCTTCCCCTTCCCCTTCCCCTTTCTCTCTCTCTTACTATCTCCCCTCCCCCTGCTCTCTCTCTCTCTCTCTCTCTCTCTCCCTCTCCCTCCCCCTCCCTTAGGTATAATATTGAACATATAATATAAATATTTAATAAGTTAATATTATACTATTATACAATAGAGAAATAAATAATAATAATATAATACATGCTATTATAAAAATTTATATTATAATAGTAATGCTCTGCAATGAAACCCTAAAGCTGACGCCGCCGGAAGTGTGAAGAAGGATTTTTTTGGCAATCAAAATCTTTTAAAGAGGTCATTAAGACAGGTAAATATTCTAGTTTTGAGTTCCCATTATTAAATGCTATGCTATTATTATTTAATATTAATATTAAAAATAATAATTTACAATATATAACTTAAAATTGAAAAAAATACTCAATTGAATTAATATTAACATAAAATGAATACAATTTAATATAACACACTTAATATTACCATAAAAAAAATACATTTAATATGAAACTTGAATTTGAGAAAAGTAGTGCAACTGAAATTTCAAAATAGGCGGGAAGTTTCGGATATCCGATATTATCGGATATCCAAAAATTTTGGATATCCAATTAGGCTTGGGATTTGCTTGGGCAATACCAAATGTGGGTGGTCAACCCTTTAGGTGTGTTTCAAGAGATAGTTTCTAATATCGAGACTTCGACCATGTAGCTGACGACTATTTTTTCACCCAAAATTGATGAAATGAAAAGGGTTTCTTAAAGACATTATCAGCTTTCCATCAATATAATTGTTGTCAAATTTTGAGTTCAGTAAGTAATTATTACTTATTTTTCAATTGAGTTATCTTTAAAGTCGTAATTGACATACTGATTGAAAAACAACTATAACTTTCAAAACGTTTAACCTTTTTGAAATCTGAAACATGTATCACATTCTATGCTTCGGCTACTATAAGGAAAAAAAAATTCAATTTTGTAAAGTTTAGAATTAGTTAAGGTGGTCAGACACGAGATTTTTTTTATTCTGAAAAAGTTGTAGTAGAAAATTCATAATTAATTATTTATTTGGCAAAAAATTAAAAAAAAATATGCGTCACATCCGTGAATGAGTCTACTACTTATATCTAGAATCTTGGGAAAATATATCATCATTTGATTGTGATTAAGGTGGTCAGACATACACATGCTTTTTAATCTTTTCCCTGAAATTTTCGTACTACTGAATTGAAATCTAAAATTTTGAACAATTAGATAAAAAAATTTCAGACAAGGGCTAGTAGTTTAGAAACTAAATTCAATTTCTTACAGATTCTATTCTTACAAATTTTTCACATAAGGTCCATAAGATGTTCAACTTTTTACGTCAAGTTGACTAACCCTGATTTTTTGATTTTTCATTGCCACTTAAGGCCATAGTTTGGTATACCATGATCTTGCACATACCCAGATACTGGAGCAGCAAAATGCTTTATAGATCCCAGAGTTGTTTCTAAATTACCAGTTAGAGTAGGTTATATGTTAGAACCTTGGATGGTAGAATATGGAAATAAGGCAGAGCATAAGGTTGAGCAATGTTTAGCTTGTAGCGAGATTAAACTTCCTAATTTTCAAATGCAAGTAAACTTATACGTTGCACCTTTAGGTTCCTATGATGTCATTTTGGGCATCAATTGGATAACAAAGCATACGGCTATAGTGAACTATAAGGACAAAATAGTTGAATGCCTAGATGATATAGGTAATCCTGTAGTACTCTTTGGAGTAAAAAGGTTGTTTGAGCTTAGACAGATTTCTTCCATACAATTGAAAAAGGCAAAGAGGAAGGGGTGTATGATGTATGTGGCTAATGTCAAATATCTTGACACTCCTAGTATAGAAGATTTTCCTATTTTGTAGGATTTCAAGGATGTTTTTTCAAAACAATTATTTGAGTTACGTCCGAAGAGAGAATTTGATTTCTCCATCGATGTGATGCCTAGAACTGAGCCTCAAGCCAAGGCTCCATATAGCATGACCAACACTAAAATGTATGAGTGAAAGATGCCTTTGCAAGAACTCATGGAAAAAGGGTTCATTCACCCTATTTTATCACCATGGGGAGCTCCAGTAATCTTTGTGAAGAAGAATAATGGTACCTTGTGATTGTGCATAGATTATAGAATGCTCAATATGGTTACCATTAAGAACAAATATCCTCTTCGACGAATATATGATCTTTTTTATCAAATGAAGGGAGCAACTATGTTCTCCAAGATTGATTTGAGATTTGGATATCATCAAATCCGAATCAAAGAGGAGGACATATCCAAAACAACTTTCAGGACAAGTTATGGACATTATGAATTTGTTATCTTACCTTTTGGATTGACTAATGCGCCAACAATTTTTATGAGCTTGATGAATAGTGTATTCAGGGATTGTTTGGATAAGTTTGTAGAGATATTCATTGAATAAATTTTGATTTATTCCAAGAACATGGAGGAACACAAGGAACATTTGTGGATAGTTTTACAACATCTGAGAGACAGGAAGTTGTATGGAAAGCTATCGAAGTGTTCTTTCTATAAGAAAGAGATTCCCTATTTGGGTCACATCATTTCTATAGATGGAATTATAGTAGATCCTACAAAGATTAAAGCCATTCTTAAGTGGCCAACTCCTCAGAATGTCAGTGAAGCTAGAATCTTAATGGGACTTGTAGGTTATTACAGGAAATTTGCGGAGGGATTCTCCAAGATTGTGACACCTATTACATCTCTTCAGAGGAAAGGGAAAATATATGAGTGGATTGATGTATGTGAGAGAGCATTCCAGTTTTTGAAACATAAACTCACATCCACTCCTATCTTGAACATACCAGATCCTAATGGGCACTTTACAGTTATCACTAATGCTTCATGTGAAGGTCTATAAGGTAGTGTCTTATGAGTTAGGAAAACTGAAATAGTATGAGGTTAACTATGAACCTCATGACTTGAAATTGGCAGTAATTATTCATGCTTTAGTGATGTGGATACATTACCTTTTGGGTAAGCCGTCTGAGTTGAAGATATATCACATGGGACTTAGGTATATCTTCACACAACCTAATCCCAATGCTAGACAAAGACATTGATTGAAGTTTTTGAGTGGGTATGACTTTGGTATTGAGTATATTAAAGGAAAAGAGAATAGAGTAGTTGATTCTCTAAGCAGAAGAAGGCACATTTCTGCTATATCTACTTCTAGGACTTGATTGAGAGAGCATGTGTTAGATAATATTTCAGGTGATGACCACTATGAGAGGGTCAAATTATCTTTTCTTACAGAACCATTAGATCACCTCTTTGACAGATACACTTTTGAGGATGATGGTATCGTGAGATACCAAGATAGGATGTACATTCCTAACCGAGAAGGGTTGAGAAAGTTGGTTTTACATGAGATGCATTGTACTCTATTTTTAGGATATCCAAGAGAAAATAAGATGATTGCCAATTTGAGGTTGTTGTATTTTTGGCTAGGGCTAAAGCAGGATGTGACAACTTTTGTAGCCCAATGTTTAGAATGTCACTCAGTTAAGGCCCAACTGATTATTTTATTTTCCATGTTACTGATTATTTTGAGAGTACATTACTTCATAAGACATAAATGAAAGATTGTCAGTAAAACCACATTTTCTTTATCATACAGAATAGACTTTGTGAAATTTCAGTTACAGCAAGGGTAAAAACTTAGTGAATGAAGTTTGTTAGAAACACCGATATATGTTATTTAGTATTACTTACTTTTGATTTGGGAAAGATATCTTGCAAAAAGGTGTTGAATATAGAAAAATAGAGAAGGGTAAATTTATTTATTTTACCTACCAATAGAAATTTGGTTATTTTTATGCTTAGGTCTAAGCTTTGTAAACACATAATGGATTTTGTGTTGGTTATTTTCTTTCTCTCTTCCATATCTATGTCAATTCTATACTTTATGTATGAAAAAGTAGTTATTTTGTAGCTTGCACCAAATTCTTTTCTGATCTATTAGTGCTGAGTTGATAGATTCTTTGAGAAGAGTCGGTGTGCTCTTCATTTCAAGATGAGCCTCAGGGGAGCTAACCACTCCATGGTTGGGTGGAATAAACTCTTGGATCATATTTCCATCTTGAGATTTGAAGATAGATGACTGACAGTCTGATGGCATATGAGACAAGACTATGTTGATGGACGACTGATAGTCTGATGACATATATTTGTAGATATCTTGTATCATTACGACCTATTTGGTCTTGTACTCTATTGTATTTGTATTTGTATTTGTGTACTTTGATGTATGATGTGCGCTAGTTTGGTTGACATCCCTTATGTATTATTTACTCATGTTGTACTTTTTGACAATTTGGTCAATTTCTATTTTGTACTTTGATTTTGATGACATTACTTTAGATTATTGTAATTTCTTTTTCATATAAATAGAATTTATATTGTGGAAAAGTCTTTATCTTGTAGACTTTGATTTTAGTTTAAATTTCTGAGTTTTACGTTGTAGAGATTACGTGTCTCTTGTGAGTAAGAATCATTTTTTACATGTACCTAAATAAGAAGTATGTGATATCCAAATTTTAATCTAAGATAATAATACATTTGTAGAAAAAGTACATCTTAGCAACTAGGACCTAAGTTTGTGTAAGATGAAAAACATGACATCTAGTTCAACCTAGAACTTTATATTTATAATGAAATCACGTTGAAATGAACATATATCTTTTACATAATGAGGAAGGTCATGATATCCAAATTTTAATTTGAGATAGCATCAAATGAGTAGAAAAAGCACATCTTACCAACCAAGAACTAAGTTTGTGTAGGTTGAAAAATACAAAGTGTAGTTCAACTTAGAACTTCATATTTACAATGAATCATGCTGAGGTGGACATACCTCTTTTACCTAAAGAGGAAGGTTGTGATAACCAAACTTTGATTTGAGATAACATTAAATGAGCATAAAATGTAGTTCTCACTAGCCATGAATTAAGTTTTCATAGGTTGAAAAACACGACATCATATAGTTTAATGTAGAACTTCATATTTACAATGAAATCTTGGCGAGATGCACATGTGTTTTTTACCTAAGGAGGAAATTTTGACATTAAACCTTTAATTTGAGATTACATCTTACCAATATTGAACTATGTTTGTGTATGTTGCAAAAAATGATGTGTAGTTCAACCTAGAACTTCATATTTACAATCAGATTATGTCGAGGTGAAAATAACTCTTTTATCATGAAATAAAATTTTCCATTATCCATGTATATATCTACATATTCATCCTTTTCATAGTAGAAAGATATGACCTTCCAACTTAGCTACTAATTGACCATCAATGGTTCTAACTTCTCTAGTATTTGGATTGTAACTAATCATACATGTAAGGGATAAATATGTATATTGAATAAGATTTGGGATAGCATTTGCATGAGCTAGGCCAATTGAAATTTTTTACCTAAAGAGGAAGATTGTGATATCCAACATTTAATTTGAGATAACATCAAATGAGAAGGAAAAGTGTATCTTACAAACCGTGAACTAAGTTTTTGTAGGTTGTAAAACACGACGTGTAGTTCAACCTAGAACTTCATATTCACAATTAAATAAGTTATTCAGGTGCATAGACCTATTTTACATAAAGAGGAAGGTTGCGATGCCCTACTTTTAATTTGAGATAACATTAGATAATAAAAAATAATACATCTTACCAACTAAGAACTAAGTTTGTGTAGGTTGAAAAACACAATGTGTGGTTCAACTTTGAACTTCATATAACTAAATGAGAAATAATATGATATATAAATTTCACCATTACAAATTCATTCTTAAGAATAAGGCATACTAAAAATTGTGAAATGATCACATAAACACACCAAAAATACATGAGTGAATGTAAAAGATATTGACTCATTTTTTGGATGCTTGATGTTAGTAATACATTACATTATGTTATTCGTTCCATATTATTATTGTGAGTAGTTGTGTCAATTATGTATACCAATTTATGATATCCAATAACTAGCATTTCTCCAATGGTATTTCATGTAAATATATACTATGTTTGGGTGCATCAATAAACAAGGCATTTTGCTCTCTCTTTCTCATCAACATATGTTATCAAAGAATGTTCAAATCCCCTATCAATGCAATACATGCAACCTATTTTTTGAGTAGCATTAGTGTGAGGAACAAAAAATGATAATGTGTCAGTGGTGAGTAGATAGATAGAGAGTATGTTGTGTAGAGTGTTGCAAACATAACCAGTGGGATTTTTCCTTTCTCAACCTGTGAGAAGAAGCTATTCTCTACCCTCGTGGTCTTGTGAGATAGATTATATTCTCATACTATATGGAAGACTATTTTGTGGTCCTATGAGCTAGACTCTATTCTCAGACCGTGTGGCATGGTGAAATTTAATTTTTGACCCTTTGTCTCGTGCTCATTCTCCTCATAGTCGATACTTTATTGTGATCATTCAAACAACCTTCGAAGAGGTGCTTTCAAAGGTGTTTGCAAACATTTCTATCTTCATGAATTATGAATGTTGAGTTATCCTAATGATGATTGCAGTATGGAGAGCAATCATGAAGTGCAACATGCAGTCAATGATAATATTAGTTTCTATTTCTCTTTGTTAGATGTTCTTCAAGGAATCTAGCATTGATGAATTAAATTAAAAATGACTCTTAAAGTACTTTATTTTTAATGTTCACTTCCAAGCTAGGAAGATATGTGTTTAACTTGAAGAGGACTATGATGTTGATGATATGAGGTAGAATGTCCACCTAAGCATTCATGTCTCACTACATGAGCCTATGGAGCTCATCTCAATGCTTCTCTTTGTCCTTAGAAGGACTTGTTTGACTTAATAAAGTGTGTATGTCATCATACCATCAATAAAATACTCTTTCTTTTTTATTGAAGTGTTTTTTATCATGCCTACTCCAAAAATACTTCTTTCAGATGCACAACTTCTCAAAGAGCATAATTATGCCACATGGAAAACTAAGATGTGAACAATTATTCATTTTGAAGAATTACATGAGAGATTGCTACTGGCGTCACAACACGTCCCTCTGATATTGATGAATAGAAGAAGTTTGACAAGGTTGATGCCAAAGACTTGATGTTGATTAGTCTTAGCATCTCTAATGAGGTCTAACCACACATTTGAGATGCCATAACAATATGCTATAAACAATTTAACAAAAAATATGATGGTTAACTAATTAATCAATATAGTTAAATGATCAATCAATTTAATCAACTAATTCAATCAAATCAATTAACAATTGAATAAAATAAGTTAACTCATCGATCAAGACACTTAGCTCATCCGTTTAATTAACTACCAAATTATTAAATAATAATAAAAATAAATTAAAATAAAATAAAATAGTAAAAATTCCATGTAAATAGATAATAGCTATCACTTCTTCACATATATTTTTCACCTTCAAGATCAAATCTTAACCATTCATTCATCCCATTAAAAAATTAAAAATTGAAATTGTACCCATCATTTTGTCATCTTTATTTGGAGAAAATATATGCCAACCAAGAGAGACAAAATTCATCATTTATAAAGCACATCCATTTATCAAGAGGTACACAATTTATCTTTTTACTTGTTGAATGTGAGTACATGATTCAAATTTGAGGTTTTTATTATTTGAAATTTATCACATTAGTGAATCTCACTATTACAATCTCTATGAATATAATAATTACACCGAAGTTGTTCTCTATATGAACAAGACGAGCTTAAAAAAAACATCGACGGTCTACATTTCCCAACAACAGTGCAAGACGATTGAAATATCATCCATCAGATCATTTTACTCCTTTGTTTTAAAGGTTATTTATTTATTGGCTTGCTGCAAGCGGATTTGAATTTATAGTCCGATAGATTTTCCATGTAGTGAGGGGCTTATAAGAGAGTTTTAAGAGTGGTCAGGGAAGAGCATACTTTGAAGTCTAGAATGGCCACTAAAATGAGGGGAGAGGAAAATGATGAGAAGGAGGAGGTTGTTTGTGGAGGTTTTGTGAATGATGCTAGAGGAGAGTTGTGAAGCTCATCATGTGTTGGCCGTTGATGACTACGTGATCAATCGCATGGTCATTAAATGACTATTGCATATGGATTCTGTTAAAGGTTTGAGTTATTTGTTTAGAAGCTTTGAAAGTTATGCTCACTACAAAATAATGTGTTGTTTAAGCTCCAATGTGTTTTTGATTTCTACACAATGGCTTGCCTTGCGGTTAGCTTTTCTATGCTCTTACAGGGACTTGTTTTGCTTTCAGTTATTGTAGGCTTTAGTATTTATGTAAATATCGATTCTTGGATTTAGTATTTATGTTTTTTATTAAAGCAGCAACAAAAAAGGGTGCTGACCCAATAGTACAAAAGGCAAACTTAAGGAATTAATAGAGAGTTAACACCAAAGAGTGCAGAAAATAGCATGAAGCATAGAAGTCTACCTCGATCAAAAACAAAGAAACAAGAACACAAACACCACCACATAACGAGAGTATTGATAAAGTTCTATTTTAACCAAGCTATGTGCCACGCAGGGATAAAAACCCAAACTAGAGTATAAAGCATACAAAAATAAACACAGTAAAACAAAAAGGGAGGCAAGGAACCAGTAGCACTCTTCAACCTCCTTCTCACAGGATCCCAAAATGCTATTTTCGAGTCCATAATCACTTCGACAGCAGAATATCGGCCCACTTCTCATTGAGGAAACTGAAGAGCTCATGATTGCTTTTGATAGCTTCTGTATCCTCCATAGCCTTCTCATTGAGGAGACAAAGAGTAGTGGTAGAGGTGTGCATAACCTTAAGAGAAAATTTACTCACATCTTTTAACCGTCTGTTAGTGGCTTCTAGGTCCTTAGTGAGATTCGAGACTATGCTTTCCAAGGTATCAACCTGGAACTTAATTTTTCCCATGAAGCTGCTAGTAGAGTGCCCTTTGTTCTCGCTGGGGTCCTTCTCATTCACCTCCTCCACATCTAGCTTAGTTTGGGTAGCTCCCTTAGGCTTAATTTCCTCCTTGACATTATCATTTCCCTGGCTCTCTTTGCTAGGGGAGCCAACATAACCATCTTCCTGAGTAGAAACCTCCTCCCTAGACATGAGCTCTCTAATGGCTCTTTTACCTTGTTCTTTAGCAAGGCGGGTAGAGGAGCGGGTGGAAGTAGGCAGGCGCTCAGAAATAGGGCCACAGTCCAGGTTAATCATGATCTTTTTGTACTTCTTGAGAGGGGGTAGGGGATCATCTTTTGGGTTGAGGGAATGCTTCAAAGAGCTAGGAGTGGGCTGAGTTTCAACAGAAAAAGGGCTAGAAGCAAGGGTCACCTCATCCTTAGACTCGGTGGGGGTGGGTATACCCTAGTTAAGGGAAACTGAGGGCGACACGGGATGAGAGGTGTGCGAAACTTGCGGAGGTAGAGCAGGGCAAAGGGCGTGGTGAAAGTTATAAAGGCAAAGGATGAGACCCTAGTGAAGATAAATGGGGTTTTTGCCAAGGGAAATGGCTTCATTAACAGTCTTCACATTAGCTTCTAACGAATGTAGCAGAAAGAAAGGAAAAGAGATTAACAACTTGTGATGGAAATGATTAAGGAAGGGGAGGTGATAGTTATAAAATGTACCAAATCGGCCCTCCAGAGTAAAGTACTTCATCATGAGCTTACATATTTTAGGCCAAAAATCTAGGAGCTCAATAACAATGTAGCCACCATTTATCAGAGTGGGAGTGGGGCCATCCTTGAAGAATTGCGTGAATTCCTCCTTTGCTTGGGTCTTAGCCATCTTCTTCCAATTCCTACCAGTTGTAGGCATGCCCATAGCCTACCCAATAACCTCCTCATTAACCTGGAAGGTGATGCCATTGATGGTGACTTGTCTGTCATTCCAAGTCTTGGTGACCTTTCTGGAAATGATCTCATCATGGCCTTGAAGGCACTCCATGAAAGGCAGAACACCTCCCTCATGATAGAAGTACATGACCATGGCATCTGAGGTGAACTCATCCTCAATTCGGTCTAGTTCAATTCTTTTTTATCCCCACCCATAATCTTCCAAAAAGGTTGTCTGCAAAGAAAACCAGGAACCAGAGAGAAGCCCAAGAGAAGGGAACTTTCAGCAACTTCGGCTCTTCGAAGAAAACCACAACCTAGATAACAAATGCCAAAAAGAAAGCTGGACAAGAGTTTAGAAGACGTGTCACTTAGCAAGGAGCGATTAATGCTTTGATTGTCTTGGATTTCACAAATCTTAGCCATGAGTGCCACCATGGTTAAAATGTGAGAAGTACACATTAACCCGCACTTAACATAATAATTACCCTGTGAAAAATCCATGTCATATCTTTTGCCAGCCTCCAAAAATTTATTACCCAGAGCCCAATTGAAATAATGATTGTTTTGATGATCCCGGTTCGTAGCCAACTACCACATCAGCCAAGTCATGCCAATTTCGTGCTTAGAATTATGCCCCCAGCAATCCATGTGGCAGAAAAACAAAATTCTTTAAAGTTGTCATAAGAATGCACTGGCACCCAGCTCGATCATAAGGCGTCCTGCCTAAGCTTTCTTTTTGAAACATCATAAGTTTAAAATTTAGTTTCTCTCATTTCCCACCTTAGTAGGTCCTGAGTGTTCTGGGGAAGCTGATCAATAGCTCTCCAACATCTAAGTCCTTCCAGCTGCAGACCGGTAGTAGCCATGGTGTCAGCCACCGCATTCCCTTCCCTATAGATGTGTGTGACGGTGACCCTCTGAAAGCTATCCATAATGCCCTGAATATCTTTCAAAATGTTTTCCACTTTCCATCCAGTGTTACTAACACCCCTAGAGGCTTCAATTATGACTTTGGAGTCACCTTCCACTTCAATGTTGGTGCAGCCAATGGACACAACCATTTTCAACCCCCAGAGGAGGGCCATGCCTTTCGCCTGGTTGACAGTGTGGTTTTGAAGGGGTCCAACATAGGCCACCACTAAACAGCCATTGTAATCATGAATGACACCCCCAACAGCTTGTTGCAGGTTGCGAATTGACCCATCAAAATTTAGCTTATGCCAAGCCGCACAGGGGGGAGTCCAGATAGTAGCCTTGCGAGAAGAAATTTTGGTGCCATCAAACTTGGAAAATCCCTTGTCCACACCCCAATTCAAAGCATTTTTGAGATCCCAGGTAGAGGGTGGAAAACTGGGAGTCTTCCAATGGGCGACCAACAAGTTTTCTTGTAGCAATTTTAACCCAATTTGAAACACAACCGTGCTATTCAACTCAATATCTCTGAATATCCTGTTATTGTGTTCCTTCCATAGGGACCAACAAAAGATAGGTAGAGCCTGGTTCCAAAAGATCTTTATCAGAGGGTGATGTGAGGGAGATTGTCAATTATGGAAAAGATCACATATGTCTTTATTAGGAGTCTACTGGATGTCAAGGTGAGATAAAATTTGCTGTCAAACCTCAATCACATAATCACAGTGAATAAATAAGTGGTTTATGCTTTCCTCTTCTTTCTTACATAAGTAGCACATATTGGCTAGATTAAACCCCCTCTTAGCTAGGTTGTCTAGGGTAAGAATTTTCCCATGTAGCACCATCCACTAGAAGAAGTTGACCTTAGGGATGAGCTATGGTTGCCACACCTTTTTCTAGTAGGTAGTGTCAGCAAGAGCCATAGTAAGCTGATTGTAGGCAGATTTGAATGTGAAGCCACCATGGAGGGTATGGCACCAAAAAAGTCTATCAAGTCTGTCAAAAATGGGGATGCGGATGGAATGGATAAGGGTAGTGAGGTTAGCAGCTAGATTGAGGAGGTCAGGTTTGTCCCTCAGGATAGGGGTAAAATCAATCCATCTGCCATTAGTAATGAAATTGGAGACCATGCTGCCCACTCCTAGAGTGAGAGCATTTCTTAATTGAGAGAAATGCATGGTAGCAAGAATACCATCAGGAAGCCAAGGATCCTCCTAGAACCTTATGTCTCTACCATTACCTAATTGCCAAAGAGTTCCCTTATCAAGAATACATCTATTTTTTAGGATATTATTCTAGATTTTGGAACCTCTCGGATTCCCCTGTTCCATGAAGAGCTTACAAAAATGTCCCCCATCAAGGTATTTAGCCTCCATGATTTTGCACAAATTAGCAGAACACACAACCATTTGCCAGGACAACTTGGAAAGCAGGGCTCTATTGAGGTTGCTAATTATTCTCAATCCAAGGTCCCCCATATGTTTAGGGCTACAAAACTTCTCCCAGCTAACCAGAGGAAATCTTCTTTTTTCTTCAATTCCCGACCAAAGGAAGGTGCATTGAATCTTTTCTAACTTGTCAGCCATAACACCAAAAATTTTGAAAATGGAAAGGAAATACACAGTAATTCCTTAAAGAGAAGCAGCAAGAAGTTGGAGCTTACCAGTGCTGTTGAGAAGTTTACCTTTCCATCCAGCCAACTTCCTTTGAGTTTGCTCAAGGATGGAATTCCAAAACTCATTCTTCACATCTTTGACAATAAGAGGGAGCCCAAGGTAAGTCACGAGAAGTGAATCATCTTGAAAACCCAGAATAAGGATCTTAGATTGGACCATCAGCTCAGTGTTAAAGAAGTATATTCTACTTTTGTGATAATTTATATGTTGTCCCGAAGCAGTAGCATAACTATCAAGAATATGTTTCCACTCTCTGGCTTCAAGGACCGAGGAGGTACCAAAGAAGAACGTGTCATCCACAAACTGCTGCAGGACTTCAGGGGGAAGGCTAGAAGTAGGTTTGATTCCCTCAATTTTTTGAAGCCATGCCAGGTGCATCATGTTATGGCCCAGAACCTCTGCAAGAAGAATAAAAAGATAGGGGGAAAGAGGATCCCCTTGGCGAAGACCCTTAGCAGGGGAAAATTTGGTACCCGGTTTGCCATTGAACAACACAAAGAATTTGATAGTTTCAATGCAGGCTTTAATCAAAGTTAAGAAGTCTTGAGAGAACCCAAAGGAGGCAAGGACCTTATAGAGGAAGCTCCAATTAAATTTATCATATGCTTTAGAGATGTAGAGTTTAAGAGCCATACCGGCGGCCTTGCTATGAGAGATAGAATGTAGGATTTCATGGGTAGTGATGGGAGCATCCAAAATTTGCCTACTAGGGACAAATCCTTTCTAATTAGGATTAATAACTTTATTGAGAAGGGATTTGATTTGGCTAACCATAATATTAGAAAAGACTTTATATAGGGTGTTATAGAGGCTGATGGGTCTGAAATCATCCATAGTTTTGGGCTCAACACATTTAGGCACTAGTGCAATGAAAGTATCATTGAACTGTTTAAGAATTTTCTTAGTTCTGAAAAAATCCCTTGCGGCATGTGTCACATCATACCCAACAATGTCCCAAAAATCTTGAAAGAAGGTCAGGGGAAAGCCATCAGGGCCAGGGGCTTTGAAGGATTTCATGGAGAACACAACATTGCGAACCTCTTCATCAGTGACTCTAAATAGTAAGGAATTATTGTCGCTGTCAGTGATCACCTTCGACAATATAGAGGTAAGTTGGTTTTGAAGGGTTTCAGAATTACTAGTATTCACGTCAGCAAAGGAGTTAACAAAGTAGTTCGTAGCTAAATTCTCTAGCAAGGCAGGGTCAGAGATCCCATTCCCCCTATCATCCTTAAGAGTGTTGATAGTGTTTCATCTCCTATGCTTGCAGGAAGATTGGTGGAAGAAGGAAGTGTTCCTGTCTCCCTCTTTTAGCCACAACACTCTGGACCTCTGCTTCTAGAAAACTTCCTCATTAGCCAGAGTAGGTTTCCAATCTTTCCAGACCTCTTTCTCCTCATTGTGTAAGTCTGGTGACAAATTCCCAGAAGCCATAAGCCCTTGGAGGTTTTCCAATTTCTCTTTCAAAAATTTCTTTTTATGAAAGATATCACCAAAGGTGGTCTTACTCCAACCTTTAACAGCTCCCCTAATGATCTCCAGTTTAGAAGCCACTCTAAACATAACAGAACCCTTAATCAGACTGGACCACCATTTTTTAACCCTATCCCTAAAGTTGGGGTGCGAAGTCCACATAATTTCATATCTGAAAGGGGCAGGGTAGGCATGCTTCCCATCCATCAATTTGAGCAACAAAGGATTATGATCAGAGGTGGTTCTAGGGAAGGTGGTGAGAGATCATGAGGGACCAAGGTCCCAAGCAGATGAAATCAAGACCCTATCAAGCCGCACCTGAATTAGGTGGCTACCCTTCCTTTTGTTGGTCCAGGTGAAGGGATGTCCTTTAAGATCAACATCCTAAAGACCATTCAAACTGGAAAAGTTGGACAGGTTCCCCATGCTTTCAATAAAATCCACTATACCCCCACATTTTTTAGATGGGTAAAGAGGAGAGTTGAAGTCCCCTGCCACAAAAAAATTTGAGCCCTGAAGGAGGCAAAAAGAGGATGAAAGCTCCTCCTAAACAACCTTTCTACCCTAGTAGGAATTAGGGGCATAGACATTATAACAGTGCCAGGTAGCTATCAGAGAGGTGAAAGAAACAACAAGATGGTGGTGGGAGAAACTGAGGGCATCCCCCTACACTCTTGAAGGGTTCCAAAGGGTAGCAATCCCCCTAGAAGCCCCACACACCTCAGAATAAAAGAACATGGCTCCAGGCCATAGCCGCCCCACAAGAGAATTAAAGTTACCATAGGTCATTTTGACTTCTTGAATAAGGAGAATGTCAACTTTATAATCAACTATATACTGCTTAACAACAAGTTGTTTCTGAGGGTTGTTTAAACCCTGAATATTCCAAGGGAAAACAATCATTTCTTACCTTTAGGAGTGAGGTTGAGGGTTTGCTGCCTGCCCGTAGCAATCTCCTTTGTTGTGTTCCTGTGTCTTCTTATCCTGTCTAATGGACATCCTGGCTTTGTGTCCACTCCCACATCAATTTTATTGGTCCTTGTTTTCTTTTTTTGGGTTTGCCATTCTCCATCTTCTCCTTTCACAGCCTCAAGTGGCATGAATGGGGTGTTACAAACTACCCGTTGAGGATTGATATCACAAGTATTCAAGACCACTTCCATTACTGGGCTAACCACCAATGCAGGTGCTACAGGTCGCTCCACTGTGATTCTCATGGCCGTCAGGTCAACTTGGTCTTGCTTTTTCGTCAACACAGTATCAGGTGAGCAGATTCCCTCCTCAGTAGAGACTCCATCTATGCATATTTCACCCTCCTCCAACAAACTTCTCAAGGGGACTGCTTCCAGCATAGGGGGATCAACCTTGGTAACTGGGGTCAATAGCACAGTAGCAACCTGGGGCTACAAAACAGTAACATTTGTAGTCTTCAAGGGGGAGGGGGTAGTGTTTATGTTAATATCGACTCTAGGCTTTAGTATTTATGTGAATAGCGAGTGTAGGATTTAGTATTTATGTAGAACAAAATGATCCAGATCCATTTCCATCTTGTGTGAAAGTATTTATAGTTCTGCAATGAGTTTAGCATAATCTTTTCCTGCTTTCTATTCTAATGCGGGCTGATATGATTCTGTATATTGAAAGTACATCCAAGTCATCAATTAGGTTGATATTTATGTTAATTAATAATTAAAATTGTAACAAATGAAATAAATTTAGCGAATTATATTCCTAAATTTCTTTTTTATGTGGACTCTAATGATTCTTTAAAGGTGAAAATACTTTTAAGATATTTAACATGGTCTCTTTTGGGGTAACGTGAAAACATGCTGATGGAATTTTTTTATTGTCGGGTTGTATCCCAAAATCATAGGTCTAGTTATAGGTCCAACTGAATATTACGCGTGCATCCAACAATGGAATTGCCCGCACATGTTGGATTTATTTTCTTTCTGTTAATTAAATTATTACTAGATTGAATGTTTGTATATATTTATAAAAATTAGAACGTCTGTAAATTTGAAATATTAAAATAAATTTTTGTGATAATTTTATAATTTAATTTTAATTCACCAATGAAATAAAATAATTTAAATTAATAATATATAAAATATCTTATAAAAATAATCATATAAATAAATATAAATATATAATTAAATATGTAAAAATAAATTTATAATGATTAAATATTATAATTTAATTAGCAGAAAGAAATTAAATAATTAGAATAATATAAATATATAAGAATAATATACAACTAATTTTTTTACAATTTTTTTATTAAGAAATTGTTATCATCTTATAAATTAAACTTAAAGTAACAAATAAATTGAAAAAAATAATTAGAATAATATAAATAATATAATAATAAACAACTAATTTATCATTACTAAAATAAATATATATAATAATATACAACTAATTTATCATTACTGAATATTATTTTTTACATTTTTTTATTAAGAAATTGTTATCATCTTATAAATTAAACTTAAAATAATAAATAAATTGAAAAATATATAAATCAAAATACTTGTTTTATGAAAAAGAGTTAAAACAATAATTTTACCTTTTTCACCACTACATATTATTCAAAATAAAGACTAATCCTTATATTTATCCTATCTTCATCCATATATTCATGTTATACTTATTGTGAAATCTATAAGTATTATACAATATCTTCTATAGTTAAAAATTGTAATTATAATAGAAATATTATAATTATCATATCAAAGAAGGTTTTTCCTTAATACTTATATCAACAAGGTTTTTTCCTTAATACCTATCTTGTTAATGTCTGTCTCAAAGTGGCACAATAAAATAATTTTATTTTTTAAATAAAACTGTTAATAGGGAAAATGGAAAGTGCGTGGGGAATATTGGGGATAATTTCAGTGTGGGTACTATAGAAATAGTTGTGTTAAAATTGGGGGTAGGTTAAAAATAGTAGGAAGTGCTTGATAGAAAGGAGAGATTGGTGGGAAAAATAGCTCAACAAATGGCGAAAAGTGTTAAATGGACAAGATTGACTAAATCATCTTATCACTTCTTATGAACTTTGATTCGTTGATTTTGTAAAATAGGTAATCCATCTTGGAACATGATCTCCTTTGGGGTAACGTGAAAACATGCTGATGGAATTCTTTGATTGTCGGGTTGTATACCATAATCATACTTGGGAAGATGTGATAGAACACTCACCTTGCTCCATCAATATTCTACTTAGAAACTATGGAGGCAAACAAAGGGGTTGATTGTAGAGTGCGTCCAACAATGGAACTACCTAAAAACAGATAAACTGAAAGACACGAACCAATAAAATTTGATGATACGAAAAGAGGCAAACAAACACTGATGCTATAAGTCATCACATCAAATGAAAATTCATATTTTAATGTCCTCTTCAACATTTATTTGACGCACCTATTGAACACCAAGGTGCAATCACTAGTTGCAATTGAACTAGGAAAATAACAAATCCAAAACAAAGTAGGCATTCACGACAAAGACAACAATAAAAAAATAGAGGCCATTATCCCTTGAAATTTGTCATTTAGAATCAGATATTTTTACAGAATTTATACACACCCTAATTCAACATATGAATAAACCCAAAGATGTTATCAAATACACAAGCCTATCGAATATTGCCGCTATAACTCTAAAAAGGGACACTAGTACATTTCACCCACATTTTTGACCAAGCATTAAAATGGTTTTGCTTGGTCAGTTTATAAAAGGAAATGTTTTTTTTTTTAATCCATTCTCATGTTGGTTGCAATTTGGACCAACATGGGAATATAACTTAAAAAAAAGGGCGTTTTCATTATATTTCATTTGTTATTGTGCAGAGGTGAAGGAGGCCAGAAGGAGGGCATTGACACCTACACATCTCAAGATTCCGCAGAGCTAAAGGAGACCAAAAGGAGGGCATCGACACCTACCAACCTGTAAGGGAATTTCTACCAAATTTGGATTCACCTGTGAATTTCAAAAGTTGCTAAATCTGATTTTATACTTGTGAATTTCATTGGTTCCAAAATCCCAAATTCTTTCAACACATCCCTCATTTGCAGATCTATGAACCTTAACCGACATGGCCACACATTTCTTGTAGAGTTTTGGTCAACAATTCTCTTTCCCTATATTTAATTTTAAAGCACATACTACAAGGCAAAATAGTGAGCACACAACTATCTATCCATCTAAGGCACTAAACGAAACTATACCCTAATGGTTAGAGGTACTTATCAGGGTGGGTAGCTAGAAGATAGAGTGGGCCATTCATTCCAATACAAGTGGATCTAGGTAATGCACCACATAGAAGGCATAGTCTCTATTGACACATCACTGAGCTAAATTCTTGATATTGGATCTGTTGATATGAAGGTTACACTGGGTGACCGTGATATCGATACCACCTCTATTTCGGAAATCATATTAGGGTTCGATATGACCAACATATTATCCCCCCACACACGAATAGGGTTATAATGTAGATAATATTGGAATTGGTTGACAATTTTTTTCTAGGTATTTTTGAATCACAATTTCTATCTCTAATGTGAGTCATGATGTTGCATCTTCGATATGTATCATTTTTATTCTTTATGAGTTTAAACTATAGTTAAGGGTTTAAATTTTTTAAAGGAGAAAATATGTATTAGTTATATTATGTGATATGGAAGACATGCATACATGACCTTGTGTTTGTTGTGGTTAATTCTTTGTTGATACATATCATATTATATTTTGTTTCAAACCAACACTCATTGCATTCATTCTTGTGCTTTCAAGAATAAACCCTAGTCAAGGATTTAAGGTTCAAAGTTATTATCGGGTTTTTTTTTGTATGTAATATTACATACTATCATGATTAATTGCGTTGTCATCATATTTTGTCAAATTATAATACATGTGAGTTTGTTTTGAACTCGAGTATAGGTTCTCTATTGCATTGTTCATCTTGTGATTTCTATCCTCATGTACATCACAGTTAAAAAAAGAGTATGATTGTGAAAGATTTGCATCACCATGCATGATTTGGTTTTTGATATTATGATGAAAGTCTCAGAGGCATAAAGTTTATATTATCATTTCAGCCATTTATATTATATGTCATGAATGTATATACTCAACTGTGTAGTATGTGAATTTGGAATATTGGTTGAGATATTTAGTTTATGAAAGTAACGAAAGGAAGAAATGAGGTTATTTTAATTGATTAATATTGATAGATGTATTAATGTTTATTTTCAAAAGCATCATATTGAAGGATTATGATTTAAGTTTGATTAGCTACCAAGAGGCCCTAAGGGTACGCAATAACACCAAAGAAAAAAAAGTAAATAATTTTTATTTTTAACACAATAAATAGTATCACAAGTAGAGAACATTATGATACTAATAAAATTAAAATGCTTAACATAAATTTAACATCATAACAAGATCCATCTTATACAATGTCATAATATCATTGAATGATTGTACAATACAATTTAGGTCCCCTCTAGGGCCTCCTAAAGTTGTTATGTTAGAATCAACTTCAAAAGTTATCCAACAACATACATGAGTGCAAAATATAAGTCTCCTATGAATATAATCAGCTACAATGGTTCCTATAAGGAACATTAAGCTCACAACTATAGGATTACGCAATTACAATTTGAGTTTCTTCAAAAAGGAAATTATATAAAGGAAGCCTCTAGCACTGAGTTAAGAACGTAGTTATCCTTTCAGTGAAACCATTCATCTGCATCCAAAACACAAATAAAACCACCAATGTACAAGAGGGATAATGAAACAATTCAATCATAAGAAAATAAGCAAGCATCACATTTAAAGATAATAATATACCATCAAGGAAATAAGCATCATAATTCATAAAGGAAGAATGCACCATAATTATATCCATAATAGGAAAAACAAGATAGAAATTGCAAGTAGAGGTTTCCATTTCCAAATAGAAGTAGTGGATTGGTCATTAGAGAGCACCAGGGAAGAGTGTCATCACATGATCCTATCACCTTGGGTTGTCCTAGACTGATCCTCTTGGACCCCGACCCCCAAGTAGGAATCACGTGGAACTATATCAACCTCTCTTAGGGAGGAGGTGTACAATTATGCCTGACACTGTAGAAATATTCTCCCACTCCCACCCTCCATATGGCTTTTAACATTCAAGTTCCACACATCCAAAATGCTTAAACTAGCTTATGAAAGTTATCAGCAAACCCTTTCAAACTCCCACGCAATGAGATGTCAAGGATTTCTATTTTTGTTAACTCTTGCTCTTAGGTGTAGGTTAAATAGAATTTAGCATGGCTTTTAATTAGATATATGACCTTTTGGCTATCATTCATAGTCTAATAATTTTTTTCTTCCTTCTAGTATTTCAGGGTCCTCAAAACATTGCGAATACAATCCACTCAGGAGATTCTGGAATGGCCACAGGACCATAACATCTCCAATAGGAGAAAACTCAAGTATTATCACAAGATGGGCATGCAAACTGAGTCTTGTTCTTCCAATGGGGTTGCCATGATTACTCCTAATGATCCTAGTAAGTTGGGGATTTTCTTTATTCTTTTTTAATTATTTAGATTAAGGTTTTCTTCATAGGTTTTAAGCTTCTTGTGTCAAAAAAATGAACTTAATGGACTTACTTTGTTTTCTTCTTTTCCAGGTCACAATTGTTGTAATTTTACTAGTAGGTAATTTTTTGATGTCACTTAACTATTATGGCATCAAAATTTTCTGTATTAATATGATTGAAAAAATAAAAAATTGATTACATTAGATCTAATGGGTGTTTAGTGATTTTTTAGAATGTTGATTTGTAGGCCATTTATACTCTATTGCAGTCTGCTTAACTGTAGTTTCTTGTAGTTACCTATAGATATTTTTAAGCTCAGTTGAAACTTCTTGTTTCTTCCATCACCCATTATCCCCTGAAAGAATATTACTGACTTTTGAGGGTTTCTTCTACTTCTTGTGACACATACATTTCAAAGCATGCTACTTCAGTTTTTAACTTTTTATCTTTTTTTTCAAAAATTATCAGACATTTAAATTTTTAGATTTTTCTTCACCTGAAAAGTTTTGTTTCACTGGGCTTTGGGATTTGATAATTTATTAAACACATTTAACTAATTGAGATACTGTCATTTTTTACTTTAAGCTTATCTATACATAACCACATTAATGAAACACTCTTCAAGGCATATAAATGTTGGAGATTTGCTAGCAAGCCAGTGCTGACTGTATGTTTGTCATTGATGACAACATATGGTAAGTAGCATGTGTGGAAGACTTATGCAGTAAGCTTTGAGTATATGTATCATGGACATGTTATCAACATTATATCATGGATGCAGAGGTTAATTATTTATACAGACAGTTATATAGTAGCTTGTGTCAGTAGTGTTCCTGATAGAGTTACAGGCAGTGTTCTATGTGTGATTGTCTATACAGTTATCATGGAGCCTTGCACCCTTGGATATGTGATGGAGACATGTTATTGTTTCTCCAATCATGGACACAGACTCTGATGTGTAGTAGAAGTGAATTTATGCAATCACTATTCACCAATTGCAGTTTCTTGTGTTTATCCAAAAGAGCCAATTGAGATTATATTGTTACAGGAGTTGCGCCCATCATTTCAGTATGCACGCTTGGATTAGTGGTTAGAGAAGAGTTAAGAATGCTTGGTTAAGAGTGCATGATGTAATTTAGCTTTTGAAGAAAGTATCAGTTAAATTGGTAGAGCCGACATTGTGTAGTGTGCACCTACACTTATTGATTTGGACAGGTCCCAGGTTGTGTTGCGTACTTAGTAGAGCCAACTAAGATGTTATTGGAGAGTGTTATTATTTCTCTAAATATGATTTCAAGGTGGTTCTAATAGGCTGACTTGATTATATCATTTAGAGGAAATATATTTATAGGCAGTCATTTGTGATTGCTAAGGTGTGGTTCATAGTTGAATGTGAAGAGCAGAGCAAAGAGTGCGAAGTGTTGAGCCATCAGTAGAAGGTCTATGTGACCAATTAAAGAGTATATTCTATTCATTGGAACTAATCCAGACAACAACTCTATGCGCAGTTCTCCAAGATCCAGATATAGTGTGTATTTGTTATTCAGAAGGTTGTAGCCTTCACCCCTTTGAGAAATGTGCTCTCAAACAGTGCATCCTCACCCCTAATAGGGTTAATTGTAAAAGACTCCTAACAGGGTCTGACCCTTGACCAGGTCACTGTACTAAATGCATTGTAAAGACAACTCCTAACAGGGTTAAGGATATTCTAACAAGGATCATAAAACACTAGTGCAAATTATTAGTGGGTATCAATTCCCACTGGGGTTTTTACCTATTTGGGTTTCCCCGTAACCAAAATTGTTGTGTTGTGTTCAAATGTTCTTTCATTGTGTTTATGCTTGAAGTTTAAGTATACTTAATTGGATAAAGAATTGAAACTTGTAGATAACTGATTCACCCCCCCGCCCTCTCAGTTATCTCTTGGGACTATTCGTAACAATTGGTATCAGAGCCAAGTGCCTCAGAGAGAAAGTTTAACAACTTGACATTGATTAGATGGCATTCTTTAGAAAAGACAGTCCTAAGTTTGATGGAGATAATTATCTTGATTGGAAGAACAAGATGATGACACATTTGCAGTGCATTGCTTTTGAAGTTTTTGAAGTAGCTATCAAAGAAGTTTAGATCCCCTCTCTAGCAGATCTTGCAAAGGATGATGCTACTAGCAAGTAGAAGGATTTGTTCCATCAGAATGCAATAGAAAAAGAAGCCCTTATCAGTGCCCTATCTGATAGTGAGTTTTTAGAGATAAAGAAAGTAGACACAACCTACAAGATATGGAAGCACCTAGAAGACATGTTTGAATGATATAAACAAGCAAAGAATGCGTGGCACAGAAAGACATGGAAGAAAAAGTACAATACATTGGAGATGCTACCTGAAGAGAACATAAGAGCCTACAATTAAAGGGTTAATGAATCAGTTGCTGGAATCAGAAATAATGGTGGAGAAATTTCAGAAGAAGACATCATGGATAAATTGATGACTACATTGACACCAAATTATGAGAGCAAGATAAACATCCTTGATGAGACTATGCAATTTTCAAAAAAATTCAAAAGAGAAACTTTAATCAGCAAGATTGCTACATTTGAGATATCAAGTTTGAAGATAGAACCTAAAAGTGAGACAGCCTTCAAAGCCTCGGTCCATGGTAAGAAATCCTTGAACACCTCTGGTAATTTTGATGATGATGATGAAGAAGAAAAAGCTCTAGATGATTTCATTGCTATGACTGCTAAAAGAGAAAAGAAACGAAAAGGAAAATATGAAGGTCAATTACCATTCGAATGCTTTTCATGTAATAAATTTGGTCACTTTGCCTCTAAGTGTCCTACAAGAGTTAGGAAGTTCAAAGATAACTACAAGCCTAAGTATACAAAAGAATGTTACTATGCTGGAGATGGAGTATTAGATGATGATCCAGTTTAAGATGAAATTGGATTCATTTCTCTTATGGAGAAGATGCATGATGAGATGGATTATGAAGATGAGAACAAGGAACAAGAACTAGCACTGATTTCACAAGCAGACATAAGAACTGATTTGATTATAGATAGCAGTTGTTCACATCACATGACAGGTGATAAAGATAGATTTGTTCATCTTGAGAAATACAATGGTGGCATGGTTAGTTTGGTGACAACACTCCTAAACCTATCATTGGTAGAGGAGCCATTACTTTGGATGGAAAGAACAACACTGATGATGTTCTTTATGTAGATGGTTTGAAGCATAACCTTCTTAGTGTTGGGTAGTTTCTTAACAAAGGTTATCAGTTGGAGTTCAGAGACAACAAGTGCATCACTAACAACAAATATGGTGTAATGATTGCATCAGGTTCAAAGACTAAAGGTAATGTCTTTCAACTTAATTCAGAAGTAAGTTGTTTTGTTGCTAAAGTAGATGACAGTTGGCTATAGCATAAAAGACTATGTCATATCAATTTTGATAACATAGTAAGGATAAGAAATGTAGCTCACCTATGAATAGTAAGGGCCCCCATGCCATAGAATATCAGGGGCTTGCATGCAAAGGTTAATTGGGAGGCCCCTACAGGCCAAGATCAGTTATGCTAGGATGGATGTGTACTCAATCAATCAACACTCACCTAATGGAGAATCATCCCATTACTGAGATAGGGAGATAGGCCCCACCCATATGACTACCTTAGAATGGTAGGGGTCCGGGTTGGGTGGGGATTATAGTGCAGGGCCCCTACTATTTGCATCTATAGCCTCCCGAGTTGGGAATCAGGAATTTCTCTAGTGTCCCCTACCATTCTATAGGCTAGTTTCTATGGACATTGCTCTGAATGGTTGGGTTGATCCATTCCCCTGAATGGTCGATCTATGATGTGATGTGAAAAATTTTGGTCCAGCGGATCAAGACTTCAAACTAACTATATACGGTACAGGTCTATCATAGCCCTATCTATAACTAGAACTGCCACCCATAGCCCTACTATTATAAGGGGAGGGACCCTCCCCTGAGCTATAGAGCTATATATAGGGTAGGGTTCATCGGGGCCTATCCATTAGGCGTGAGTGCCCAGTAGTGGTGGAGAGGGTAGCCTCAAGAGTCTAGTCTATCTATTAGTTGAAGAGTTTACTAGTACAAATAACTTTATCTCCGTTAACACCCCTAGGAAAAAACATATTCCCCCCTAGTGCCCTTAGAATAGTAGGACCTTTCTCTAGATAGGAAGATAGGGCATCATGAAAGATAAAGCTCACCTATGAATAGTAAGGGCCCCCATGCCATAGAATAGTAGGGGCCTACATGCAGAGGTTAATTGGGAGGCCCCTAGGTAGTAAGAGATCTACCTAGCATAGAAAAGGAAGTTGATACTATCTGTAGGGAATGTGTAATGGGAAAGCATGTAAGGAATTCATTTAGAAGCAATCATAATTCAATAGAGAACAAGTTGGATCTGATTCATATAGAACTATTTGGACCAACTCAAACAAGATCATACTATGGTGAAAGGTACTTCATTTTGTTTGTTGATGATTATTCTAGAATGATGTGGGTTGTGTTCTTAAAAGATAAGTCAGAAGCATTTGATAAGCTCAAAATATTCAAAGCTAAGGTTGAGAATGAATATGGACTAAAGATAAAGTGTCTAAGATCAGATAGAGGAGGAGAATTCACCTTTGATAGATTCTATGAGTACTGTGAAGAACATGACATAAAAAGATTATTGAGTGCACCCAGAAGCCCTCAGCAGAATGAGATTGCAGAGAGAAGGAATAGGATAATCCTTGATACAACATGCACCATCATGATTAAAGGAAAAGTTGCTCACACCTATTGGAGAGATGCGGTCAATACAACAGTCTATACTATCAATAGAATACAATTGAGGGCTAGCATAGACAAGACACCTTATGAGCTATGGTTTGGTAATTTTCCCACAGTAAAATACTTTAGAATTTTTGGAAGCAAGTGCTACATCAAGAGGGATGAAGAAATAGGCAAGTTTGATGCTAGAAGTGATGAAGGTATTTTCCTTGGTTACTCTACTAAAAGAAAAGCTTATAGATGTTTTAATTTGAGATTAAAGAAGATCATTGAAAGTGCTCATGTTAAGATTGATGAAAAGTTTATGGTTCAAGAAAGATATCATGATTATGCACCTATGATTGAAGAAGAACCCAGTCCTTCCTCTAGTGAGATAGTTATTGAAGAGATGTTTGATAGTATTGATGTATTATTCAATGACCCTGAAACAAGTGAAGAAAAACTCAGAAGGCAGATGAGTTAGCATCACCTAAAGTTCCAAAGTTTATAGCTAGATATCACTCTAAGGATAGCATCATTGGAGATCAAAGCGGAAAGGTCATAACAAGATCAAAAGCAAAAAGTTCAGTAAATAATGAAGTAGTATGTTTACTATCTCAAATTGAACCTTTAAGTGTTGAAGATGCATGTAATGATTCAGATTGGCATGATGCTATGAAAGAAGAACTAGGTCAAATTATTAAGAATGATACTTGGGAACTGGTCCCAACACCTAGTGATAAGAATGTGATTGGAATAAAGTGGATATTCAGAAACAAGATGAATGAAGATGGCACAGTAGTAAGGAATAAAGAAATATTAGTATGTAAGGAATATGTGCAAAGAGAAGGTATTGATTATTCAGATACTTTTTCACCTGTAAGAAGACTATAAGCCATTAAGTTGTTTTTAGCTTATGTGACATTCAAAAACTTCAAGGTCTATCAGATGGATGTTAAGTCAACATTCTTGAATGGAGAGTTGAAAGAAGAAGTATACATTGAGTAGCTAGAAGGATTCACCTTATCAGATAGACCTGATATGGTATACAAATTGAAGAAAGCCCTCTATGGAATTAAGCAAGCCCCTAGAGCATGGTATGAGAGACTTGATGGATATCTAACAAAAATTGGATTCAAGAAAGGAGTAGCTGATTGTAATGTATTTATAAGAGAGACATCTGAAGGTCTACTACTTGTAGCTATATTTGTTGATGACATTATCTTTAGGGGCAATGACAAACTTAGTGCAGAATTTGCCAAGGAGATGTAGAGTGAGTTTGAGATGAGCATGATAGGTCCTATCAAATACTTTTTGGGACTAAATGTGCAGTAGACAGAAAAAGGAATTTTCATTAATCAGTCCAAGTATGTGAAAGAGATATTAGAGAAGTTCAAGATGGATGATTGCAAACCAGTGGGTACACCTATGATAATAGGATGCAAGCTTACAAAAGAAGATGATTTTCCAGTAGTAGATATAACATTATATAAGTCTATGATTATTAAACTCATATATCTTACTCAAACTAGACCTGACATTTCAAATGTAGTTGGAATAGTTGGAAGATTTGCAGCAGAGCCTAAACAAAGTCACCTCATGACGGTAAAGAGAATATTCAAATATTTGCAGGGCACTATAGATTATGGTCTATGGTATCCTAACTTAGAGAATGTTGAGCTTCATGTATATATAGATGCAGATTGGGCAGGATGCGTTGATGACAAAAAAAGTACATCAGGAGGAGCAATGTTTCTTGGTGACAGACTTGTCACTTGGACAAGCAAGAAGTAGAATTGTATTTCTCAGTCAACAACAGAAGAGTATGTTGTAGTAGCTTTGAATTTCTCTACGATTGTTTGGATCAAGCAGATGATAAAGGACTTTGGTATTCAGATTAATTATCCTATTGTTATTCATTGTGATAATACTAGCACCATCAATATGTCAAAGAACCATGTAATGCATGCAAAGACAAAACACATAGAGGGGTATGTGCAGGATCATGGTATACCAAACTATGGCCTTAAGTGGCAATGAAAAATTAGAAAATTAGGGTTAGTCAACTTGACGTAAAAGGTTGAACATCTTATGAACCTTATGTGAAAAAGTTGTAAGAGTAGAATTTGTAGGAAATTGAATGTAGTTTCTAAACTACTAGCCCTTGTTTAAAATTTTTTTTGTCTAATTGTTCAAAATTTTAGATTTCAATGCAGTACTAAGAAAATTTTAGGGAAAAGATAAAGAGTACGTCTATGTCTGACCACCTTAATCATAATTAAATGATGATATATTTTCTCAAGATTCTAGATATAAGTAGTAGACTCATGCCTGGATGTGACGCATACTTTTTTGTAATTTTTGGTCAAATAAATAATTAATTATGAATTTTCTTCTACAACTTTTTCAGGATAAAAATACTCTCATGTCTGACCACCTTAACTAATTCAAAATTTTACCAAACTCAATTTTTTTTTTTTTTCTTATAGTAGCCGAAGCATAGAATGTGACACATGTTTTGGATTTCAAAAAGGTTAAATGGTTTGAAAGTTATAGTTGTTTTTCAATCAGTATGTTAGTTACGAATTTAAAGATAACTCAATTGAAAAATAAGTAATAATTACTCACAGAACTCAAAATTTGATAGCAATTATATAGATGGAAAGTTGATAATGTCTTTAAGAAACCCTTTTCGTTTCATCAATTTCGGGTAAAAAAATAGTCGTCAGCTACATGGTCGAAGTCTCGATATCAAGAACTATCTCCTAAAACACGCCTAAAGGGTTGACCACCCATGTTTGGTAATGTCGAAGCAAATACAAATCCTAATTGGATATCCGATAATATCAGATATATGATAAAGCTCGCGTATTTTGAAATTTCAAATACCCCGCTTTTCCCAAATTCAAGTTTCATAATAAATGTATTTTTTTAATAGTAATATTAATTGTCTTATAAATTAAGTTGTATTCTTTTTATGTTAATATTAATTCAAGTTTCATATTAAATTATATTTTTGTTATGTTAATATTAATTTCATTTTAAATAATAATAGCATAGCATAAATATTATAATATAAATATTTATATTAGTATGTATTATATTATTTGATATACAAAATGATTTCAAAAAAATACCTCCATCCTTGATTTGAGGACAGACAGTTTCAGTCCAAATCCTCTTGAAAATATCCAGCACAGGATTTTTCAACAAAATCCTTGTAATTTCGGTGGTCTGACTATACTGAATAAGTAGATGTCAATGGATTTCCCCTTGATTAAACACAATCAATTGATTTTGTAACTCTCGAAAAGAAATTTCACACAGTTGAAAAACCACCGTACGCTCATCATCTACTCTAGAAACAAACAGTGGCATAAAAATTGATGTAAGGACATTTAAGGTACATTGTCCACAAAAAGGTATATCAAACCTTTAAATATACATTAAAAAGTGGAAGTGAAGGCTCTAGATGTGTGTGTGAGAGAGAGAGAGGTCATGAGGACTTCCTAGGAGTCCTAACGCGTGATAAGGGGTACTAGGACACCTAGGAAGTCCCCATGACCCCTTTTGACACAATAAAACCCCCAAATGAGTCCTCAAGGGTTGTCAAAACCCTTAGGACACACTTGAGCATTCAAATGTGTCAGAAGGGGTCATTGGGACTTCCTAGGTGTCCTAGTACCACTTATCACGTGTTAGGACCCCTAGGAAGTCCACATGACCCCTTTTGACACATTGGAACCCTCAAGTGTGTCCTAAGGGCTCGTAAGACCCCTTAGGACACACTTGAGCATTCCAATGTGTCAAAAGGGGTCATGAGGACTTCTTAGGGGTCCTAGTACACTTTATCATGCGTTATGACCCCTAGGAAGTCCTCATGACCCCTTTCAACACATTGGAACCCTCAAGTGTGTCCTAAGGGCTTGTAGGACCCCTTAAGACACACTTGAGCATTCCAATGTGTCAAAAGGGTTCATGGGGACTTCCTAGGGGTCCTAATGCATGATAAGGGCTACTAGGACACCTAAGAAGTCCCAATGACCCCTTTCGACATATTAGAACCCTCAAGTATGTCCTAAGGGGTCATAGGACCCTTTAAGACACACTTGAGCATTCCAATGTGTCAAAAGGGGTCATGGGGACTTCCTAGGGGTCCTAATGCATGATAATAGGTACTAGGACATCTAAGAAGTCTCAATGACCCCTTTCGACACATTAGAACCTTCAAGTGTCTCCTAAGGGGTCCTACGACCCCTCTGGATAGACTTGAGCACTCAAATGTGTTGAAAGGGTTCATGAGGACTTCCTAGGGGTCCTAGTATGCTTTATCCCATGTTAGGACCCCTAGGATGTCCCCATGACCCCTTTTGACACATTGGAATTCTCAAGTGTGTTCTGAGGGGTCGTAGGACACCTCAGGACACACTTGAGCATTCCAATGTGTCAAAAGGGGTCATGGGGACTTCCTAGGGGTCCTAACACGTGATAAGGGGTACTAGGATTCCTACGAAGTCCCAATGACCCCTTCCACCACATTGGAACTATCAAGTGTGTCCTAAGGGGTCCTAAGACCCTTGAGGACACACTTAAGGGTTCTAATGTGTCAAAAGGGGTCATGGGGACTTCCTAGGTGTCCTAGTATGCCTTATCACATGTTAGGACCCCTCGGAAGTCCTCATCACCCATTTTGACACATTGGAACCCTCAAGTGTGTCCTAAGGGGTCCTAAAATCTCTTAGGACACACTTGAACAATCCAATGTGTCAAAAGGGGTCATTGGGACTTCATAGGTGTCCTAGTATGCCTTATCATGCATTAGGACCCCTAGGAAGTCCCCATGACCCCTTTTGACACATTGGAATGCTCAAGTGTGTACTAAGGGGTCCTTAAGTGTGTCCTAAGGGGTCCTACCACCCCTTAGGACACACATGGGCATTCTAATGTGTCAAAAGGGGTCATGGGGACTTCCTACAGGTCTTAACACATGATAAGGCATACTAGGACACCTCAGAAGTCCCCATGACCCCTTTCGACACATTAGAATCCTCAAGTGTGTCCTAAGGGGTCCTACAACCACTTAGGACACACTTGAGGGTTCAAATTGGAAGAAAGGGGTCATGAGGACTTCCTAGGGATCCTAATACGCTTTATCACATGTTAGGACCCCTAGGAAGTTCTCATGACCCCTTTCAACACATTAGAACCCTCAAGTGTGTCCTAAGGGCTCGTAGGACCCCTTAAGACACACTTGAGCATTCTAATGTGTCAAAAGGGGTCATGGGGACTTCCTACCAGTCTGAATGTGTGATAAGGGGTACTAGGACACCTAAGAAGTCCCAATGACCCCTTTCAACACATTATAACCCTCAAGTGTTTCCTAAGGGGTCTTAGGATGCCTTAGGACACATGTGACCATTCCAATGTGTCAAAAGGGGTCATGGGGACTTCTAGGTGTCCTAACATGTGATAAGGTGTACTAGGACACCTAGGAAGTCCCAATGACCCCTTTCAACACATTAGAACCCTCAAGTGTGTCCTAAGGGGTCCTATGACCCCTCTGGACACACTTGAGCATTCAAATGTGTCAAAAGGGGTCATGAGGACTTCCTAGGGGTCCTAGTATGCTTTGTCATGCGTTAGGACCCCATGACCCCTTTTGACACATTAGAACCCTCAAGTGTGTCCTAAGGGGTCGTAGGACCCCTTGGGACATACTTGAGCATTCCAATGTGTCAAAAGGGGTCATGGGGACTTCCTAGGGGTCCTAATGCATGATAAGGGGTACTAGGACACCTAGGAAGTTGCAATGACCCCTTTCAACACATTGGAAGCCTCAAGTGTGTCCTAAGGGGTCCTACAACCCCTAAGGACACACTGAAGGGTTTGAATGTGTCGAAAGGGGTCATGGGGACTTCCTAGGTGTCCTAGTATGCCTTATCACATGTTAGGACCCCTAGGAAGTCCTCATGACCCCTTTTGACACATTGGAACCCTCAAGTGTGTCCTAAGGTGTCCTACAAACCCTTAGAACACACTTGAGCATTCTAATGTGTCTAAAGGGGTCATTAAGACTTCCTAGGTGTCCTAGTATGCCTTATCACGTGTTAGAACTCCTAGGAAGTCTTCATGACCCCTTTTGACACATTGGAATGCTCAAGTGTGTCTTAAGGGGTCCTCATGACCCCTTTAGACACATTGGAATGCTCAAGTGTGTCCTAAGGGGTTATACAACCTATTAGGACACATTTGAGCATTCCAATGTGTTAAATGGGGTCATGGGGACTTCCTAGGGGTCCTTACATGTGATAAGGCGTACTAGGACACCTCGAAAGTCCCCATGACCCCTTTTGACACATTAGAACCCTCAAGTGTGTCCTAAGCCATCCTATGACCCCTTAGGACACATGTGAGGTGTCCTAAGGGGTCCTATGACCCCTTATGACACACTTGAGGGTTCTAATGTGTCGAAAGGGGTCATCAGGACTTCCTAGGGGTCCTAATACACTTTATCACATGTTAGGACCCCTAGGAAGTCCTCATGACCCCTTTCGACACATTGGAACCCTCAAGATTTTGCTAAGGGCTAGTAGGACCCCTTAGGACACACTTGATCATTCCAATGTGTCAAAAGGGTTCATGGGGACTTCCTAGGGGCCCTAACACATGATAAGGGGTACTAGGACACGTAGGAAGTCCCAATGACCCCTTCGACACATTTGAATGCTCAAGTGTGTCCTAACGGGTCCTACGACCCCTCCGGACTAACTTGAGCATTCAAATGTGTGGAAAGGCATCATGAGGACTTCCTAGGGGTCCTAGTATGCTTTATCATGTGTTAGGACTCCTAGGAAGTCTTCATGACCCCTTTTGACACATTGGAACTGTCAAGTGTGTCCTATGGGGTCGTAGGACCCCTTAGGACACACTCAAACATTCCAATGTGTCGAAAGGGGTCATGAGGACTTCCTAGGGGTCCTAATGCATGATAAGGGTACTAGGACACCTAGGAAGTCCCAATGACCCCTTTCAACACATTGGAACCCTCGAGTGTGTCGTAAGGGGTCCACTTGAGGGTTCGAATGTGTTGAAAAGGGTCATTGGGACTTCCTAGGTTTCCTAGTACCCCTTATCATGCGTTAGGACCCCTAGGAAGTCCCCATGACCCCTTTTGACACATTAGAATGCTCAAGTGTGTCCTAAGGGGTCCTACAACCCCTCAGCACACACTTGAGCATTCCAATGTATCGAAAGGTGTCATTGGGACTTCCTAGGTGTCCTAGTACACCTTATCATGCATTAGGACCCCTAGGAAGTCCTCATGACCCCTTTTGACACATTGGAATGCTCAAGTGTGTCCTAAGGGGTCATAGGACCCCTTAGGACACACTTGAGCATTCCAATGTGTCAAAAGGGGTCATGGGAACTTCCTAGGGGTCCTAACACATGATAAGGCATATTAGGACATCTCAAAAGTCCTCATGACCCATTTCGACACATTAGAACCCTTAAGTGTGTCCTAAGGGGTCCTATGACCCCTTAGGACACACTTGAGAGTTCCAATGTGTTGAAGGGGGTCATGCGGACTTCCTAAGGGTCCTAATATGCTTTATCATGCGTTAGGACCCCTATGAAGTCCTCATGACCCCTTTCAACACATTGGAACCCTTGAGTGTGTCCTAAGGGCTCGGAGGACCCCTTAGGACACACTTGAGCATTCCAATGTGTCAAAAGGGGTCATGGGGACTTCCTAGGGGTCCTAACATGTGATAAGGGGTACTAGGACACCTAGGAATTCCCAATGATCCCTTTCAACATATTAGAACCCTCAAGTGTGTCCTAAGGGATCGTAGGACCCCTTAGGACACACTTGAGCATTCCAATGTGTCAAAAGGGGTCATGGGGAATTCCTAGGGGTCCTAAGGCTTGATAAGGGGTACTAGGACACCTAGGAAGTCCCAATGACCCCTTTCAACACATTAGAACCCTCAAGTGTGTCCTAAGAGGTCCTATGACCCCTCCGAACACACTTGAGCATTAAAATGTTTCAAAAGGGGTCATGAGGACTTCCTAGGGGTCCTAGTATGCTTTATCATGTGTTAGGACCCCTAGGAAGTCCTCATGACCCCTTTCGACACATTGCAACCTTCAAGTGTGTCCTAAGGGGTCGTAAGACCCCTTAGGACACACTTGAGCATTCCAATGTGTCAAAAGGGGTCATGGGGACTTCCTAGGGCTCCTAACACATGATAAGGGGTAATAGGACACCTAGGAAGTCCCAATGACCCCTTTTGACACATTGGAACCCTCAATTATGTCCTAAGGGGTCCTACAACCCCTGATGACACACTTAAGGGTTCTAGTGTGTCAAAAGGGGTCATGGGGACTTCCTAAGTGTCCTAGTAAGCCTTATCACGTGTTAGGACCCCTAGGAAGTTCTCATGACTTCTTTCAACACAGTGAAACCCTCAAGTGTGTCCTAAGGGGTCCTATGACCCCTTAGGACACACTTGAGCATTCCAATGTGTCTAAAGGGGTCATTGGTCTTAGTACACCTTATCATGCGTTAGGACCCCTAAGAAGTCCCCATGACCCCTTTTGACACTTTGGAATGCTCAAGTGTGTCCTAAGGGGTCCCATGACCCCTTTTGATAGTTTGGAATGCTCAAGTGTGTCCTAAGGGGTCCTGACCCCTTAGGACACACTTGAGCATTCTAAAGTGTCAAAAGGGGTGATGGGGACTTCCTAGGGGTCCTAACACATGATAAGGCATACTAGGAAACCTCAAAAGTCCCCATGACCCCTTTCGACACATTCAAACCCTCAAGTGTTTCCTAAGGGGTCCTACGACCCTGTAGGACACACTTGGGGGTTCCAATGTGTCAAAAAGGATCATGAGGACTTCCTAGGGGTCCTAATATGCTTTATATAGACATTCCTGTGATAGTACAAAAGATGACCGAAAGATAATCGAAGAGTACCATTTTTATATGAGTGATTATAAATCACACTCATCCGAGTTTTTCCAACATTGCTTTGAGAATTATTTTGAGTGGGTGCGGGAAAATATTATTGCTATGGATAGACATCTCATTTTGTCAAATAATTGCACAGGTTAATTAAAAAATGCTCATATGTTTTATTGGTTATGTAGAATGCATGTAGAGAGAGATGTACCTCATATTTGGAGTTTTTTTGAGACCGTCATGGAAAATGGGAGCATGATCTAGCAAGTGCATGCGTAAAGAGAGCTCTAGTTAAGGAGCAACTAAGGATTTCAGGTGCAGAACTCATTGATGCCCATTATATTGTTGATTGGTGTACTTCAACATTGTCACAGGGGGGGGCTCTTGATTCAGCGGTGCACAGATTCCTTTTGTTGGTTGAGTTGGGAACAATAGGAGATAGGTTGGATTATCAAATTGTGAAAGATTCTTAAAAAATGCATTCATTTCAAAGCTTAGATTCTAGTACATGGACCATTTGGACACGAGAGTTGGCTTGTTATTGTTTGAGTTGTCTTCAGTGTGATTGGGATCAATGTGAGTCAAGTGTGTGCATTGATACATGGGTTCCACATTATTTTACTCCTTTATCTCTCATAGTCTCTATAATAAATGATGACATGGATTGTTCACTTGACTACGACCATCTTTCAGATCTTCTACAGCCAGGACATGTTTTTGCATTGGTTGCACCAGAAGGGAATGATGAGAGATCAGATTACTTGTTAGCACGTTGTGTACGAGGAAAGAAGAAACTTGCACAACCGACGATAGATGATGATATGTTCACATATCCAACAGGATCACATGTTGTTCTAGGAACATGGTTGGACACATATATGATTAGAATTAATGGCATTCCTATGTTTGAAGACTATAGAAGCACACAACCATTCTTATGTATTCACACCTTGTTATAGCAACCAATGTTAAGTTGTTGAAACATCAAGGAAAACCAAAGAAAAAGAAACTTTGGACTTTTAGTACTATTGATCATGAAGCAAGACTGAATACTCTCAAGTACAGAGATGACCCTTCACACACACTTCAGTAGGTAAGTTCAACTCAAGTTAAAATATAGTTCTATAATTTGCATATTTAGATGCCAAAAGGGCACTTCTTATATTCTCTATTAACTTTTCTTCTGCCTTCCAAATGCAAGGATTGGAGTGAAAAGGACACTTATTTTTTATATATAGTTGTGGAATTTGCATATTTAGATGCCAAAAGGGCACTTCTTATATTCTCTATTAACTTTTCTTCTGCCTTCCAAATGCAAGGATTGGAGCGAAAAGGACACTTATTTTTTATATATAGTTGTGGAATTTGCATATTTAGATGCCAAATTTTGTATATAAAACCAACAATCGAATGTAATGTGCATAGTTAGATGCCAAATTTTGTATATAAAAATAACAATTGAATATAATGTGCATATTTAAATGCCAAATTTTGTATATAAAAACAACAATCAAATGTAATGTGCATATTTGGATGCCAAATTTTGTATATAAAAAATTTGATGCAAAATTTGATGCAAAATTGGAAATATAAAAGGGCCCATGGGGTTGATTTGCAAATATTAAAAGCCCACATTTGTGTCATCTTAATGCCATGTAAAGTGAAAAAAACATGTTTCCCTACTATGAATGTTGTGTCCTTATATAATTTGTATCATCTTAATTTTGTATCCTTACATTTATATTATCTTAATTCCATTACATTTGTATCATCAAATGATGAAATAGTTGGAGTCATTGAGTCAAAATTGGTCAAATGTGTCCAAAGTAAAATGATGATTCCCTGGGTGAAGGGATAGTGTTCAAGGATTTCATCCTAGCACTGAATGGACTACGCCATTAGCTCTGGTTGGGTGGGTAAATGCTAGGAACAACCCCATTTCGACCACTGAGTCAGTAGAACATTCCCGGCCACGCCGGACAAAAGTGTCCCCAAGGTGCACTAAGCAGGATTGGGCAGAAAACTTTCAAGGATCATAACTTGGACTCTGTGAGAGGTATCAGAGATCCATGAGATGATACAAGATGATGTTTCTAAGGCCTACAATAACCTCTCTCCATTCTGGGAGATTTAAATTTTTTTGAATTTGGCACGCCAGTCTCGCTTGATGCCAAAACTTGCAGTGAGGGTCAGTTGAAAGTTGCACCAATGGATTAGTTACAAACCATTCATCCTGACACCGAATGGACTATGCCATTAGCTCCGATTGGAAGGGTAAACACTAGGCACAACCCCATTTTGACCACTAAGTCAACACAACATTTCGGGCCACGCCAGACCAAAGTGTCCCCAAGGTGCACTAAGCACGATTGGATAATGAAATTTTGAGGCTCATAACTTGGACACCATGAGAGGTATCAGAGATCCATGAGATGCTACAAGATGATGTTTTCGAGGCCTACAATAACCTCTCTCCATTCTGGGAGATTCAAATTTGTTTGAATTTGGCACGCCAGTCTCGCTCGATGCCAAAACTTGCAGTGAGGGTCAGTTGAAAGTTGCACCAATGGATTACTTCCAAACCGTTTGTCCCGACACCAAATGGATTGTGCCATTAGCTCCGGTTGGGTGGTTAAATGCTAGGCACAACCCCATTTTGACCACTGAGTTAGCACAACGTATCGGACCACGCCAGACCAAAGTGTCCCCAAGGTGCACTAAGCACAATTGGGTAGCGAACTATTGAGGCTCATAAATCAGACCCTGTGAGAGGTATCAAAGATCTATGAGATGCTATAGGATGGAATTTTTGAGGCCTAAAATAACCTCTCTCCATTTTGGGAGATTCAAATTTGTTTGAATTTGGCACGCCAGTCTCACTCAATGCCAAAACTTGTAGTGAGGGTTAGTTGAAAGTTGCACCAATGGATTACTTCCAAACCGTTCATCCCAACACCAAATGGACTATGCCATTAGCTCTAGTTGGGTAGGTAAATGCTAGGCACAACCCTATTTCAACCACTGAGTTAGCACAACGTTCCAGACCATGCTAGACCAAATTGTCCCCAAGGTGCTCTAAGCACGATTGGGCAGTGAACTATCGAGGTTCGTAACTTGAACCTTTTGAGAGGTATCAAAGATCTGTGAGATGCTATAGGATGGAGTTTTTGAGGCCTAAAATAAGCTCTCTCCATTCTGGAAGATTCAAATTTGTTTGAATTTGACATGCCAGTCTTGCTCGATGCCAAAAATTTTAGTGAGGATCAGTTGAAAGTTGCACCAATGGATTACTTGCAAACCATTCATCCCAGCACCGAATGGACTACATCAGTAGCTCCAATTGGGTGGTTAAATATTAGGTACAACCCCATTTCTACCACTAAGTCATTAGAACGTTCTGAACCATGCCAGACCAAGGTGTCCCCAAGGTGCACTAAGCATGATTGGGCAGTGAACTTTTGAGGCTTATAACTTGGACTCCATGAGAGGTATCAGAGATCCATGAGATGCTACAAGATGATGTTTTTGAGACCTACAATGACCTCTCTCCATTCTGGGAGATTCAAATTTTTTTCAATTTGGCACACCAGTCTTGTTCGATGCCAAAACTTGCAGTGAGGGTCAGTTGAAAGTTGCACCAATGGATTACTTCCAAACCATTCATCCCGGCACTGACTAGACTATGCCATTAGCTTTGGTTGGGTAGGTAAACACTAGGCACAAGCCCGTTTTGACCACTGAGTCAGCAGAACGTTCCGGGCCATGCCGGACCAAAGTGTCTCTAAGGTGCACTAAGTACGATTGGGCAGTGAATTTTTTAGGCTCATAACTCAAACTCTATGAGAGGTATCAGAGATCTATGAGATGCTACAGGACAAAATTTCTGAAGCCTACAATAACCTCTCTCCATTCTAGGAGATTCAAATTTGTTTGAATTTGGCATGCCAATCTCGCTCGATGCCAAAACTTGTAGTGAGGGTCAATTGAAAGTTGCACCAATGGATTACTTCCAAACCATTTTTTCTAGCACCAAATGGACTATGCCATTAGCTCTGGTTGGGTGGGTAAACTCTAGGCACAACCCCATTTTGACCACTGATTCAGCAGAACATTCCGGGCCATGTCAGACCAAAGTGTCCCCAGGGTGCACTAAGCACGATTGGGCAGAGAAATTTTGAGGCTCATAAATCAAACTCTGTGAGAGGTATCAGAGATCCGTGAGATGCTACATGATGGCATTTTCGAGGCCTACAATAACCTCTCTTCATTTTGGGAGATTCAAATTTGTTTGAATTTGGCACGCCAGTCACGCTCGATGCCAAAACTTGCAGTGAGGGTCAGTTGAAAGTTGCACTAAGCATGATTGGTCAGCAAACTATCAAGCCTCATAACTCAAACCCTGTGAGAGGTATCGGCGATCTGTGAGATGCTACAAGACTATGTTTCTTAGGCGTTCCTAGTGTATTTGCAGGGGTACAGAAAAAGTACTAATATTTTTTCCAAAAGACCAATATGTTTTGATATGGCCAAAAGGGTGTTTGATTATGTAATTAGGCCAGTTTGAAGTCTTTTAGCCATTGGGAGTAAAGGGTAAGTCTACAAACCTTGAAACCACTTTAATAGATATCCTTATATACCTCAAATGATGAATTACATGTGTGAACACACGTAGCACATAAAGCATACACATAAATTTTCTTAAGTCATGAAGCATACATGTAGCACATAAATTATAAAGCATACAACATGAATTCACTTAAATCATGCACGTAACCCATACACATGAATTTAGGTTATGAATATTGTACTTGAATATATATGAATATACTTAAGGCATAAATTGTACACATGAGTACATACAGACAAGCATATTTACATACTAACAATGAATAAATGAACACACAATTAACAAATTGGATCGAATATCAAGTTTCATATATATATATATATCAAAATGAACAATAATTCTATAGATATTTATATGTCAACATATCTAGATACAATGTGGCAGACGCCATCTCAAAATATGTCATATGACATCTCAAAATAAGAAGTTCAACTACAAATATTTCTAGGACATCCTATTCTATTGGTGGATCATCAAAATGGAGCCTCTTTGAAGTACTCTTCGGCTCTAATGGATCTTGCATTCAAACACAAAAGTGAAACCCCAAGTTAGATTAAAATTCAGAATCATAGTCAACAATAATAAATAAAATTTAAACTAAAATTGAACTCTCATATACCTCACCTCTCTGTCTCCTCCTGCGGGCAGGAGACCTAATATATGTCCTTGGTAGCGTAGGAATAGTGCCACCAATGATTACTCCCACCTGTATATGTTTGCGAACATGAGATTGATCTACGAGTTATACTATTTAGTGTTAAAAACTTGGTAGCAAATATATGTTTACAAAATAACTGAATTAACATTAAAACTTACTTGTGTTGAACTTTCTTCAAGGATTGTTGGCCGAGTTATCAGCGATACAAATCCTTTCCATTCTAGCTCCCTCAAACTAGGAGTGACCTACAAAAGTCAAACAGATACTTCATATTATTATAACTTGACCATATTATATATACTTGATAGAAAAATACACACAAATAACTTTAGAAATGTACGTACCATGGGGCTATCTCTCCGAATGGATATATCTATGACTTTATCTTGATGATAGGGTCTTAGGACATCATCACATGCCACTCTCTGTCAGATAAACCATGTAAATTAAAAATGGGTACACACAATTGACAAGTATACATGTATGCATAAACAAACTAAATTACTTAATTACCTTTCCTTTATCAACAACTGACACCTGCACCCCCTCACATTGCCCCCCGGTGGCAACTGGTGACACTTGCATCAGTATGTAAAAGATGATCATAAAAATTAGAAAATAATGTACATATACTATTATCATAATTTAAAAGGAAACCAATGAGTACATTAAAACATATGTACTATGGAAGAGTCAAGACCAAATGATATGGCCTAAAGCGTGGACCCCTCCACCTGTGCCATCTCCTCCTCTATCATCAACTAAACATAAATGTAACACTTAAAAAGACATAAGTGGGAAATTGTTATAAGAAAATTCTACTAAAAATACGAACAATAAAATTTAAAAATAATGTAAAAAGTGAACGGTTTACCCTTACCGTAACAGTGGGAGTCCATGGAACTGTAGGCTCCTGATGCACATCTCCATGAGCTACTTCAGTGCCTATAGTGTGCTGTGTAGAATTGTCCCCATTGAAACTGAAATTATATGAATCACTATCAGTTAGGGGACCAAAGCATAGATTCTTGCATATAACGCAAGTGTGGGCCACACAAACATGTGAGCTTGTGGAAGCGCCAGAAGCATCAAGATGAGGAGGAAACAATGTTGTGCTTTGCATAACCAGCAGATCAATCAAGGTGTGAATGGCTCGAATAGTCTATGAGCCAGCTTCAACAATAATGTCTGGATGCTACACTGTGGGAGGTGGTGAAATCTTGGGAGGGGGGACATATGTGCGGGATTTCACCCGTTGTGAACATGGTCTATCTTGCGGAGCGCCTAAACCTACACCCTCATTTGGTCTCATACTCCAATAATTCACCTTGTAATGGAGCACAAATTCAGCATACAATTTTCTAATAAAATAAAATGGGACATCCAAATTGTTGTGAGGTGGTCTATCAAAAACCATCCACCAACGGTCCCAAAAGTTGTCAACATATTGCACTATTTGTGCACCATTTAATTGACAAATTAGTTTTTTTATGGTCTACTTTTAGACCGGTTTCAAGATCCACAAAAAGATTAGCTATGTCATATTTTGTTATATTTAGGTTCATGACTTGATCATAATCAAGCCCATCATCAAATTGGGCGTGCATGGATTCACGCCAAAGAAGTGCAACATTATGTTGCTGTGTCAGTTTCTCCATGTTTTTAATTATTGAGTTCAATTTCGTAAACATGGGGTGCAATGTGGGGATATTGGCATATGCGGTTTGAAATCCTCTAAGTTCATTTAGATTATCTCCTATTAGATCTTCTAAACGTCGAGGGTTTATGACAGGTACATCTTCTGGAGGTGGGTGATTATTGGGAGGTGGTTCTATATTGTTTGCGAGATCATTAGGAAGGTTTTCTAATTCCATGTCTAATAACAATGAAAAAACAAATCGATAATTACTATGAATTTTAAAAAACAATACAAAAACTCATTGCTACCCTAATTTTTAATATAAAAAACTCTATATTTCTATTTAAAAACAATAAAAACAATATAAATTAGAAGCTATTACTTACTTGGAAAATAAGGAAAAATCAGATAGGGGAAACAATATCGGATATCGGATAGCCCTAGTTGCATTCACATTTTTACAATTAAAAAATGTTGAACGCGGCTGGGTACAGTGATTTATAATCACTGGCAAATATTAGATATTCGATATTATTAGATATCCAATATACCGTCTAGCTTTGGCTTTTGGCTTGGCCAGGTGTACTGACACCCAGGCCTACTAAAAAGTCAACAAATCTATTTGTGCACTTTTGGACGAGTGAAAATTGATTTTTTTCACATCGCCACTTTTTGGCATACCATGATCCTGCACATACCGAGAGATCAAGTATCACTTCCTAAGAGAAAAAGTGACAGAGAAAGAAGTCAAATTCGATTATGTGAGTACAAAGGATCAGCTAGCAGACATTTTCACAAAGCCTTTAGCAAAGGATACTTTTGAGTATCTCAGGGAGAAGCTGGGAGTAATTCGCTTCGCTGATTCTAATTAGAGAAAGTGAAAAGGGCATCAGTCCTTAGTGACTGATGGATGGTTGACTACTCTACTTTAGGAGTAGTACCATTGCTTAAATGATTGACGCCCTTTGCCATTGATGTCAAAGGGGGAGTAGTATATAGTCATGAAAAAGAATACTTAAGGGGTAGTAATACATATCAACAAAGGGGGAGCAGTATTTAGAAGCTGTTTAGTTGAGGAAATGAAGAATATTAAAAAATATTGCAACAGATGGAGGACTCATCCTTGGGAGATTTTTTATGAGGAAATGGAGAATGTTGTAAAATATTTGTTCAATTGGATTGGTTGTGTTTTTCATTCCATATGGTTCCATCAATGCCAAAAGGGGAGATTGTTGGAGATTTGCTAGCAAGCCAGTGTTGACTGTATGTTTATCATTGATGACAACATATGGTAAGTAGCATGGATGGAAGAATTATGCAGTAAGATTTGAGTATATGTAGCATCGACATGTTATCAACATGATATCATGGATGCAAAGGTTAATTATTTATATAGATAGTTATATAGTAGCTTGTGTCAGCAGTGTTCCTGATAGAGTTACAGACAATGTTCTATCTGTGATTGTCTATACAGTTATCGTGGAGCCTTGTGACCTTGGATATGTGATGGAAAAATGTTAGTGTTGCTCCAATCATGGACATAGAGTCTGATGTGTAGTAGAAGTGAAGTTATGAAGTCACTATTCACCAGTTGCAGTTTCCTGTGTTTATCTAGAAGAGCCGACAGAGATTATATTGTTACAGGAGTTGCACCCATCATTTCGGTATGTGTGCTTGGATTAGTGATTAGAGAAGAGTTAAGAATGTTTTGTTAAGAGCACGTGATGTAATTTAGCTTGAGGATAAAGTATCAATTAAATTGGTAGAGCTGACAGTGTGTAGTGTGCGCCTACACTTATTGATTTGGACAGGTCCCAGGTTATGTTGCGTACTTAGTAGAGATGTCTGAGATGTTATTGGAGAGTGTTATTGTTTCTCTAAATATGATTTTAAGGTTGTTCTAATAGGCCAAATTGATTATATCATTTAGAGGAAAGATATTTATAGGTAGTCATTTGTGATTGCTAAGGTGTGGTTCATAGTTGAATGTGAAGAGCAGAGTAGAGAGTGCGAAGTGTTGAGCCATCAGTAGAAGGTCTATGTGACCAAGTAAAGAGTATATGCTATTCATTGGAACTAATCCAGAAAGTAGGTCTATGTGCAGTTCACCAAGATCCAGATATAGTGTGTATCTATTATTCAGAAGGTTGTAGCCTTTACCCCTTTGAGCAGTGTGCTCTTGGACAGTGCGTCCTTACCCCTAATAGGGTTAATTGTAAAAGAATCCTAACAAGGTCCTAACCTTGACCAGGTCACTATACTAAATGCATTGTAAAGACAACTCCTAACAGGGTTAAGGATTTTCTATAAAGGATCATAAAACACTAGTGCAAATTATTAGTGGGTGTCAATTCCCACCGGGTTTTTTTACCTATTTGGGTTTCTCCATAACCAAAATTGTTGTGTTGTGTTCAAGTGTTCTTTCATTGTGTTTATGCTTAAAGTTTAAGTATACTTAATTGGATAAAGAATTGAAACTTGTAGATAATTGATTCACCCCCCCTCTCATTTATCTCTTGGGACTATTCCTAACAATAAAATCAAAGACAAGCCAACACTAGCAGGGTCTACAATGTCAATACCCTTGTAGTTGCTACTACCCACCCACTATAGGACTGAAGATCTATAAGAAGAAGAATTTTGACTTATCATAAAACTTTTTTCTTTGAACCCAACCACATTATTGGGCCACTACAGAGCTGAAACAAGTGGGCAAGAGGCCCTATTGTCCTTATCAAATGTCATTTATGCCTCCGCATTCATGTAATTTTTAGGATCTCGATTTGCTTTTAGGATAAGTAGAAATCTTGCTACAATGAAATCGACTCTCTATTTGGCACTTTTCCATGGCTTTATTATGGATTTAGATGTTGTCAGCTAGGTAGAGCTTCTCACATAATCTGCATTGATTTCTGGCTTTTTTGCAGGGTTTACAGTGATCATTATTGTCATTAGGCATAGTGTTAACCTTTTTTATCACTATAAGTGTATTCTGAGCCTTGTTATGCCCAATGCACTCACTTTTTATTCATTTAATAAACCCCTTTCTTATTGCATTATGATTTTGAGCCCTAAAGCTAGAAAGGTCAAGGGTTTAAAAAAACCACAATTATGATGTTTATCAGGATTCAACCAAGTTTAAGATGTTTTATGAGGGTTTAAACTACACACATGCTTACTAACATTTAGGAAGCCTGATTTACATGGAAATGTGGCAATGTGAAACAAAGTGGAGTGACAACTATACATTGCTTATTTCTTTAGAAATGGATTTTGTATTTTGGGAGAAAGTATTCCATTTTACCTCCAAAATTTAGGCAAATATGGAATAGGAAGTGTAGTTAAGGCAATTGATTAGCTATTTCTTCTCAAAGTGGACTATGTACTTTGGTAGCAAGTACTCTATTTTGTCAAGCACGAGCACGTTGCTAGAACCTCCTTCCTTGAAATCTTTCCCTTTCTCACCAATTAAAGCAGAGGAGAGAAGGATCATCCCACCTTTGCTATAACTAATTGACGTATGAGGATCTAGGGCAGTGTATATGCCGCTCCCAAATACGTCTCCATGTCGCACCTCCACTCCTTGACCACCTATCTTGAATCCTTCTTCTATAATCTTCTCTATGGCATCTTTGTTAGTTCCATGGAAGACTAATAACTTTTTCACACTGTTCCTCTACTTTTCAAATTCTTCTTTGGCTTTATCATATACCGTTTGTAATTTTTTTTTCAATATATGATCAACCTTTACTATCTTCTTGTACAGATCAAATTATTCAACTATAAATTTAGCTAGAGAATTAGCAGCGAAAATGAAATAGTAAAAATAGAAATATTTTAGAGATTTGCATCCTATTCTCACTATGCATATAAATAGCAAGGCACACTTGTCCTAGATGGAGCAATTAAAACTAAATGATAGAAAAACTTATCAATGAACTTTGTTACTTTATCAAATTGTGAAGATATTTATGAACTTACCTTGTAATCGTTCCTTCTAGACATCCTAAAAAATTGTGACTCAACAAGTCTGAAATGATACTCAGCAGCAATATCTCCGGTGAAATTTTGAGAAATTTCATACTACACCCTGATGAGGTTGCGATCAATTGACAATGAAATTGGGGAGGAGATGGTTGGAGGTTCAAGTGGCATCTAGAAGTACTATGAAAATCCTAGAAATGACGCATATGTTAGAAATTCTTTATCAGATAATTTTTACTGATCAATGTGGGGTAGGCATACCTAATGATCCATGGAGTACACAAAATCATAGGATTGATTATTCAAACACTCCAAATCATTTACCTCACCCAACTTAGGTGGAATTTCTCCCTACTCTTGCTAACAATAGAATACCAATAAACTCATCCTCACCTACGCAAAAAAATAGTGTGTTGGCTAATTATCCTTCTAGCTGCGACTTGTCATGCTCCTTGCAAGATTTGATATCATGTTTGTGTTATTTGTCTTTTGTTTCACTCGTGTCTTTTCTATTGCAAGTTTCAGCATTCTCACATCGTGGTTCAAGAAACTGAGATTTTATTTTGTTCAAAAGAGAAAAAAAATCTAAACTTCACCTGCATCTCATTTGTACGAAGTAGCTGCCAAGTAGCAAAGAGTAACACAAGTAGTAATTCAGACTTTGTTTACAAGATGGATTCAAGCACATGTTTCCCTCCACGTAATAGTTTGAATGCAAAAGGGAGAAGTTGTGAGAAGGCAGGTGAAGTATCACGCAGGATGCCACGCATCGCACCCACAATCCACGTGCCAACAAAGGCTTGGATAAATTATTAGAATATGGGAAATTCTATATTTAGAAAGGTAGTAAGCGTAGATATCATAATATGAGAGCAGTGTTTTCCTAATATTAAAATATTTGAACAAATTATTTATAAACAATTTAAAACTTGAATAAGATCTGTTTAAATTATTAAAATTTAAAAACAAAAGGTATTGTTCTCATGATTACAAAGTGCAATAGCATAATGTTAAAATAAAATCAAGTTTAACCTATGCGAGAATATATCTACACTAGAAATTATAATAGGTTTGTATGTCAATTGATTTATCCGCAACTTAAAACCTCAATCACATTGTTCATAGATAGCCAATAATATTTGTAGGGAAAAATGTTTACAGTTTGGACTGACAGCTCAAATACAAAGATTTTGATCATCAATGCTATTTATAACTAAATTGGAAATTCTTTTAGATCGGGGTACTACTAGGATTTTTGGATGATGAGTTTCTAGTTGCTGGAAAAAAGAACTTAAGTCATTGGTTGCTTTAAAAATTTAATTATGTTTCTTAATAATTTTAGTTTTAAAAGTCCTATATTTATGCTTGATTATTGAGCGTTGTCACTAATAGTCTTCATGAATTAATAAATGCTTACGAGACAACTCTACATCCAAAGTAGATGGAAATAAAATGGTACCTGAATTAAATCAAAACATTATTTCATTTTATCTTATAATATAAGTTCAAAGTTACAATAAAATTATTTTTATTTTATAATGTGATTTAAATTTGTTTTATTTTATAAATTATTTTTAAAAAGGTAATAGAAATATTTTTTCTTTATAATGTGATTTAGTTTGATAAACAATATAATGAAGATTTATTTGAATCTAGAAATATTTTGTTATTATCTTGTCATATTGTTCCATTAAAAAAATGAAGATTTAATTTTATAAAATAGTCATGAAATGATAACTTAATTTTATTTTATAAGAAAAATGAGAATAGCATATAAATGATAAAAAAATATTTTAATGCTGTAATATAAATTCTTGTTTATTTTATTGTTATTGATTCTAATTTCTTTATCAAATCTAAAATATGTGAATATCAAGAGTAATATGATCTAGTGTTAAAGAATGAAGCCAATAATACCTAAAATAAATAAATAACTTTTATTTTAAGTTAAAATCTTTGCAATTTTAGAACTTAATAAAATAATAGATGTTGACTCCTAAAGGGCATTGCATTTTGAAATTAGATCATATAGGCCATTCAAATAGTAGGTCAACCTTCTCAACTATGCTGACTACATGCTTGGCTCAGTTTGAGTTTTGATTAAATTTCTAACCACATTATTTTTCACCATATCTTATTTCAAAACCATTACCCTATAGGCAGGACCTTTGATGCTTGCATCCCTTGTTTTAAAACTGAGACATTAAACCACATGAATTATTGTGTAGCAATTCATTTTAGATCTATTTTTTAAACTTAAAAATTATGAAGGCGTTATATTAAACTTTAAGGAATTGAATTTTAGTTGTTAATCTTAGAACCCAGACAAGAAAAATAATAAAATAACACTAGAAATCTTCCTGACAACCATCAGCTATGGCTATATCGAAATAACTTAGAAAACATTCTTCTGTTAAACTGCGGAGGAACTACATGAACTTCCTATGACATTAGCATGATTACATAGGGATGAAATATAGATTCTTTTATTTTCCATGTTACTGATTATTTTGAGAGTACATTACTTCATAAGATGTAAATGAAAGATTGTAAGTAAAACCACATTTTCTTTATCATAGAGAATTGACTTTGTGAAATTTCAGTTACAGTAAGGGTAAAAACTTAGTGAATGGAGTTTGTTAGAAACGTGAACATATGTTATTTAGTATTACTTACTTTTGATTTTGGAAAGATATCCTGGGAAAGGGTGTTGAATATGGAAAAATAGAGAAGGGTAAATTTATTTATTTTACCTACCAGTAGAAATTTGGTTATTTTTATGCTTAGGCCTAACTTTGTTAACACATAATGGATTTTATGTTGGTTATTTTCTTTCTCTCTTCCATATCTATGTCAGTTCTACTTTAAGTATGAAAAATTAGTTAGTTCATAGCTTGCACCAAATTCCTTTCTGATCCATCAGTGCTGAGTTGATAGATTCCTTGAGAAGGGTCGATGTGCTTTTCATTTCAGGATGAGCCTCGGAGGAGCTGACCACTCTGTCATTGGGTGAAACAAAAGCCTAGATCATATTTCCATCTTGAGATTTGGAGATGGATGACTGGTAGTCTGATGGCATAGGAGACAAGAATATGCTGATGAATGACTGATAGTATGATGACATATATTTGTAGATATCTTGTATCATTATGACCTATTTGGTCTTGTACTCTATTGTATTTGTATGTGTGTACTTTGATGTATGATGTGCACTAGTTTGGTCGGCATCCCTTATGTATTATTTACTCATGTTGTACTATTTGACAGTTTGGTTGATTTCTATTTTGTACTTAGATGTTGATTACTTTAGATTCAATTGTAATTTCTTTTTCATCTTGTGGACAAGGCTTTTGAGGATACCTGTTTTGAAAGACTCAAACCAAACAAAGATTAGATTTTAGTCTAGCATGAAATCAATCCAAAACAAATAAAACTCTAAACTAAGCCACCTCAGATTGAGCTAAAACAGGTGCACCCAAGCACTGTTTGATTTTCTCTTGCTTAAGGGGATGTGGGTGTGCTCTCTAAGAACTTGGAGCATGTTCCTTATGCATTTTAAGAGGGATTGAGATTCACGAAAACCTCAAAAATGGCACAAAACAGGTATAGAACACCTGATTTGCCCCTAAGGCCTCAAGGATCAAATGATGCTGAAATGAAGATTAAGCTACATGATGTTTATGCTAAGATTGATTTTAGACCAAATAGAGATGTGATATGATGCTATGCTTATGCAAAACAATGGAAGAAACTAGGTTAATCCATTAAAACTATATTAAGATGAGCTAAAATGATTGAAAGTAAGCTAAATTAGGATTGATTATGCTAAAGCTAGAAGTAAAAGGGCATGATAACAATGCATTGGAGATGAAAGGTGAATGAGTTATTTTGCTCTTGGAAATGAGGAGCATTTATAGGATTTGGGAAGGAGGAATGAGTGGCCAGGATCAAAATCTTTAAGAGAGGCCAAGATTCATTCAAAGGGGAGCGCATTGATTGTGCTAGTTTAGGGCCATCTCCTTGTGACAAGTGTCACAAGGGCATTGGGTTGAAAGATGGGAGGGATGTGCACAATTTGGGAAATGTGCCTAAGGTCAAAGGGTGTAAGAAATGAGTGAGGAGCTTCTTAAATGCACCATAAATGCATGTAAGAGGGATAAGGAGGCCTTAAATGCACTTAATGCATGTAAGAGAAGTTTCTAGAAGTTTGTTGACTTTGGGTTAAGCTTAGGAGTTGGCTAACCTTGGTTAGGGAATATGACAAGGTTAGGGGGAGGGATTAGGATTAGGATTAAGATTAGGATTAGGACTTTCTAGAAGAGTCTAGAATTCCCTTAGGATAAATATAGATTTTAGAAAATAGATAAAGATTTATTTATTTCCATAGTTTAGGTTTGAGAATATTTATTAAAAATGAATTTAATAAATATGAGGAATAAGTATTTAATCTTAATTAAATATTTTGAGTTGGGAATAGGGTTAGGAAATGAAGGGATTAGCTTTTAATTGAAATTAAAGAAGGATTAGAAGATTCTGGAAGAGGTTAGTGGTCTTAAGGAAATTGGCCAAGTTTTGGTCAAAAAATAAATAAATTATTTATTTTGGGATTTTTGGTCAATTTATTAATTAAATAATTAATAAATAAGGAGATAATGTTTAAATAAGATTTAAACATTTTTGGGAGGGATTTCTTAATTAAATATTTTTAATTAAGGTAAAAGGATTTAATGACATAAAAATAAATTAATTAATTAAATAAATAATTAATTAATAAATGATGATGTCATCAGGGATTTTTCAGAAAATAAAAATACTTTATTTTCTAAAGAATTTTTAGGTGTCTACATTTTGCCCCTCTTTGATGCAATGCCGCAAGTGGCATGGCGTCAAAGACAAGAAAATAAGATGCCCAAGGCTAGAATTTAAAGGAATGATGGGTTGTGCCCACTCAAGAAAATAACGCAAAGAGTAAACGTTGTGAAATTTTCTCGAAAGGAAATAGAGAAAGAAGGACCTAGGAAGAAGGGGAGATAAATAACCAAACTCCCAAGAGAAAAGATGGGTGAATGCAAGATGAGATGGAATGCAAAATGCAGGATGTAGCTATATGAGAGATGCAAGATGCAAGATTAATCTATATGATGCAAGATGCAGGGGATTGGGGGAAGCTCCAAGTGTAAATGTGGAGAGCACAACCTACTTTAATATAGCAATGATAGAGACCTGCCAAGGATACTGGGATCACGAGGCCTTGTCACTAGTGTTGCATAGGACTGACGCTAAAAAGACACGTAGGGTTGCCCCAGCATCACGCATGAACCCAAGAGGAAGCATGGTGGAAATGATGCTGAAGACACCACAAACACACGACTGACTCATAGGCAGAAGCAAAAGATCAAAAGACCTTGCCCCAGATCGTCCTCATTCACAGTGCACCATGATATAAAGGATCATGGCAACCTTGAGTAGAGAACAATGAGAAGCCGTAAAAGATTAACAAAATCCAAAGGACAAAATCCAAGACCAAAATGATAACTCCAAAAAGATAGCCTTTGCCAAGGAGAGAGATTGATGTGATTGATGGTGGGAAGATTGGTCTAAACATGTGGAAGGATGCATCAACACGGACCTAGTGTGCTTGGTGGAAGATTGGGTCAGACATGAAGGATACAACTGAGGGGACCTGTGATTAGGCTTAGGTCAGACAAAATAGAAGCATACATCTGTGTGGACCCTATGTTGATGGGGAGAATGTTGTGTTGCTGATTGGAAAATGATGCAGTTAAAAGATAGTCATGATGATCAAGGATAGTCAACAATTGATATTGCTGAAGTGTGAGGTTGGGTAGGACAAGATTTGTGATCAAATACTACGGATGTGGGACTGACAAGGATATATACAACAAGACACAAGGATATTTACAACGGATATGTACAGAAGCTTAGGATTAGGATGCACAAAGAACCTGGGGGTGAAGCTGAAACTCCAAAGATATGCAAGATGATGCCCTAGTTGGGCTGGAAAGCCAAGACAGACTGACATATGATGTGTCCTGAAATGAAATAGATTTGGGAAGGACATATCCCAATGATGATGATTAGATTGAGATCAAGGCTTGCTACAAGACTAAGGATGTGATTGGATCGGTTGGCTTGATCTTGGATGTTGGATTTTGTATAGCTAGAGGATGTGGAGAGGATTGGAAGATTGCTAGAAGACTACTAGTAATGTTTGGATAGGGATGAATGGCATTAGATTACAATGAGGTTAGCCTATAGCTGGATACCAATGACAAGGAAAGATACTAGGTGATGGAAAGATGGAGGAAATGCTTAGGATGAGGATCATGGAACTTCTAGGAGATTCAGATGGAGGAAGATTTGGATTTGGATGGAGGAACTGCTGAGGGATCTAGCAAGAGGAATGCTTGGGGATCTGGATAGAGGAATATTTGGATTTGGATGGAGGAATTGCGGAGAGATTTTGGATGGATGAAGATTGGATGGGGAGATGGAAGAGCTTGGGGAGATTGGATGGCAGATTTGCTTGAGGATTAGGATGGAATGCTAGAGGAACCGCTGAGGGATTTGGCTAGAGGAAGATTTGGGGAGATGGGATGGCAGATTTGCTTGAGGATTGAAAGATGGATGCTGGAGGAACTGCTGAGGAATCTGGCTAGGGGAATGCTTGGGATTTGGGGAGATGGAAAGATTTTGGATGAAAGATAGTCTCCAAGGAATATGTTACCAAGGAATAAGATGCCCCCTGCTTAGGATAGTTCATGTATTTCAGAGACATTAGGATGGGGTACGATTGGATGGAAGAACTACCAACAAGAGGATGAGGAAGGTAGATGGAAGCTAGGATGAATGGATCAGATAGAGGATATGTAGCTGAAAGGTGTGATGGATGCCAAGAAGGTGCCCAAAAGCATGTATACCTGGTAGTCTTTGTTTTGTCATCAAGATCCAAAGGAGGATGAAGGAGGTGAGAGACAAATGGGATGGAGGAGATGTTGGATAAGATGGAAGAAGGGAATGGCCCCCAACTACAGAAAGGAATTGGGGGGGAGGCCTACGCATGACACCTGTTTGCCAGGTTTTCATCATGGTACTTGTCCAAGGTGCTTGAATTGCCAAGTTTTCACCATAAGACGAATGTTTTTCTCTTTTCTTTTTTTTTTTTGATACTTTTCTCTTGATTTTTTCCAATTTTTTATGGATTTTCTAATTTTTTGCTGACTTTGTGCTGATCTTTTACTGATATGCTGATTGATTTCTGGCTTGTTGATTCTCTGATTTGGTACTACCTTCTGATTTGATGTTGACTTTCTGATATTTTTGATGTGTTGTTGACTTTCTGATTTGGTGCTGACCTGCTGATTTGTTGCTGCCTTTCTGATTTGTTGCTGACCTGCTGATTTCTCTGATTTGTTGCTGACTTTCTTCACTGATCTTTCTGATGTGCTTGGATGTTGGTACAACTTTGTTAGGATGGAGGAATTATGCAAAGTCATGGATGAGATGGGGGAGATGGGAAATATGGTGGTATAAAGTGTTTGGATGAAAAGATGGAAAGTGATCATGATAGGGAGATGCTATCAGGACCAACATTGGCACATGTTGTGGGGAAGGTGGATGAAGTGGATAGGACATGGAAGATAGAGGTGGATGTGATGGAGGATTTATGCTAGGAGATTTCGGATCTTTGGGACCCAAAATAGATTTAGGAAATGGAAGAGAAAACTGAGTAGCTGGGGGATTAGCAACTTTGGATGCCATTATGGATGTTTCTTTTAGATGCATTACATCTTTTTTCTTTGGGATCCACATCATTTTTGTTTTAGCTTTGGAGGGCCTTTGTGGCCATTGGTATGCATCAGATTTTGCTTTTTCTTGGCTGGGCCTTTGTGGCCATGTAGTGGATTTTGCTTGTGCTTTGCTGGGCCTTTGCGGCCATTGGGATACATTGGATCGCTTGATTGGATTTTGCTTTGGTTGACCATGTCGTTTAGACTGGACATGGAAATATTTGGATTTTTGTGGATATTTCCCTTTATGCATATTTGATATGGCATCCAAATTGCAAGGAGCATTGGAATGAATATGAGGAGATGTGCGGGAAGGCGAAAATGTGGATGGGGAGATGAATGGAGATTGGTAGATAGGAGATATGGGCATGTGCCTTTGTTTATCCTGACTAGGGATGCTTGGATTTTGGATGAAGGTCTGAGTAGGATAAGATGGGGGATGATATTTTGGGATGTAAGGTCCCAAAATGGAGTTAGCATGTGAAGGATATGTGCTGGTAGATTTTGGGACATAGGGACCCAAAATGGATTTGGAGGATGGAGGAATGTGATAGGTTGTCTTCGGTTGTAATGATGGAGGAGGAGGAATGGTGTTGTATGTTTTGGGAGATGTGATGGTGGGTTTGGAAGGATGCTTGAATTTAGCTTTAGCTGTACCAACATTTCTGGAGGAAGTGCCTTCTTCTGATGTGTGACTAATGCCACATAACTTTGGATGTTTCTTGTCTTGGATAGGCTCCAGATTTCCTTGTTCATGGATGCCTAGGCCTTTGCCTTGATAATTCCATTTCTTGAGCATTTTATCCAAACAAGGATATTTCTGACTTGGGGAATATGATAAACATCTAGTTTTTGGTTCCCTGATGGAAGATATGGAACTTATTGCTTCTGCTTCAAGTGGGCTACCTTTGACAAATGTAAGTGGACCAAGAGGATAGAGTGATGGCAGTGGGACAGTTTGGATTGGAAGATCCTCAAGAGGAGAGGATAGGATAGTGAGATTTTGACTGGGATTGGGGGATGGTAATGGATCTTCAGTTGGAGAAAATGGGATAATAGGATTTTGGATTGGAGGAATTGGGATTGTAGGATTTTGGATTGGGGGTGATGGAAGCAATAGAACATGTGACAGGGGAAGTGAAGGGATTGGATCTTGATTATCTTCAATGGGTACTTCAACATGCTTTTGGGAAAGATCTTGACATGATAGGATTTGTGTGGATAGAGTGTTGGGGGATGCATGGATGGACTCTTCAAATGGGGTGGATGGAAGGATGGGAGATTCTATAGCTTTGATGGTAGGAAGAAGGGTGAACTCATGGGGCTCACTGGATGTGCTTTGGATAATGCTAGGAGGAGGTGATGTTTGTAGGCATTGGATGGAGACTTCAGATGGAAGGGACTCAATGATGCTAGGAGATGGAAGAGAATCAATGTATGGAAGACAAATGATAGATGGGAGCCATGGATGGGCCTCATCAGTGATGGCTTCACATGAAAGTTTGAGATGGCATAGCCCTTCAACTTTAGGAGTGGGATTTGTTATTGGCTTCCTTGTGAAACTCCTTGGAGACTTCCGGATTGGAGGAGGTGAGGGATTAGAATGTGTAGAAGATGGGGAGCTTGGATGGTCCTTACATGAAGGTGGGGTGGAAGATTTTGAACTTGCTTGAGGGGATGATGGTGTTGAAGAGGTAGAGGTGATGGATCGAGGTATGGTATATGAAGTGGTTTGAAGGATGCACTCTGCTTGTGGGAGGGGATTTTTGGAAATGTGGTTTGGAATAGAAGATGGTGGATTGAGATAGGATGGAGGATTGGGGAAAAGGATTGGAAGACTTGGTTTTTGGTTTTGAGAGTGATTTGGAGGATGAGTGGATGGAGGTTTTAGATAAAGGAAGTAGCGTGAGGTGTTTTGAGGGGATGGTGGTGATTGGGATATGACCATAGCAGGAGATGGAGGTATGAAGGATGCATATGGAGGATGTGTAGGTTTAAGATAGGGATAAGGTGTGGATGGATAAGATAATGGATTTGCCTTGCCAAGGACATGAAAGGGAGTGCTAGTGGATAAGCGTGAAGGCATGATAGGATATTTTGGAGGAATGATTGGATGCTAGGGGATGTTTGGAGAAAACTTGCTAAGATTTTCAAAATACGCATCGTGACCTACAAGGCTTTCATCATCTTTGGGATAGGATGGATTGAGGGGAGAGACATAATAACCAAATTCATCATAATAGTTTTGAGACATGCTGACTTGTGGATGAGTTGGATAGGAATGAAGGATGAAGATGGATTGGAAGACTAAGACTTAGATTGGGATGATTGACAGAATCAAACTAGGATTGGATTTGGCTTAAGATTGGAAGAAGACTGACTCTAGAGGAAGATAGGCAAGGGGATGGGGGATGACCAAGATGACTCTGCTAACCTAAGATAGGAGGAAAGGATGACAAGACTGGATTGAATATGACTGGAAGACCATGATTTGAGATTCTAAAAGCTTTGGACATTTTCTGGATTTTGGGAGGATTTGGACTAACATGGCTTTTCTGAGTATCTTTGAACCAAGTTGTAGATCAGTTTGATGTTTTTCCAATGGCAAAGGATAGATTTCAACAAAGATTTTTGGAAAAGCAATCTCCACAAGGGACAAAGCAACCTTGCGGGATACAAACAGGATAACTAACTCTGAGAAAGCTTTGAAAGGTGTATGTTTCAACAATGTTTTCAAGAAGTTTTGACTGTCAAGCACTTCAAGAAGATCTACTTTAGGAAAGTGAGTATAAAAATTGCTTGCCCACAGCTTGGTACCCCCTAGAAGGGAATACAAATGGTGAGTAATCTTAAGGTGATCCGGTAAACCCCTTGGATCGGTCCTTGCACAAGGATTTTGATACTTTCGGATGTAGATAGGGTAGCCTCTATTTTATCAAGTTTTTAATAGTTCCGTGGAGTCTCCATACCCAGTTATGCTGACTGCCTGTGACTCACTTAAGAGCCTAGCCAACAATGCTAGGGGAGGAATATTTACCTGTCCCCAGACATTTGCATTTGGCACAAAACGCTCGTGGATTAGGAGATATAAGTGAGTACTTTTTGCCTTCACTTTATTTATATACCAGCTGGGGGGGATACTGGTTTGAGGTCATTCTCGAGGGAGGAAGTGCTTTTCTCCCTGGACAGGCCTCGCTAAAAGTAGAACCAGTGAACTTGTCCGAGTCCAAATGTTCTACGTTGCTTACTTTAACAGGATTTTGCAAGAATTTGAAAAACTCCTAAATGCACATCAAGCAAGTTTGTTTTTTCTTCCAATTTGATTAAGTGTGATTTGAACTTTGAAATTGAAGACACAAGTGTTTAAGATTTGATTTGTTCTTTTTCCAAAAGACTTTTCAAGCATTTCCAGTTGCTTTGACTTGGGCATTCAAGATTGAATTATCCTGTTGATTTAGAACTTTGAAGTGCTTTGTTTTTTCCTTAAGGCATTCAAGATTGAATTTGCGCTTTGCTTGAATTGAAAAGGAGGGAATAGAGATGCTTGTTCTTTCCAATTTAGATCATTCAAGATTGTGTTTGATTTTCAAAATGATAATGACTCTTAGGACCTAAGTTCATTTCCCTTATTTCATTCAAGATTTGTTTTTGACTTTTGCTTAAGAAAAATGAATCCAATATCAATTTGAGAGCAAAGGCAACAGGAACTTGAAAGTTCAAAGGCGATAGAAACTTGTGCACAGGAAAAAGTTCACAGGCGACAGGAGCTTGTGCACAGGGGATAGGAAAAAGTTCATCGGCGACAAGAACTTGGGCATAGGCGACAAAAAAAAGTTCACAGGCGACAGGAACTTGTACATAGGTGACATGAGCTTTTGTATAGGCGATAGAGAAATGTTCACAGGCGGCAGGAGCTTGTGCACAGGTGACACTTAAACATGCATAGGCGAGACTAAAACATGTATAGGCAAGACTGAAACATGCATAGGTGAGAGCGAAACATCCATAGGTGAGAGTGAAACTGTTAAAGGCGATAATGGAATTATTACAGGCGATAATGAAATTCTGATAGGCGAGAATGAAATGATTACAGATGATAAATGAAATATGGTACGTGAGAACTGAATGATTATAGGCAAGACTTCTATACGTGGAGGCATGAATGTTTATCTTACAGGCGTGATTATTTCTATTGCAGGTGACAGAAAAGAAGTTAAGACAGAATAGAAGTTATCGAGCATGGAATTCTTCAGGAAGTAGGCGTCGATACAGAGCTTGTAGGTGTGATCATACTCTTTATAAGCGTGACTGAACTGTGTGTAGGTGACATTTCATCTATTTCCTGCAAATTATTCATGAAAAATGGCAAATATGAGAGTACAAAGTATGATCTAATCAAGCTGATTTGTGGGTTTGGGTCCCACCGGGCGTGCCAAAATGTGGACAAGGCTTTTGAGGATACTTGTTTTAAAAGACTCAAACCAAACAAAGATTAGATTTTAGTCTAGCATGAAATCAATTCAAAAATAAGGAAACTCTAAGCTAAGCCACCTCAGATTGAGCTAAAACAGGTGCACCCAAGCACTGTTTGATTTGCTCTTGCTTAAGGGGATGTGGGTGTGCTCTCTAAGCACTTGGAGCATGTTCCTTATGCATTTTAGGACGGATTGAGATCTATAAAAACCTCATAAATGGCACAAAACAGGTATAGAACACCTGATTTGCCCCTAAGGCCTCAAGGATCAAAATGATGTTGAAATGAAGATTAAGCTACATGATGTTTATGCTAAGATTGATTTTAGACCAAATAGAGATGTGATATGATGCTATGCTTATGCAAAACAATGGAAGAAACTAGGTTAATCCATTAAAGCTATATTAAGATGAGCTAAAATGCTTGAAAGTAAGCTAAATTAGGATTGATTATGCTAAAGCTAGAAGTAAAAGGGCATGATAACAATGCATTGGAGATGAAAGGTGAATGGGTTATTTTGCTCTTGGAAATGAGGAGCATTTATAGGATTTGGGAAGGAGGAATGAGTGGCCAAGATCAAAATCCTTAAGAGAGGCCAAGATTCATTCAAAGGGGAGCACATGGATTGTGCTAGTTCAGGGCCACCTCCTTGTGACAAGTGTCACAAGGGCATTGGGTTGAAAGATGGGAGAGATGTGCACAATTTGGGAAATGTGCCTAAGGTCAAAAGGTGTAAGAAAGGGGTGAGGGGCTTCTTAAATGCACCATAAATGCATGTAAGAGGGATAAGGAGGCCTTAAATGCACTTAATGCATGTAAGAGAAGTTTCTAGAAGTTTGTTGACTTTGGGTTAAGCTTAGGAGCTGGCTAACCTTGGTTAGGGAATGTGACAAGGTTAGGGGGGGGGGATTAGGATTAGGATTAGGATTAGGACTTTCTAGAAGAGTCTAGAATTTCCTTAGGATAAATATAGATTTTAGAAAATAGATAAAGATTTATTTATTTCCATGGTTTAGGTTTGAGAATATTTATTAAAAATGAATTTAATAAATATGAGGAATACGTATTTAATCTTAATTAAATATTTTGAGTTGGGATTAGGGTTAGGAAATGAAGGGATTAGTCTTTAATCGAAATTAAAGAAGGATTAGAAGATTCTGGAAGAGGTTAGTGGTCTTAAGGAAATTGGCCAAGTTTTGGTCAAAAAATAAATAAATTATTTATTTTGAGATTTTTGGTCAATTTATTAATTAAATAATTAATAAATAAGGAGATAATGTTTAAATAAGATTTAAACATTTTTGGGAGGGATTTCTTAATTAAATATTTTTAATTAAGGTAAAAGGATTTAATGACATAAAAATAAATAAATAAATTAAATAATTAATTAATAAATAAATGATGATGTCATCAAATTTTTTTCAGAAAATAAAAATACTTTATTTTCTAAAGGATTTTTAGGTGTCTACACATCTAAATGGAATTTATATTGTGGTAAAGTCTTTGTCTTGTAGACTTTAATTTTAGTTTGACTTTCTGAGTTTTACGTTGTAGAGCTTACGTGTCTCTTGTGAGTAAGAATCAGTCTTTACATAACTAAATAATAAGTATGTGATATCCAAATTTTAATCTAAGATAATAATACATTTGTAGAAAAAGTACATCTTAGAGACTAGGCACTAAGTTTGTGTAAGATGAAAAACACGACATGTAGTTCAACCTAGAACTTCATATTTATAATGAAATCATGTTGAAGTGAACATATATCTTTTACATAATGAGGAAGGTCATGTTATCCAAATTTTAATTTGAGATAGCATCAAATGAGTAGAAAAAGCACATCTTACCAACCAAGAACTAAGTTTGTGTAGGTTGAAAAATACAAAGTGTAGTTCAACTTAGAACTTCATATTTACAATGGATCGTGTCGAGGTGCACATAATTCTTTTACCTAAAGAGGAAGGTTATGATATCCAAACTTTAATTTTAGATAATATTAAATGAGCATAAAATGTAGATCTCTCTATCCATGATTTAAGTTTTAACAGGTTGAAAAACACGACGTCATATAGTTTAATGTAGAACTTCATATTTACAATGAAATCTTGGTGAGATGCACATGTGTTTTTTTGAAATGTCCCCTTACTAATTTTATATGATATTTAAAGCTTTGAATCAGATTATTAAATTAAACAATCAGCACTTTGAAAGATTATACAATTTCTCAATAAAACCCAAATCGGGTATGCCCGAAATAGTGCCAAAATCTTCACAGCTTCACATATTATTGATAAATCTGAAAGTAGAAATTTTTACAAAAATTTTGCCAGCATAATGGCCTACAAAATGACATTTCCAAATCTGTATAGAGTTTACAAAACAGCTCCCAAACGGAGGACAAAAAACAATGCTCAACGAGCTCCCGAAAACAACACAAAATAGCCCGGAAACACCACAAAACACTAGTATTTCATCACAAAATTATAACCATGACCCAATACATATATTCATCTCTATTTTAACATCAAAATGTTTTCAATACAATAGCAACCCAAATTGATATGAAAAGCTCAACCGAAAACACCAAAATCTTATAAAAACACACCCGAAAACTCATAAATTTGCACTGTTCAGCACAAGGGCAAACACTGCATGAGCTTGCACATGGAATGGCCTCAAACTCCCATCCTTAGCCTTCCTAGAAACTTGAAAACTCCCATATTTGGGTCTCCTTCTCCATAGGTTTGGCAGCCTCTGAAGAACAACAAAGCAATAAGCAAAAATCAAGTTCTAGAATGAGCCCAAAATGCCTCTAAACCACTTTTAAAGAGGGCATAACCCTAACTCACGACCAAGAGGGGTGAATTAGACATATTTTAATAATTTTTAACATTTATTATTTCATTTCTTTCCAAATATTAGCCCCTTTTTTCTGAAACTTTACTTTTTGAGCTTGCCAGCCTTAGCAAAAGTTATTATTTTTAATTATTTGAAAAGGGGACATGACAAGTCCTCCCTCCCAAATATTTCTTGTCCTCAAGCAATGAAGGTTAGGATGCTCAAGAATATGTGCTCCTTCCCAAGTTGCATCCTCCAATGGTACTCCTTTCCATTTGACCAAATGCTCTGTGATGCTCCTATTTCTCAATCTTTTCTCTCTTGTATCCAAAACCTCTTCTAGTATTAGGACTAATTTCCCTTCATCATCAAGAGGTGGTAATTTTGTAGATACTATGGTTTTCTGGCCTAGAACCTTCTTCAAGCAAGAGACATGGAAAAAATTATGTATTTTTCTATTTGGTGGGAGCTCCAATTCATAAGCTACCTCTCCTGCCTTCTTGATGATCTTATAAGGCCCATAGAACCTTGGCTTGAGCTTCTCTGCCCCACTCTTCTTCAAGGTGCTTTGCTTATATGGTTGCAATTTGAAAAATACCAAATCTCCCACCTCAAAAGATCTTTCAGTCCTTTTCCTATCAGCATACAACTTCTGTTGGTTCTGTGCATGTTGTAGATTATCCTTGAGGGACCTTATTATGTCTTGGCTTTGCTTAACAAAATCACTTGCTGCAGGTACTCTGCTATCTAAAAGTACTAGATCAACAAAGGAAAGGGCATCATAACCATAAAGAGAATGAAAAAGAAGCATACCAATAGACATGTGATGAGATGTATTGTAACAATACTCCCCTAGGTGCAACCATTTCACCCAAGCATGTTGCTAATTTGAAACATAGTTCCTCAAATATCCCTCTATCCATTTATTAACTATCTCTATTTGTCCATTTGTTTGAGGATGATAGCTAGTACTAGGAGTGAGTTCAGTTCCTGCCAAATGAAAGAGCTCCTTCCAAAAAGAGCTGAGGAATCTATTGTCCCTGTCACTGACAATGTTTCTAGGCAAGCCATGTAACCTAAAAATTTCCTTGAAGAATAATTCTGCCACTTGTGATGCCTTGTAATCAGATATGATGGGAAAGAAATGTGCATACTTAGTTAGTCTATCTACCACCACATATATGCAATCCTTACCTTGAACCTTGGGCAACCCAGCGATGAAGTCCATGGAAATACTTTCCCATTTTTGTTCAAGAATAGGAAGTGGCTGCAACAACCCTGCAGGAAAAATTTGCTCACTCTTGTTTTGTTGACATACCATGCATTCCTTAATGTGTTTAAGGACATCCTCCTTCATACCCTTCCATGTAAACCGCTCTCTAAGTTGCCTATATGTCTTGAAGTATCCTTGATGACCAGCCAAAGGTGTGTCATGAAAGGCCCTTAATATCTTTTCCTTAATTTTTGATCCTGGTACTAAGAAGATCCTGTTCTTATAGTAAATCAATTCATCAACAACCTAGTACCTGTTATCATCCACTAACTTATCCAAAATCTTGGTGGCAAAGGAATCTTTAGCATACTCTAAAATTATGGAGACTTTCCAATCAGCAGAGATAGATGTTAAGGAACACAAAGTGGGCTTTCTTGAGAGAGCATCAGCAACCACATTATTCTTTCCTTTCACGTATTCAATATCAAAATCATAAGCTTGCAATTTTCTTACCCATTTTTGTTGATGATCATTCAAATCCCTTTGGTTCAAGAAGAACTTGAGGCTATTATGATCTGTCTTTACAATGAATCTCCCACATACCAAATATTGTCTAAACTTATGAAGTGCATGCATGATTGCCAACATTTCCTTATCATAGATGGAGTAACCTTTCTTTGATTGATTTAATTTTCTTCTCTCAAATGCTATTGGATGTCCCCTTTGAGTTAGGACATCCCCTATACCTTCTCTAGAAGTATCACATTCAACAACAAAAGGTAAAGAGAAATCTGGAATTGCAAGCACAAGGCATGAACTCATTACCTCCTTAAGCTTATCAAATGTTTTTTGTGCATCTTTTGTCCAAATAAAAGCTCCTTTCTTTGTCAAATCAGTCAAGGGGGTAGCAAGCTGAGAAAATCCCTTGACAAACCTTCTATAGTAGCTACACAACCCGAAGAAACCTCTCAACTGTGTAAGATTAGTAGGTGGAGGCCAATCCAAAATTGCCTAAATTTTTTGTTGATCAACCTGTACTCCCCTAGAACTTATAATATGTCCCAAATATAGGATCTTAGTCAAACCAAACTCACATTTTGATAACTTAGCATAGAAGGATTGCTGCTCCAATATTTCCAAAACAGTGTCTATGTGCTCTAGATGCTCTTTCCATGTTGTACTGTAAATCAAGATATCATAAAAGAACACCAAAATAAATTTTCGAAGATGCTTGCTGAATACCTTATTCATACAAGATTGGAATGTTGCTGGTGCATTAGTGAGGCCAAATGGCATAACAAGAAATTCAAAGTGCCCATAGTGACATCTGAAAGCAGTCTTTTCCACATCTTCCCTCCTCATACGGATTTGATGGTACCCTGACCTTAAGTCAATTTTTGAGAAGTATATAGCACCATGTAACTCATCAATGAGTTCATCTATGTGTGGTATGGGATACCTATTCTTTATGGTCTTCTTGTTTAGAGCACTGTAGTCTATACACATTCTCATTGTACCATCCTTTTTCTTGACAAGTACCACAAATGATGCAAATGGACTAGAGCTAGGCCTTATGAATCCCATGTCCAGGAGTTCCTTAATAGTTTTTTCTATTTCTTCCTTATAACCTCTTGGATGGTAGTATGGAGTTGTTATAACTGGTTTGGCACCCTATTCTAACTCTATAACATGCTCAAAACCTCTATCTGGTGGTAATCCCAGAGGTAAATCATTGAAGACTATACTATGCTTATCAAGAATATTTTGAATTTCAAAATGGAAATTACCTTGATTCTTTTGAGAGCTTGTTGGATGGATTATGACTCCGGCTGCCCATGCTACTTGTCCTCTTCAAAAATTCCTTTCCATCCTCTTTGCAGTGACCACCTTAGGTGCTCCATTCGATAAGCCTCTCAATAAGACTTCTTTCCCATTGGAATGAAATTTAAACTCCATTGTTTGATGGTTCATGTAATAGCCTCCAATAGAGTGCAACCATTGAACACCCAATACAATATCTATCTCCCCAATGCCAACAACATAGAAGTCATCACATAACTCATAATCTCCTAAGGTCATCCTGAGTTGTTTCACCACCCGTGTGCAAGGCATAGTGAATCCATTAGCTACCGTAACATTGAATCCCTCAAAATCTTCTGCTTTAAGCCCTCTTTTCATGACAAATCCCTCATCAATAAAATTGTGAGTTGCCCCACTATCAAGAAGAACTGTCAACCTTTGCCCTGCTAGTACCCCTTGAATTCGAAAGGGATGGTATCTTGGGACTCCTGATAATGCTGCGAAAGTGCCATCCTTGCTGATTTCTTTTTCTTTCTCTTCTTCTTCCTCCTCCTTAGTGTCATGAAATTCCTCATGCTCATCTGAATCAGATTCTAAAGTAACTTCAATATAGTGCACTTGACCTTTCCCCAAACATCTATGTCCTAGAACCCATGGCTCTCTACAAGTGAAACAAAGATTTTTCCTTTGTAGTTCACTCCTAGTCTCTTCATCTACCTTCTTTTTTGCTACATTTGTCAAATTGTTTGGTGGTGGTGCTGGGAAAGTCTTTTTCTAAAAATTTCCCTTATGTTGCCAAAGATTTGGGGGTTTTTGATTAGTGACTAGTTTCATAGGCACACAAGTTTCAAGCTGCAAAATTATTTTGATAGCTTCCTATAAGGTTGAGGGTGAGAAAGCCTTAACCAAAGCCTTAACAAAATCTTCCAAACCATCAAGAAAAAGATAAACAATCCTCTTTTCACTCGTATCAAGTACCATAACAGACACTTTTTGAAATTCTTCTACATACTCATTAACTGATTTGGTTTGTCTCAACTTTGACAATTCTTTAAAATACTCTTCATCATCCTTGAGATCAAATCTATCTATCACTCTTTGACTAAAATCATCAAATGTAGTTACCTGATCATGACCTTGAGTAGTCATTCCATGATACCACCAATCATAGGCTGCATCTTCCAAGTGTAGACTTGTGAATTGAATGACATCACTCTCCTTCATGGGGTTAAGTGCGAAGAAGGTCTGTAATTTTTGTAGCCATGTTCTAGCTGAAATTTTATTTGTTCCATCAAAAGTAGGTGTTGTAAACTTGCTTATTTTATTTTTGAGCTCTCTTCCACTTATGTCCTGCTCCCTCCTATACTCTTTCTTAGGCATCAAAGTGTTCATCATATCCACATATTCTCTAAAAGGAACCAAACCGTGAAAGTCATCATCTAAGCCATTGTAAGTAGCTCTTAATGCAATCAAGTTACCTGTAACCTCTTCCATAGGACTAAGGGCTGGATTTGGTACTGGTGGCTCATCTGCAGGCAAGAAAATAGTTTTTGTTGATTTAGAGGGTGTGGGTTTCAGATTTATTGGCTCCTCTGAAGTTCTCCCTTTCTCATTAGTAGATACAACTCCTTGGAGTTTTTCTGTCAATAATCGCAAAGCCTCTCTAGTTTCTACCAAACTATCCACTGTTTGCTTCTGGGTATTCTGCATGTCCTGGAAGAATTTTTTTGTCATCTCATCTGGATCAGCCATACTTGTTCCTTCCTTGGATTTTATACTTTTATCTTCAACTAGAGGTTTGATCAAAATTTCTTTATTCTTTTCTCGCTGCAAATATCTCTTTTCTCTTTCACTTTGTTGCATACAAACTTCTACAAACCCTCAGGCTGGCAAGATCATAGCTCTGATACCACTGAAATGTCCCCTTACTAATTTTATATGATATTTAAAGCCTTGAATCAGATTATTAAATTAAACAATCAGCACTTTGAAATATTATACAATTTCTCAATAAAACCCAAATTAGGTATGCCCGAAATAGTGCCAAAATCTTCACAGCTTCACATATTATTGATAAATCTGAAAGTGGACATTTTTATAGAAATTTTGCCAGCATAGCGGCCTAAAAAATGACATTTCCAAATCTGTATAGAGTTTACAAAATAGCTCCCAAATGGAGGACAAAAAACAATGCTCAACGAGCTCCCGAAAACAACACAAAATAGCCTGAAAACACCACAAAACACTAATATTTCATCACAGAAGTATAACCATGACCCAATACATATAGTCAGCTCTATTTTAACATCAAAATAGCCGCAATACAATATCAACCCAAACTGATATGAAAAGCTCAACCGAAAACACCAAAATCTTACAAAAACACACCCAAAAACTCATAAATCCTCACTGTTCAGCAAAGGGCAAACTCTGCAGGAGCTTGCACATGGAATGGCCTCAAAATCCCATCCTTAGCCTTCTTGGAAACCTAAAAACTCCCATCTTTGGGTCTCCTTCTCCACAGGTTTGGCAGCCTCTGAAGAACAACAAAGCAATGAGCAAAAATCAAGTTCTACAATGAGCCCAAAATGCCTCTAAACCACTTTTAAAGAGGGCATAACCCTAACTCATGACCAAGAGGGGTGAATTAGACATATTTTAATAATGTTTAATATTTATTATTTTATTTCTTTCCAAATATTAGCCCCTTTTTCTGAAACTTTACTTTTTGATCCTGCCAGCCTTAGCAAAAGTTATTATTTTTAATTATTTGAATAGGGGACATGACATTTTTACCTAAGGAGGAAGTTTTGACATTAAACCTTTAATTTGAGATTACATATTACCAATAAAATAACATCAAATGAGTATAAAAATACATCTTACCAATATTGAACTAAGTTTGTGTATGTTGCAAAACATGATGTGTAGTTCAACCTAGAACTTCATATTTACAATCAGATTATGTCAAGGTGAAAATAACTCTTTTATCATGAAATAAAATTTTCCATTATCCATGTATATATCTACATATTCATCCTTCTCATGGTAGCAAGAGATGACCTTCCAACTTAGCTACTAATTGACCATCAATGGTTCTAACTTCTCTAGTATTTGGATTGTAACTTATCATACATGTAAGGGATATATATGTATATTGAATAAGATTTGGGAGAACATCTACATGAGCTAGGAAAATTGAAAAATTTCACCTAAAGAGGAAGATTGTGATATCCAACATTTAATTTGAGATAACATCAAATGAGAAGAAAAATTGCATCTTACAAACCATGAAGTAATTTTTTGTAGGTTGTAAAACACGACATGTAGTTCAACCTAGAACTTCATATCACAATTAAATACTATTCAGGTGCATAGAACTCTTTTACATAAAGAGGAAAGTTTTGATGCCCTAATTTTAATTTGAGATAACATTAGATGATAAAAAATAATACATCTTACCAACTAAGAACTAAGTTTGTGTAGGTTGAAAAACACAATGTGTAGTTGAACTTCAAACTTTATATAAATAAATGATAAATAATATGGATATATAAATTTCACCATTACAAATTCATTCTTAAGAATAAGGCATACTAAAAATTGAGAAATCATCACATAAACAGGCCAAAAATAAATGAGTGAATGTAAAAGATATTGACTCATTTTTTGGGTGCTTGATGTTAGTAATACATTACATTATGTTATTCACCATATTATTATTGTGAGTAGTTGTGTCAATTGCATATACAAATTTATGATATCCAATAACTAGCATTTCTCCAATGGTATTTCATGTAAATATATACTATGTTTGGGTGCATCAATAAACAAGGCATTCTGCTCTCTCTTTCTCATCAACATATGGTATCAAATAAAGCTCAAATCCCCTATCAATGCAATACATGTGCAACCTATTTTTTGAGTAGCATTATTGTGAGGAACAACAAATGATAATGTGTCAGTGGTGAGTAAATAGATAGAGAGTATGTTGTGTAGAGTGTTGTGAACATAACCAGAGGGTGTTTTCCTTTCTCAACTCATGAGAAGAGGCTATTATCTTCCCTTGTGGTCTTGTGAGCTAGAGTATGTTTTCATACTATGTGGCAAAGTGTGTTGTGGTCCCGTGAGCCAGACTCTATTCTCAGACCGTGTGGCATGGTGAAATTTAATTTTAATTTGAGCCTTTGTCTCGTGCTCATTGTCCTCATAGTCAATACTTTATTGTGAGCATTCAAACAACCTTCAAAGAGGTTCTTTCAAAGGTGTTTGTAGACACTTCTATCTTCAAGAACTATCAATGTTGAGTTATCTTGATGATGATTGCAGTATGGAGAGAAATCATGAAGTGCAACATGCAATCAATGATAATATTAGTTTCTATTTTTCTATTATGATGTTTTATTAGGACTTAGCCGAGTTTAAGATTTTTTATGAGGGTTTAAACTACGCACATGCTTACTAACATTCAGGAAGCCTAATTTAAAACTATATATTCTATCAAGCTCCATTTACATGGAAATGCGGCAATGTGAAATAAAGCGGAGCAAAAACTATACATTGCTTATTTCTTTAGAAATGGATTTTGTATTTTGGGAGAAAGTATTTTGTTTTACCTCCAAAATTCAAGCGAATATGGAACAGGAAGTGTAGTTGAGGAAATTGATCAGCTATTTCTTCTCAAAGTGGACTATGTACTTTGGTAGCAAGTACTGTGTTTTGTCAAGCACGAGCATGTTGCTAGAACCTCCTTCCTTGAATTCTTTCCCTTTCTCACCAATTAAAGCAGAGGAGAGAAGGATCATCCCGCCTTTGCTATAGCTAATTGATGTATTAGGATCTAGGGAAGTGTATACATCACTCCCAAATATGGCTCCATGTTGCACCTCCACTCCTTGACCACCTATCTTGAATCCTTCTTCTATAATCTTCTCTATGGCATCTTTGTCAGTTCCATGGAAGACTAAGAACTCTTTCGCATTGTTCCTCTACTTTTCAAATTCTTCTTTGGATTTATCATATATTGTTTACAATTTTTTATTCAATATATCCTCAACCTTTACTATATGATTGTACAGATCAAATTATTCAACTATAAATTTAGTTAGAGAATTAGCATTGAAAATAAAACACTAAAAATAGAAATATTTTAGCGATTTGCATCCTATTCTCACTATACATATAAATAGCAAGGCACACTTGTCCTAGATGGATCAAATGCTTAACGTGTGTGTGAAATTTGTACCTAGCTGTGGACGCAACACTTCAGTAAAATATTATTGGTTAATATGTCAGAAATTTGCAATATGAATAAACATAATTAACCAGGTGATTTACTGCCTTCTAGTAGGTGCAAGTATGATATTCTCAGATTTTTCCGGAGATCACTAACAATGCAACACCTAAACGAATGATTTAAAATGATGAAAGCAATAAAATATGAATGCAAATTAATCTATTTTTTTTTGTTTTCTATGCAATATGATGAAAAACTGATATGAAATTGATCTAAAATGGATTGAAATGGATTGCAATTCTAATCTAACAATGCTATGAATTCTATGAAAACAATGAATTGAAAATTTGTGATCTGAAAGCATGGTTTTTTGTGAAGGGTTGAGCCTTGTTTATATAGAAATCCAAGCTTTTTGAGAGCTTATGGAAAGCCATAAATCACTCTTGATAAACTCAGGTTGATTTTTGAGTTAACAAGAAATTAGAAATATTTTAACTCGTAAAATCATGCAAAAAACAACTTTTAACTCAAATAAAAACTTTAAATCACTTTTTTTTTAAACTCAAAATTGGATGTTGAGTTCAAAAAGATAACTAATTGAATTGATTTATTGATTTAGAGTTTTTAATTGCTTTTTTGAATGTGCATGGATAATTATGAATTAATATTTATTTTCCACGTGTTTCTCTCAACTTAACTATTTTTTTGAATTAAAACAATTGATTTATGGGTTAATCAATTATTAAATCAAACTTTATTCCAAAAATTATATTATTAAATATTGACAATTGGATTTAATCAATTAAATAAGAGTTTAATCAATTATAGTAGGATTTTGATTTATTGTCAAAATTAAATAATATTAATTAGGAATAAATATAATTAAATCTAATTAAATTAATTAAGTGACAGAATTAAATCTAATTAATTAAATATTTATCATATTCAATTAATTAAATTTAGGATAAATAAAAAGAATATCATTTATCACCAAATAATATTTAATTAGGAGATAATTAAGATAGATTAGGAATATTTAGGAAATATTCTCTGATGTAGAATTAGGATGAAATCGATTGCAGTTTTGATAATTTGATGTGTAGATGTGCCTTAGGTTAGGACTTTTAGGTTGATTTCGATTGAATTGTCAATGTAGGAGGTTAATGAGACTGCAGCCCATTTTTGGGGTATTACATTTTGCCCCCCTTTGAATTACTATGCAAAGTGTAGTGGTTCAAAGATTAATTTGTTTTTGATGGTGTTCAAACTTAGTTATGTGGTGGAAAAACCGATCTTGAATGATTAACCGATTCTACGACAGAAATCGATTGATAGATTTGAATATTTAGTGATTTAGGTCCCGATTGACCAAAGATGATGTTAACTATAGCAACAATGAACCGGTGATTACGAAAAAGTGTCAAAACACCTGATTCTGAACCTTATGATTACAAAGAAATGACTGTCCTGACTCCAGACCTAAATGTCCAAAGGAATCGAAAGGATGTCAAATATGAACCCTTCAGTTGCGAAGAACCAAGGAAATAACACTAATGAACCGATGGTTACGAAAAGCTGATACAGTTTACAAGTTTTAGAGAATACCAGATTGATATGGATCTCGATGAATCTGATATGCCCCAAGCGATGTACCCCTAGCAACGAGGTATTTTGATGAATCAACAACTAGACATGGTTGTTGTCTTGATTACTGAGGAAAGATTTGATTGACATAATTAGTTAATGATGCGTAATAAGATGCCCCCTTCGGGATGAAAATTGAAATATGGAAAGAAAAGCTAGTGTTTGAATCATTAGAAGCATGTTAATTGATTGTAGAATTGGTTGTACACATCCGGGAACACGTTTTGCATTGTTTAGAGGTCCTAGAGACCAAGTTTGACTAGGTTTGACCATGAGTTAACCATGGTTGACCAAGTTGAAATTCAAATAGTTTGATGTTAGATAATCACTTAAGTTGAATCCTAGATTTGTTTGATGTTTAGAAGGTCGATTATGCAAGCAGTTGGCTATCCTGGGTCTGAAAATTTTAAATCACGATTTTGAAAATATTAATGATCTCAGATTTTGATTTTGATCCCAAAAATGGGTAAAGAACATCGAAATTAGCCAGGGGTACCTTCTTGGTGATCTATTAAGAAGACCTTCATGCGGTACTCAGTCCTTATGATATGTTTAGCAAAGATTTTAGAGAATCATTAAGCGTCAAGCTGAATTGAAATCATGAGATAAATGAGATCATGCAAAGTGCTAAATGAGATGCAAAATGAAATGCAGACCTAGGACCTAGGACTTAGTCACTGATCATGTGTCGGTCTTTTTCATCACTGAATATTTATTAGGTAACCGAATAGTCGATACAATGTCCACTGGCTAGACAACCATGGGCATATGAATATGGATGTTTAGTCGGAAATGTCAGATTAGATATAAGCACCAAGGCATAAACACCAAGATGACCTCAATATCATGTCCATTTTGATATTTCAATTTGTATAAGCATCAAAATATAAACATTGTGATGACCTAAATATGCCTTGTGTACAAACACACCAAGCAGAGGAGAGATCATTCTCATTCTTACATGAATTTACTCGCAGTGAACCTTTATCGTTCACATCCTTGGGTATCAACATGTTTTACAGTAGAGAAGAAGAAATCACTCAAAAAGACAAAGTTAAATCAAACTTCCTTGAATTTTATGGGTATCAATGGTCGAGGTACACGTGGCCATCCAATCGTGATGGAGGCACTTATAGTGGACACTAATTCAATCCAGAATTTCCAAAGTTATTAGATTTTCACTCAAAGCAGAAAACAAAGAAAAGTTTATGCCCCCAGTCATCACTCTCTAAATCTTGTAAAGGATATCATTGAAGAGCTTGAAAGGACACAATATGCAAAAATAACAATGTGAATCAGTAAGCATACAAAGAAGATTAAAGCATGCAACAAATATTGTTTTAGTTCGTGTTGATGTTTGTTTGTGTTGTTGTTGATGCAAAATCCTTTCTAGTGAGGAGACAGACAGATAGACTCAAATGTAGCTTCAAAGGACTTTTGACTGGATATGACACATCTGGGGTACTGAGGACTGTAGGATATGACATTGATTGCTCCCAAGTTTGAACATTGATAGGATACCGATGCTTTTGCCGACCGACCTTATTGAAAATAAGGATATATACAGACTAAAGCAGACTGAAAGTTGGGAAATACCAAGATTGCGCTAATAGATGGAACATTTTGAATGAGTGGCACCCGTTTGCCAGGTTTTCACCATCTTGGCAGAGATTCTATTTTTGCTACCAAGGTGCCTGTTTCCAGGTTTTCACCAAGGCACTTTTTCTTTTTCTCATTTTTTTGTATTTTCCATTTTTTTAATTTTTTTGTATTTTTCAATTTTTCAATTTTTTTGTATTTTTCATTTTTTCAATTTTTTTGTGATACATCAGGGCACCTATTTGCTAGGTTTTCACCAGGATGATCATTTTTTTAGAACTTTTTCAAATTTTTATGATTTTTTCAAGACATTTTGCAAAGACTGAATACCTTAGGCGTAGAATTTCTTCAGATGGAGAATGTTGATTGGTTCTTAGAGCTATTCTCCTTCAGTCATTGAGAGTTGATAGGCTCCAAAGCCAAAAGTAGCAGTGATTACAAAGGGACCCAACCAGTTGGGTTCAAACTTCCCCTTGCATTCTCGATGTGATTGATTTTTACGATTCTCTCTCAAGACTAGGTCACCAACCTAAAATTCTCTGTGTCTAACTGTCTTGTTGTAGCCTTTAGACATTATTTTATGATATACTCTAAGATGATCATATGCTACTTGTCTGCACTCATCTAGTAGTTCAAGTTCTTGCAACCTAGACACTTTGTAGTCATCATCAGTTACTAGACCATGCATTTCGATTCTTAATGATGGGATTTCAAACTCAATAGGCATTACTGCTTCAGACCCATAAACTAAAGCGAATGGTGTAGCCCCGGTGGGCATTCTGATACTTGTTCTGTAGGCCCAGAGAGATGGATTGATCATGAGATGCCAATCTCTTCCTATTTTATTAACTATACGATGTAGAATTTTCAATAGATTCTTGTTAGATGCCTTTGCTTGTCCATTTCCTTGAGGATAGTATATGGATGACCAATGTTGCTTGATCTTGAATTTTGAGCACAAGGAATCTAAGTCCTTATTCTTGAATTGGCCACCATTATCTATGACTATTGAATCTGGGATTCCATACCGACATATGATGTAGTTCAGGATGAACATTAAAATTTGTTTTCCAGTTGCTTAAGTCAAAGGAACTACTTCTACCCATTTTGTGAAATAGTTTGTAGCTGTAATGATATGGATATGTCCATTAGAAGAATGTGGATGTATAGCTCCTATGAGATCAAATTCCCATTGTTGAAAAGGCCATTGTGTAGTAAAGGGGATAAGATCTCTCTCCGGTGCATGCATCAAGTTACCATGGACTTGACACTTTTGACAGTTCTTAGCAAATTTGATAGCCTCTTTCTCCATTTCAGGCCAATAATACCCAGCCCTAATAAGTTTTCGAGCTAGTGTTAAACTGTTGGAATGTGATCCACATATACCTTCGTGGACTTCCTCTAATGCACGTTGAGACTCTTCGATTTCTAAACACCTAAGAAGTGTACCATCTAGACTCTGTTTGTATAGATCATTACCAATGATGACATACCAAGATGCATTTCAGATAAGGTATCATTTCTCATGGCAGTTGAAGGTGTTGGGTATGATTTGGTCTTGAAGGTAGGAGAAAAGGTTTTTGTATCTGGAGGAATCATGACCAACAATAGTGCAGATCATGCGGGTTTCAGGGGAATCATATGCAGGAAATGAAAGTGCTTCCACCAAGAACTCGTAGCGTAGCTCATGTTCGGGCTACTATAGTAGAGATGATAGTGTTTCCATAGCATCAATAGCCTTATTATCCATTCTAGGAATCTGCTCAAAAGTGATTGATATGAAATACTTCTTAAGGTGAACGACCATGTATTTGTATGGAATTAGTTTCTCATCTTTCGTTTGGTACACATCATTAACTTGGTGTATAACTAGTTGTGAGTCTCCATAAATGTGCAACTCTGTCACTCTCCATTCAATTTCTATCTTCATACCATTAAGAAGGGCTTCATATTCAGCAATATTGTTTGTGCAAGGAAACTTGATTCTAAATGCTTTAGTTATTAAGTAACCTTGTGGTGTTATGAACAATATGCCTACTCCAGATCCATTCTGTGTGTAAGATCCATCAAATAAAAGATGCGAAGTCCTAGAAGATATGTGCATGATGGATGAATAGGGAAATTCCATCTGTAATGGTGTATCATCAAACATTTGTGCTTTAGCCAACTGATCTGCAATGACTTGACCTTTGATAGCTTTCCTTTCAATGTATTCAATGTCAAATTTGCTTAATAGCATCACCCATTTAGCTAATCTACCTGTGAGGGCAGCTTTTCTTAATAAGTATTCAATGGATCTATCTTAGCTATCAATTGCACTATATGAGCTAACATGTAGTGTCTCAGTTTCTGTGATGCAAAGATCATAGCTAGACAAGCTTTCTCAATCATGGAATAGTTCTTCTCATATGCTACCAACATTCTACTAATATAGTAGATAGCTTTCTCCTTCTTATTTTCATCATGTTGTGTTAGTAATGGCCCCAGTGATGTATCTGTGGCGGAGACATATAGAATCAATGGCTTCCCTTGAATAGGAGGCATCAAAATAGGAAGATTTGATAGATACTGCTTGATATGATTGAAGTTCTTTTCACATTCCTCACTCCATGAGAAGGTCACACCTTTATACAATATCTTTGTGAAAGGTTGTGATATGTCAGCTAATTGAGAGATGAAATGTCTAATTGATTGCACTCTTCCTTGTAAGGTTCTCATTTGACTGATATTCTTAGGAGGTTGCATCTCCATGATAGCTTTGACCTTAGTAGGATCTACTTCAATGCCTTTCTTTGAAACAATGTAGCCTAGGAGCTTTCCAGAAGTGACACCAAAAGCACACTTTTTAGGGTTTAGTCTGAGACTAAACTTCTCCATTCTATCCAATATTTTTCTCAAGTCACTCAAATGTTCAAATCTTATCATTGATTTAGCCAAGGTGTCATCAACATAGTATTCCATAGCTCGATGCATCATATCATGAAAGATAGATGTCATAGCTCATTGATATGTACCAAATGGCATGACATTCTAGCAAAAGATACCCTAGGCACACGTGAAAGCTATTTTCTCTTGATCTTCTAGAGTAATTTTGATTTGGTTGTATCTAGAGAAACCATCCATTAAAGAATACATCTCAAAGCCCGCAGTCATGTCCACTATCATATCGATGTTTGGAAGCGGAAAATCATCCTTAGGGCATGCTTTGTTTACATCTCTGAAGTCTATGCATACTCTGATAGACTTGTTTGGTTTTGAAATAGGAAATATGTTGAAGATCCATTTTGCATAATCTATGACTCGGATAAATTTGGCTTTTAGTAACTTTTCTAGCTCAACCTTTACGAGAAGTGCAACATGTGGATGCATCTTTCGCAACTTTTGTTTAACAGGTTTGACTCTTGGAGTGATAGAAAGATGATGCATTATCAGATTTGGATCTAACCCTAGCATATCTGAATACTTCCATGCGAAGTTGATTTTCTTCTCTGTTAAGAAAGTGGTGAATGCCTATTTTTCTTCTTCTAAAAGAGATTGTGCTACATGAATCAATTGTGGTTCCTTTGTTGTACTCAAGTTGATAGATTGAGTGGGATCTATCAATGATGGAGATCTGTCCTATAAATGACTCAGAAGGACATCAAATATCTCATCCTTAGGCACCTCAGAGAGGTTTTCACCTTTGGATACATCTTTTATTTTCACTTTTGTAGGTTCTGAGACTACCACAAAATGGTTTTCACCCTCAGAATTATTTTTATTTTTACTTTTATTCTTTTGACTAAGATACTTGATATCCGACTCCATCATGCTAATGATATGTTCACCGATGGAAGTCATCATGGGTTCCACTGCATTGAGGTTGAAAGAAAGGGCATAGTTAGTCGGGAAGGTATGGATGTCTTGGCTCGAATTTGTAGAAGTTCAGTCAATGAGCTCTGGATGTTGGATAGTTAAGTTAAGGGAGGATTGGGAAATGGTGTTCACACATATGGCATTATCATCATTGGTCCTAACCCGACTCTCAAATTTAAAGGTGATATTACTACTAAGAATGTTCAATTCGTGAATAGTTTCAATGTCATGATTGGATTCCACTTTAGCTGTAGGTGAATCAAATTCGTTAAGTTCATCATTTCTCTCTGGACTTACATCAGATTTAGGTGAATATTGGTGAATCACATCAATGTGTTTTTCAATGATAAGCTCATCTTCTTTTGGAATGAGTCCCCATTTATAGTCATTTGATTCATCCTTTGTTTCTTCATTTAGACCTTTGGGAAATTTGATAATATGTGTAAAGTTGGGATGAATCCCCCAAGCAGGATTACCTTTAAATTCTAAGTGGAATTCATACTCATGGGAGTCTATTTCAGAATCACTACTGTATCCCAAGTGTTCAGCTATGGTGAGAGGTTTACCTTCTTCTTGTTTGGTAGTAGGTTCTTGTGTGTCTACCACATTGATGTTCTCCTTAGGTTTTTCCTCATCCTTAAGAAGATCTAGTATTTCTTTAGGTAAACATTCATAAGGAATAAGATCAAAGCTATCTGAATCATCACTATCTAACTATTGTGTTTCTTCCTTTAGCTGAGTTTCTTCAGAAGTTATCTGTTCTAGGACATGTGCTAAGTTACCACCGAGGTGGAAGGATTTCTTTTGATAACCTAGACCTTTAGTATCTTTGTTTGTCCAGCCATGGTGTTCAATGGGTTGTATAAGACCTTTGCATCTTGTTCCTAGAGGTCCTTTTCCTTTGTATCCAATTTTAGAAATGAGTTTGCAATCTGGTCCATATGACTTTGAAGGAATTTTGTTTGACTTGGAGTCACATTTTCGAACTGACTCGGATTCATCTTTGTATAGCCATGCAAGCACAACTTCATCTTCTTCAAACTCTTGCGTGGACACTTGTTCTCTGAAAAAGCTTCCATTGTAGATGGTTTGAGGTTCTTTAGACTCTTGCTTTGTCTGTTTTAAAGGATGCCCATAAGATTTAGGTGAGACTGGGAGAGATGTTAGAGATAGGACTAGTTCCATAGTGTATTCTCCTATGCTCGTGTCCTTGATTTTGACCTCTTTGGCAATGTCTTCCATCTTGGATGTAGATGCTATGTCTATTTTCTTGGTAGGAGACTCTCTATTATTTGGGACAAGTTTTTCAACACTTTCTTTCAATACATTGCAAAATGTAGATATGTTAGCTGGAATTGTTACCTCTACTCCATCATAAGGAAATTTCACACACTGGTGGTATGTTGATGGAATAGCTTGCATCTCATGTATCCAGGGCCTCCCTAGAAGAATGTTGTAAGCCAATGGAAGATCTAGAACTTGACAGGTGATGTCTTTGATAACTGGTCTTCTTCTGATAGGTAAGACAATTGTTCCCTTGGAGGATCTTTCTTTCTCATCATATGCTTTTATAGTAATCTTCTTTTTAGGATCAATAGCATCTTTTGATAATACTAGTTGTGTGATCAATTTGCAGGAACAGATATTCAGACCAGTGCCTCCATCTATAAACACACGTTTGACACAACGGTTTTGGGTCAAGACTTCAATGTGCAAGGGTTGGTGATGCAGATGACTCAACAAATTGTCATCTTCCTCTAAAAAGGAGATATATTGGGGTGATGTCAGATGACCACCATAGTCTGGAATATGTCTAGATCAAGATTGTTAGGAACATTGGAACTGAGCAGAGCTTTATCCAGAACAGTCCTATGAGCAGGAGATATCCGAAGCAACTCAAACATGGATATTTTTGCATTGGTATGCTGGAGTTGTTGGACAATATTGTATGATGTTGGTCTCATCTCTTTAGGAGTTGATGATTTTGAGGCAGCCCTATGTTTAGAAGCAAATGAAATATTGAAAGGCACCTTAGGGGCATTTGATGAACCTGAGTTTTGTCCTTGTAGGTGTACCTAAGCTTGTGATCAAGTTACTGCATTTGCTGATTGATTATCTCTATCTTTTCTTACAATAGTGATGACATTGCAATGTTCAGATAGGCATGGTTCAACCATGTTTATGAAAACATTATTTCTAGAGTAGGCATAATTGACTTTAGCACCCATGTTAGGCTGAGAAGATGAATCTCCTTGACCATGTTTTAGAAATGGTTCTATGAATGTCGTATGATCATTGTTGGTTTTGTGATTGTCAATTACAATTTCTCCATTATCAATTTTGTCTTGTATGAGATGCTTCAAGCATATGTAGTTATTGGTTTTATGACCTTTGTTACAATGGAAGTCATAGAAATCAGTCTCTCTCCACCATTTAGGTTTAACTTCAGGATCATATGGTTTTATCTCAGGTAACATGATGATTTTCTTTGCCAACAGAGTTTTCATGGAAGATTCTAAGGACTCATCGAAAGGAGTGAACTCACGTTTTGGTATTGTAACCCATGGTTTATAGTCTTTCAACTTTTTAGAAGGTTCAGATGCCTTTTGTTCAAAAGCTTTTATGGCTTGGGTGCCAATGGTGAGATTGAATGATGGTGCCTTTGATGGAGCACTGATGTGATCGACAACACCATCTATTACAAAATTCTTGTTCTTGTTCTAGAATTTACCTTTATCTTTGTTGTTGGAACTAGAACCTAATTCGTACTTTCTATCTTTGTTAAGTGATATCTCTCCCTTATGGGCAAGCACATTTTCAAATTTTATGGCATTATCTACCATTTTCTCAAAAGAAGTATGATTCTAGATTTGCAAATGACAGTTGAGTTTTGGAATCAGATTGTTGATGAAGATCTCAAGTTTTTCAGTTTCCAGAATGGGTCGGGCATAGAGTGAAAACTTCTTCCTCCATCGCTTGAGGAAGGTTAGGAAGGGTTCTCCTGAGTATTATTTCAGATTGCAGATGTCGATCATGGTGACTGGATGTTGGATATTGTAAGAATATTATTGATAGAATAGTTTGATTAACTCCTCAAAAGTTTTGATAGTTGGAGGCATTTTAGAGAATTGATGAATGGATGATCCTCCCAGAGATCAGGGGAAGAGACACATCAAGTAGGTTGGTTCATGCATAAACTCCATGGATTGAGTACAAAATTCTCTGACATGATCTTGGGGGTTAGAGTTTCCATCGTATTTTTCATACTTAGGAATTTCCACTTTTTTTGGGAATGGTGGCATGTACAAGTTTTTATCAAATGGAAAAGGACATAGGGCCTCCATAGAGAACTCCTTAGGTTCCTTCTCTTTTTCTAGCTTGTCAAGCTTAACTTCCATAGCATGCATCTGTTTCATCATGGTTGTGATGGGAGTTTCTTCCTCTTGGGTGATGATATTTTCAACATTGAAATCTAGAGGAAGTTTGGCTCCTTGTCTGGCTAGGTCAAGAAAATAAGCCTCTTTGTCTTCTTGCAAGAAGTGTTTCATCAATTTTTGAAAGTGTTCATCACTTCTATATCACTCAATTTTAGACGGGGTTGGCTCTGGATCTTTGTGATTAGATTGATGGCCTTGGGATCCTTGGTTTCCTCCTCCTTGAGACATTGTGTTTTTATGAGGACTACCAGGGATTGATTGATGTGGAGGTGATTGAGTACCTCTGTGGATTGATACAGGTGGAGTTTTCTAACCACCTTTTAGATAGATATTTCCAAGAGTATCTTTTCCAAAGAGATTTGTGTTGTAGGGTTGATGAAAGGTTTGAGCAATCACAGAAGATGCCGCTGAAGAGATTCTGGGTTGTTCTCTTTGTTTTCATTGTGAGGAAGCTCTAGTTTCCACCATTAACCTTGGGTGAAGAAAAAGAGCAAGAAAAAGACAACTGATGAAAGATTTGGTTTAGGAAAGATCAAATGATGCAACCTTGTCAAGATTGGATTGATTGTATGATGAAAAGACTGATTGGATGTAAGTGTAGGATACTATGCCCTAGTTGTATGGGTAGACACCCAAAAGATAGCGGACACGAGCTCACAACACTTAGCCATTTTGGAGATTGAATTGAAAGATGGTTTTGACACAAGATCAAATGGGATTCAGATCGATAGATCAGAAGGCTAGATCAAACTCAAGAGACCACTTTAGGAAAATGATTGGATTCTCTTGGTTTTCTGCTCTGTTCCTCACACAATGAATTTTCTAACAGAATCTGATGATTGACTGTAGTGGATGAATTTTTGACAAATTTGAGGACTTTCTGACAGCTTTGATAAAACTATGATATGACTTTTTGCAAGCTCGTATGAGTCAGTATGGGGATAAAACTCTAATGTGACTTTCTGCAGGCTCATACGAGTCAATATGGGGTCTGGCATGAAAATTGACAAAACTCGTACGATAATTGACACTAGGGTTTTGATTTTTATTAGTTTTGTGGCAACACTCATACAATAATATGTAGGATCCTTTACAATAATTGGGGGGTTCTGATATGACACTTGACCAAGACTCGTACAAATTTTGAATTTCCAGGATGACTTTTGACACCAGAAAGGATTTTTGTTCAGATTTTGCAAGTTTTTCCATATTTTTGGTCGATTTTGAAGGCTAGGTTGTTCGTTTTAATATATTTATATCATATAGCAGGCATGCAAAATAACAATCAAGGGATTTCAAGAAATCAGTTGTCTCCAAACAATGAACAAGGGACAAAGAGACCTTGCACATGAACAAGAAATTGTGACTTAATGCTCCTAATTCCTGAGAATTCTGGTTGTTTATGTTCTCAAAATATTTTTACAATCACCCACATAGTCCTAGAAAATAAAACTTTGGTTGCACTATAGTTCTTAGTAATGGTTTGACTCTGCAACTTTTATAATCTCAAGAGAACGAAATCAATCAGGAGCTGCTAAGGAGATCTGATAGCCCAACAAGAGACTACACCTGTGGAGATTTCTTCCACAAAGATATTTATATAGCGGTTCCTGCTACCATGACAAAAATGGCTCTTACTTCTTGAGCTTCCATCCACATGGTTGACCCAATAAAGGGAATGCCCACTACGGTTAACCCTCTCTATCAAGGTGACTCACAAAAATGACCACATGGGGACTTAGTTCAGATTCAAGGATCTGAGTTTCTGATGCTACCCAAAAAGGGAGTAGAGCATAATCCGCTAGCCTCTTCACTTCACAAAAACATAGCAAAAAAATTCTTTGACATGCTAAGACTGAAACTACCTCACCAAGATTCATGATGTCAACACCAATGTCTATCGAGCTCTCTAAGTGGGTCCATGAGAGAACGTACTAATCAAAGGTGAAAACTAAACCAAGTAAGACCGTGAGATAATAACAGTATCCTCCCTACCTACAAGGGGATCTATCTTCGAGAAGAGCTTCGCATGAAAAATAAGTGAATGAAGCCCACTCTCTCAAGAACTCCACAAATAGTGTTCATAGGGCCTAATTACTATGTGTAACAGATGCAAGAAAGAAAATCTATGTTCTTTTTAGAGCCCAAAATCAAAGTGTGATTTATGAAAGCGAGAGACACTCAAGCTAAACACATGAGAGGCTCATTTTAATTCCCAAAATTGAAGTGTTATAGGGATGTAGTGAAATACCTTAGATCCCACGCAATGTGCTTAGTAGATTTTACCTAATTTTTAGCTTTGTTGAGGAATCCCGTGCAAGCAAGCCACTAACTCTCCAACAAGAAAACAAGCAAACAATATATGCAACATATATTCAACTTATGTAAACCCTAGGGTTAGATCTGAAAATCAATTGTTAGGAGCAATAATAACCAACAAATAATCCAAATGACAACTCATATCATGCATTGAACCATGTCAAAAATAAGTGCATACCCCTCACAATTTTTTATTTTTTTTTGCATTTGACCTAGTCAATAAGATCTAATTTTTTTGATATGATTTCGGCCACAAAAATAGAAATGAAAAACATAGACCCCTACTAAAAAATAGAGAGCTTTCCAAAAATGTAAAAATTTGAGAAAAATCTCTTCATTTGTGCCTTAGAGACCCATTTTACCAAAACATACCATTTTTTGTAAATTGACTATTTGATCTATGATATTGCATCCAAATTTAAAACACAAAGAATGGACCCCCTATAGAATTTAAAGAGCTTTCTGAAAATGTAAAATTTTTTGAAAATATGCTAATTTGCGCCAAAAAAAATTTTTATGAAAAATAAAGAAAAAAATATTAAAAATTCATATCTCGTAAAATTCTAAATTTTTTTTTTATAAAAGCTTCCCTGATATGTCACCAACCTGCAAAAAACATTGCAGACCGAAACTCCAAGCTGTTTGGGAGATATGATCAAATCTTTGAAAATTTATGGTTTTAGTCTCCAAACAAATCTTCACAAGGGGGTTAGCTCCAAAAAATAACCAAAACTAGCATGTAAAGGTGGGTTGCCCCATGGTGGGTGCCAAAAATATGTGTGAAATTTGTACCTAACTGTGGACACAACACTTCAGTAAAACATTATTGGTTAATATGTCAGAAATATGCAATATAAATAAACAGAATTAACCATGCGATTTACTACCTTCTAGTAGGTGCGAGTATGGTATTCTCAGATTTTGACCGAGATTAGTGACAATGCAACACCTAAATGAAGGATTTAAAATGATGAAAGCAATGAAATATGAATGCAAATTTTATTTTTATTTTTTTGTTTTCTATGCAATATGTTGAAAAACTGATATGAAATTGATCTAAAATGGATTGAAATGGATTGCAATTCTAATCTAACAATGCTATGAATGCTATGAAAACAATGAATTGAAAAGTTGCAAAAATCTCACAATCGCCTATTCGCAAGAGCTTGATTCTCCAAGTATGTTAAATTTGTGATCTGAAAGCATGGTTTTTTTGTGAAGTGATGAGCCTTGTTTATATAGAAATCCAAGGTTTTTGAGAGCTTATGGAAAGCCATAAATCACTCTTGATAAACTCAGGTTGATTTTTGAGTTAACAAGAAATTAGAAATATTTTCACTCATAAAATCATGCAAAAAATAGCTTTTAACTCAAATAAAAACTTTAAATCACCTTTTTTTTAAACTCAAAATTGGATGTTGAGTTCAAAAAGATAACTAATTGAATTGATCTATTAATTTAGAGTTTTTAACTGCTTTTCTAAATGTGCATGGATAATTATGAATTAATATTTATTTTCCATATGTGTTTCTCTCAACTTAACTGTTAATTGAATTAAAACAATTGATTAATGGGTTAATCAATTATTAAATCAAACTTTATTCCAAAAACTATATTATTAAATATTGACAACTGGATTTAATCTTGATTAAATAAGAATTTAATCAATTGTAGTAGGATTTTGATTTATTGTCAAAATTAAATAATATTAATTAGGAATAAATATAATTAAATTAATTAAGTGGCAGAATTAAATCTAATTAATTAAATATTTATCATATTCAATTAATTAAATTTAGGATAAATAAAAAGAATATCATTTATCGCCAAATAATATTTAATTAGGAGATAATTAAGATAAATTAAGAATATTTAGGAAATATTCCCTGATGCAGAATTAGGATGAAATCGATTGGGGTTTTGATAATTTGATGTGCATATGTGGCTTAGGTTAGGACTTTTAGGTTGATTTTGATCGAATTATCGATGTAGGAGGTTAATGAGACTGAAGCCCATTTTTGGGGTATTACACTTAGTACATTATTCTTTTTATGAGTAATATTGTTGTATGTTAAGCTCTAATTTGGTGTTTCAATTATTTAGTGTTGTGCTTAGTTTGGTATTTCCTTTGTAATATAAATGAGGAGAAATGATTCAAAAAGAATTGTGTTGTTAATTTTTTCACTTCTTGATTAGTAAGGAGAAATTAGGTTTTAATTATTAGTTATCGATTGCTTTTTATTCCCTTGACAATTATTGACAATAGTGGAGAAGTCAAGGCAGTGAAGTGGACTAAATCAAATAAGTAGTTGGCAATTGGTTGAGGGTACAATCAAGGGTTGTAGAAATATGAAATCATTGAGATAATGATAAGGCAATGATGAATCTTGCTCACACTACACATATAAATGGACAAAGGCATGTTAATAAGTGATTAATTTGAATATTATCATGTTAATTACTTAGTATCAAGAAAAGTTGATGGATATTTAAAGAACATAGGAGATAGTGGTGTAGGAAACTAGATGTATCAAATTGACAAAAATTCCTTGTACATGAATGTGAAGCAAAGGGTCATTAATTAGGTGGATGTATATAAGTGATGAAAAAAGTTGATTAGTACTAGGTGATGAAACAAGTTGATTAGGACTAGGTCACAAGTTAATAAGTTTACTGTTACCTAATTTCACCTATAGGCTCAATTAGGTAGAGCCTTTTCATTTTTAAAGCCAAGGTACATTTATCCAATTCTACTTCATATGAATAAAATCAAATACGATAACTTTGAGGGAAAAGTTTTAAACTAAGTGTTGCATTTAATGAGGGAAGGAATACATCATAATGTAAATCATCGTTTTACATCTTTTCTAAAAATGTAATATTTTTATTAAACAAAAGTATTGTACATATGCTTCACACAAGTTGTGAAACTAGCTAGGGCATAACTCATTCTATTTACAAATTGAAACTATACATAAATACATGAGTGCATGTAGAAAAGACAAAGAAGTAAAGAAATGACCAATCATTGCCTGAATGACTGGCAAAAGTAGAGAACCAACTTTGTGAGTCTATCTTGTTCTTGTGTCTTTAGAGGCCTTTTCTATCCTAAACCCAAAAAAGAGAGAATGGAAATGAATTAGAACACGTGTTCTAAGAAATAACTGATCCTTACTCTACAAATTTGTTCACATATTCATATACAATTCCAAAATAAAAAGACAATGCTTTATACTCTAACAAGTTTTTTGACTGTTGCAGATACACAAGTTTCATCCTAACAAGTGGGTTAAAATGTGGCACCCACAAGGGTTTAGCCCAGCTTGTTAGGGTGAAACAAGTTGAGATTTCACTTTGATCATGATACAATATTAAAGGGACGTGAGGTTCAAAAGGTGAAACAAGTTCAGATTTTATTTTGATTATGATACAATATTAAAGGGACTTGAGGTTCAAAAGACATGAAACATTTTATTGTATAAAGAAACAACATGTGTTGTTGTGGTGAGATAGAAAAAATAAAACTAAACAAAGATTATCGAGAAATAAGGTGCTAGTCTTCAACTTGAGCTACTATTTCTCCTCATAGGTTGCAGGTCTTAGATACCCGTGCAAGCATAGGTGCAAGTAGGTTTAAGCAAAGATGCTTGCACAAGTATCAAAGAGATAGTAGACTGTAAGAATAAAGGACATGACCCTATGCTACAGGAGTCCAAGTGATCACTATGTAAAGAAGCAAGAAATTACCATTACAAGCATGCTAAGATCAAGCAATAACAATGTATTCAAAAGATCAATGTATGCAAATTTATCAAAGGATATGTAACTGTTATGAAAAGAATCTACAACTATAGAAAATGAACTTGCAAAGGATATACTTGTGAATGGTGAAATATAGAAGACTTCGAATATATTGTTGAAATGAGTGTTGAAACAGTTCAACAAGAGATTTTAAAAATTCAAAATCCAAAGTTCTTTTCAAGACAACCACCAATGAGCATACCGAGTTGCAACAATGTTACGTAAATGAGAAATGATGTTATGAACAATATTATAATGACATACTTCAAACCCTCGAAGATCCTAGTTTCAATGAGATCCTTAGCTCTTTCTAGAAACCCTAGCAGCTCGACGGTTTTTCCAAAAAGAGAAGGTTACAGAGTGCATCGCCAGAATCTCTCATAAAATTTTTGCATGTATGAGGCCGCAACCAGTAAAATCGAGAGGACCAAGGTTTGAGCCCGTCAAGAGTGAAGCAAGAAAGTTAAATAACATCTCAGCTCGAGCTTGGAAGGAAGGGAAAAAGGCGATATACAAATAAGCATGCTGTTCAAGAAAAACTATAACAGACTTTAGGGTATGGCAAAAGAGAGAAAGTAATTAAAAAAATAGTTTTGGGGTTGCGGCTAGCTTAAATAGAACAATACATTTTAAAGTCAACAAGAAGAATGGTATTGCATTATTATCAAACCAGTGCGTAGTAAGCATGGGAACGCACAAAAAGTAAAAGATCGTTTCTTCATTTTCATTGATTATGGAACTCAGGGATACCTATAAACGTTTGTAAATCTTGCGAAAAATCTTTAGATTTTGGTCATCCAGCAAAATACCCATGCTCATGGCCGTTACAGGAGCACTTCATTTTCAAAATGTACCCATTCATGGAGGCGACATGTCACAGAGGCAGTAAAGATCCTTTAGAAAACCTTGAAACCCTCATATCTTGGCGACACCTTAGAGCTCTCCCAGCGAAATGAAAAAAATGAAGAAAATTTACGGTTTGATGTCTTGAAAGGGGAGGTTGACGTTTTGAGAGGCATTTTTTCCTTAGGTCAAAACATACCACATATATTTGTGTTTTTTCATAAGTTCTTTTTACATCTTTGTAAATAGCACTAATGTTTAGAAAGAACTTGTGTTTTTTCCAAGTTTCATGGGGAGATAAGGGTGCATTTATGTGGAAATGGAATTTTTCTTGGGAGGTTGTGTTAGATAACTAAGGGGGGGTGGGGGGGTTGTGAATCAGTTAAGTCTAGCTATCCTATAGTCTCAAATATCTCAGATGTATATATTAAAAATTTTCAATCAAATAATCAAATCGGTAAAATATCAACTGTACTTCTCTTAATATACTGATTACCAGTAAATTAAATACCATGTTTACAGATCTATCCAGTTATATAAATGTGTAAAGTAAAATAACAATTCAACACATCCATACACATATAACACATATATTTTTAATGTGGAAACCATGTTAGGGGAAAAACCACCTGGGACCAGTAACCCAAAATAATTCAGTCTTCTGAAGTGAGCTCGGTTAGGAGCCAACCCTATTAAAGGTTACAAAATACATTGTAAGGTGTGACGTGGTTAGAGGATTTATCACTAACATTTCTCCCTTGACCAAACATTCATTATGGGGTTAACAAGAAAATAATCAACATTCATGAATGCCATATTGAAATATAAAGACTGTTAAGTCCCTCTCGATTAAGAGATTTATCTATAACAATGGTTGTATTGATATAGTAATGATCTGATTCAAATACAACTTGATTTGCAGATTTTCAGATCTATGCTAAGCTCAAAAATACTTCTGATCAATAATCAATTCAACATCCGTGTTTCCTCCAACTCTGTTATGCTCGGTGATTAATTTCTCTATCGCTTGGTGTTGTCTGCAGCTTTGCTCAGTTCTTTTTTTTTATATGATACCTTCTCAAAGGATGAGAGATTTCCCAGATCTTTGTTTCATATATTTCCTTGCTACGTATGGTTTGGTTGTTGTGAGCACTATGTAAATTCATTTCAATCTATTTAAACACTTGTCTATTTTATAACCTTTGGAAGAATGAGAGATTACCCAATTTGACAACATTCTCCTTCATTCTCCTCACGACTTGCCAAATATTTGTTTCAGATGTTTCCTTGCTACACATGCAACTAATGGGTATGGTTTTGTTGTTGCGAGCAGTTGTAAAATCATTTAAAAATCTGTAGTTATTGGCTAAAGGTCAAAGTGCTCTTGAAAATCACAGATGGAAAGTGTCTCTGAGAAATGTAATCAATCCTCCATGAAATCCAAGAGATAAAACCATTTAAATACATATATGAAGATTGGCAATTAGCAAACCAAAGGCAAGGTTATTTACCTTTGAATCCATTCCTTAGTAAATATGAGTAAATCTCCTCTGCATTTTATTATTGTTGTTTTTTCTTTGTTGATCCCAATTCATCTATAACTGGTCTTTTTGTGAATAGATAGAGTAGTGAGCACCATGTTCGATAATGCTGTAACCTAATATAAATGTAAGCAATCAGGTTTAGTGGCTAGTTTCACATGGTCCAACACATGCTCTCTCTAAGATGCTACTATTTGGGCCCAAATTTGATGGCCGTATGGAGGTATGATAACATTTTGACATGAAATACAATAAATTTTCCCTTGGCTTCCCCTTTAAAAGTTGTGTGCAGACTACAGAGGTGTCTGTATCTTCCCCTATTTTGGGTGAATAGTTCACTCCTCACTCTCTAATTGTTCTGACCGTGAGAAAGAATATACCAACAACCAAAGCTTTGGTTAACTGAGTTTTATCTTGTAATGCAATATCATATCCAGAGCTTTGAATCATTGCCTCTCATGGAATTTTTTTCAATAAATCTAAATATTTCTCTATTAAATTATCCTGAAATCTTCTTTTCTAATTTGTGTGGTTTGTTCACTCATTCAACACAATACGAAGTCACAAAACCTAGCATAAAACTAGAGTTCACCATTTGAAATATTGGCCTAGATCTTTTGAAAAATGGGTTTTTTGTTGAAATCTCCCACTTAATAAAATAATTGGGAAAACTTGTGCATTATTAAGAACTCGAGAACTTGTGGTTCATTGAATAAGGTGCAAGTTTATCTTGTTTTTTTAAAATCCACTGCTTCCTTACATATGCTAGGTTTTTCATTTACACTTCATTTTTATCCACTATTAATCAAAACAATGAATAACTGGGAAAACCTATACACTACATAATGTTATATGGTCTTTATATCTTACTCCCACTTATGCACGTTGCTTGATAGAATTGTCAGCTTTGCTCACCCACAAAATCCTCCCAGAATTGATTCTCATGATAAAGCAAACTACTATCTACCACACTTTCTGGTCCAAGAATTCATTGACTAAATTCAGGGAAATGTCATTAATATAGTGAAATATAGTGATCGGACACCTTTCCTCAATGGTAGGAATTGTGACACCTACCTATGAAAGTCTCCTTTGCAATAAAAGAGCACAAAAGCATCAACCACCAAATGCTCTCAGGAGAGGCAAATGAATGTCACCAAAATCCACTCACAAAATCAATAAACAAGATAATGACACCAAACTCTAGCTGATACATTGCTGAAATCTAAAAAATAAAGACCACAACAACAAAACAATAAAATCTCAAGTACAAGTTTCAGAATGATCAGAACAACGTTTCCGCTCTCTGAAAAGTATTGTGAGCTATTGCACGTTTTAAGTTAGAACATCCAATATTTCTCCTGTACTTTGATCTCACAGTGAATAACTTAAGTTTATTTTCTTATAATTTTATTATAGCAAGTAAGTGTCCAACTTATTGATCTGGAGGAAAATTGGTTCTCACCAATCCATGTGATTCCTTTCAGTAGTGGTGATTTTAAATTTCAAGTAAAGAATATAGTTTTTTTCCAATAGGATTTTATTCAAACATTACAAATGTTGACTATAGATTGGATTCTGTTTCACTGTGAAATAGAGTCATGTGAGTGTAGACTATGCACTTGGTGGTTAATAGTCAAACCCACTTACTATATTTTTGCACATAACATTACTTTCCATTGGTAATGTGGGCTTTGACCTTGCAATCTTGTATTACATAGTTTAATTATTGTAAATTCTTATAAGGTGACATTACCTAAATGCTTTTTCTTTCTAAAACTCTATTGCACTCACTTTGAGTTTCTTTCTACATTATAAGAGGGGGTATATTTATTTATCATCATTGATTGAAATTAGGCCAAATGGTATTCAATTACAATGGGTTTGGTCTAGTGTTCTTCCTAGAAGTAAAATTTTCTCTTTAGTTTCTATAATAACAACTTTGTTTGCTTATGTAGTAAAATGTGTTTTTGTTTTTGTTGTTTGATTCACATGATTAGTTATAGTACTACAATTTTTATTTCACATTAGTTTGAGATTAACTCAATTGTGTAGCATGTATAATTTCAAAATTCTCATGTATTTGATATCTTATTCTTTAAGTGTGTGCATGGGTGTACCCCGAGGTTCTGCCAAAGTTATTTTTAAACCTAAACATGATGATTGTTAAAGTAGTTGGTATGCATTTTCCACAGTCTATTGGGTAGATGTGTGATCTTTTGATTCAAGTTGTGTATGTAATTTTTATGCTTGACAGTTTGGATCACACTCAATGATTCATATGGAATTGGAGTGCAGAAGTAGTGCATGGATTGTAAAAGTAAAAATCACATACTCTTAGATTGTGATAATACATTCATGTAATTATTGTACAATAATTTTAGTACTCTATAATCTCCTTTTCAATTGCAGAAACTGCAATGCATGCAATTTGCAATGCACTAATTTATATTCAATATGTTGCTCCTTATTCTTTTAAAAGTTTATTTTTTTATGTGGATGATTTCTTTGTTGTAATGGAAGTGCAACTTTACACACATTGTGATAACATATATATTCACAATCCATGAACTATAAGTGCAGATTGTGAACTGTTATTTGAGATTCAACTCTTAAATTTTTCCATATATAATATTAGTGTATACAAAGATGTGTCCTTGAGTATTTTATGGGTGTCCCCATTCTCATCATGTAATTGGGGAATGGGGCATGGCTCAGAAATGTCCTTGGGACTCTCCCTCACCCCCTGAGAAGACCAAAAACATTTCATATACAATTAGGAGGGGGCATGACAACTTGGGCATGACAACTTCCTAGGGGTCCTAACACGTGATAAGGCATACTAGGACCCCTAGGAAGTCCCCATGACCCCTTTTAACACACTGGATAGCTCAAGTGTGTCTGAAGGGGTCCTATGACCCCTTAGGACACACTTGAGGTTTCCAATGTGTCAAAAGGGGTCATGGGAACTTCCTAGGGGTCCTAACGCGTGATAAGGCAAACGAGGACCCCTTGGAAGTCCCCCTGACCCCTTTTGACACATTTGAATGGTCAAGTGTGTTTGAAGGGGTCGTACAACCCCTTTGGACACACTTGAGGGTTCAAATGTGTCAAAAGGGGTCATGGGGACTTCCTAGGGGTCCTAACGTGTGATAAGGCATACTAGGACCCCTAGGAAGTCCCCATGACCCCTTTTGACACATTTGAATTCTCAAGTGTGTCTGAAGGGGTACTAGGGGTCCCCATGACCCCTTTTGACACATTTGAATGCTCAAGTGTGTCTAAAGGGGTCGTCATTAATATAGTGAAATGTCATTAATATAGTGAAATATGGTGATTAGACACCTTTCCTCAATGGTAGGAATTGTGACACCTACCTATGAAAGTCTCCTTTGCAATAAAAGAGTACAAAAGCATCAACCACCAAATGCTCTCAAGAGAGGCAAGTGAATGTCACCAAAATCCACTCACAAAACCAATAAACAAGATAATGACACCAAATTCTAGCTGATACATTACTGAAATCTAAAAAATAAAGACCACAACAACAAAAAAATAAAATCTCAAGTACAAGTTTCAGAATGATCAAAACACCGTTTCCGCTCTCCGAAAAGTATTGTGAGCTATTGCACGTTTTAAGTTAGAACATCCAATATTTCTCCTGTACATTGATCTCATAGTGAATAACTTAAGTTTATTTTCTTATAATTTTATTATAGTAAGTAAGTGTCCAACTTATTGATCTGGAGGAAAATTGGTTCTCACCAATCCATGTGATTCCTTTCAGTATTGGTGATTTTAAATTTCAAGTAAAGAATACAATTTTTTTCCAATAGGATTTTATTCAAACATTATAAATGTTGACTATAGATTGGATTCTGTTTCACTATGAAATATGAGTCATGTGAGTGTAGACTATGCACTTGGTGGTTAACAGTCAAACCTGCTTACTGTATTTTTGCACATAACATTACTTTCCATTGCTAATGTGGGCTTTGGCCTTGCAATCTTGTATTACATAATTTAATTATTGTAAATTCTTATAAGGTGACATTACCTAAATGCTTTTTCTTTCTAAAACTCTGTTGGACTCACTTTGAGTTTCTTTCTACATTATAAGAGGGGGTATATTTATTTATCATCATTGATTGAAATTAGGCCAAATGGTATTCAATTACAATGGGTTTGGTCTAGTGTTCTTCCTAGAAGTAAAATTTTCTCTTTAGTTTCTATAAAGACAACTTTGTTTGCTTATGTAGTAAAATGTGTTTTTGTTTTTGTTGTTTGATTCACGTGATCAATTATAGTAATATGATTTTTATTCCACATTAGTTTGAGATTAACTCAATTGTGTAGCATGTATAATTTCAAAATTCTCATGTATTTGATATCTTATTCTTTAAGTGTGTGCATGGGTGTACCCTGAGGTTCTGCCAAAGTTATTTTTAAACCTAAACATGATGATTGTTAAAGTACCAGGTATGCATTTTCCACAGTCTATTGGGTAGATGTGTGATCTTTTGATTCAAGTTTTGTATGTAATTTTTATGCTTGACATTTTGGATCACACTCAATGATTCATATGGAATTGGAGTGTAGAAGTAGTGCATGGATTGTAAAAGTAAAAATCATGTACTCTTAGACTGTGATAATACATTCATGTAATGGTTGTACAATAATTTTAGTACTCTGTAATCTCCTTTTCAATTCCAAAAACTACAATGCATGCAATTTACAATGCACCAATTTATATTCAATATGTTGCTCCTTATTCTTTTAAAAGTTTATTTGTTTGTGTGGATGATTTCTTTGTTGTAATGGAAGTGCAACTTTACACACATTGTGATAACATATATATTCACAATTCATGTTATAAGTGCAGATTGTGAACTGTTATTTGAGATTCAACTCTTAAATTTTTCCATATATAATATTAGTGTATACAAAGATGTGTCCTTGAGTATTTTATGGGTGTCCCCATTCTCATCATGTAATTAGGGAATGGGGCATGGCTCATAAATGTCCCTGGGACTCTCCCTCACCCCCTGGGCAGACCAAAAACATTTCATATACAATTAGGAGGGGGCATGACAACTTGGATAGCTAGGGATGTCCCTAAAGTCCCTTAATTGTCAAAGGGATGGCTAGAAATTATGCATAGCCCATAGGTTTTTAAATCAATCAAAAATTCTTATGAGCCCGGGTTACAATTGCATGAACTAAGGAGGAATTGTATTATGGGCCTTCTTGATGGTGTTTTCACTATCACATTTCAATGTTGCTACACATTTTTTGAAATATTTGTCATCTAATATTACTTGAATGTAATCTATTTCATGTGTGGAATCCATGACATTGCTTAAGAAGATCAGGAGGCCTTTGTAGATCCAATATATTACTCTTAATCATAGCTTAAAGCATATATTGTAGTTGATATATGTTCTGTGATTATGCTTCATCCACATCTCTCTAGCTGCTCAATTGAAAAGCCCATTTTCTGCTCAAATAGGATCCCAAATTTGAGATACATTTGATATATTTGAGAAGTTAGAACTTGTTCATCTTCATTACAATGCATTTGATTCATTGTAGATGTACATATGCTCTCTTTAATACTTAGGAAAGTAAATTACATCAATGTAACAACAAAATATCATAGAATAGGATAACAATGATCAATCAACTATGCATGTAAGTAACAAGGATAAATAACAATAGATTGACTTAGTTGGATCTAGCTTAATAGTTTCCTACAAGGGAATGAGTTCACCTATATATAAGGTTACCATTCATTGTTGTATCTTTGGTAACATCTTTTTTATTTAATTCATCCAGAGTGGATGTTATGTACAAAACTTCTTGCTATAATCAAACGTGTTTGTAGAACAACACTTTAATACACTTCATTTTATTATATAAAGTTTCAAAAATACTTTTGCATCAAAGACTTATCAGCGTATCCTTGCACCTTCTTTCGGTACAAGTGTTAGTCTATTTTAATTTAGATTTTTTATCATAATCCAGCATTTGACAACTAATAATTCGCAACTTTATATTTCCACGTCTTTCATGATTATACACGTATGATAGGTAGACGCTTCAATATCTGCGCAAAATGGGCACAACGAGAACACTGATGGCATTCACGATTGAAACAATACTGAAAAACCGTAGAGAATGCCCAGAATCTCCTTCCATGCGCTGTTTAGAACGAAACAATTTTTTTCGGGCTACAGACACTCCAGTCCAACACTGCAAGAATAAGGCGGCGAATATAGTCACTAGTATAGGACTGACGAATATAACTATACTCTCCACAGAGACAAATATTAAAATTGTCCAGATGTGATACTCATTTTCTGAGAAGATGTATTTTTTGGAACGGAAAATCAGTATCCTTATCAAAATCGGGACAATGCTCGCCATCAACAACACGGCCCCTGCTACACCTCCATGTTTTGGTGCAACCACTTCGTAAATGCCTACCCCAAATGTAAGCAGTAGAGATATCAAAGCTACCCATAATCCAATGATAGCGGTTTTGAGAAGAAGGGGATCTTCTTGTTTTCCATAAAGCGCATACATTAGCAAAACTGCTGATGAAATTGAACTGCAGAATGCCAATGTATCAGATATCACTGTGATTTGAAAGTAAACAGTATAATTGGGGTCATCATCTTTTGGGAGAGTGAAAGCGGCTGCGAACGCTACCGTTGCGATCAACACTGCATTTACTGAAACGATTTGAACTTTCCATGTTGATTTTTCAGTTGTTAATGGGAGCTCATTTGTTTCCTTCATCCTCCTTGCAGTCCTCCTTGCGCCTTTTCTTTCAAGCAACCTTTTAATCTACACATTTTAAATCAGAAGGGGTTGATATGCATTTAAAATCGAGGCTTATCTTTAATGAGAAAATGAAAATGGTTTTTAAAATTAATTACATAGATTTTGAATGGGAAATTTCCAATCTAGTGTATGTGAAGATGTTAGGAAACAAAGGAAATTAATTACTTACCCCATAGAAAAGACGTTCGTCGTTGTCCATGTTGTTCATCGCTATGTCTAATGCTGTCTTGCCAAAATTGTCGGCTTTGTTAATCAGCCTCTTTGATGTTACCAACAATACCAAACTTTTTATCCGCCTCGAAATCCTATCAAAAATCTGCCCTGCGTTTTCAATAGCCATGTGCAGAGCAGTTCTCCCATCTTTATCCACAATTTCTATGCAGTCTTCCGCATATTTTATTATTTGGGTGACTAAATCCAGGTTCCCTTCTTGCACTGCTATATGAAGTGCTGTTTGGTTATTATTGTCCACTTTATAACACAAAGAGTTGTCCTCCTTTAAAAGAATCTTGGAAATATGCGATATTCCAGGAAGATGGGCAGCATTATGCAATGGTGTTCTGCCCAAATTGTCAACTTGTTGAAGGAGCTCTGGATTAGCAGCTATGAGCTTTTTAAGCACACCTGCGAATTTGAAGAATATCGTTAGGAGGAGCTCAGCTTGATTGTATTTAAAATGGTATTCTATCATGTAAACAAGAAGAGAAGTTTGGAAGATACCTTCGTGTGTGTTGTAGATGGCACACTGAAGAAGGGTTTGCCCATCAGAAGTCCTCCTGTCGTAGGGAGAAGAAGTGAGGGGCAAAAGTTTCTCAACCATTTTCAGATGACCTTCCTCTGTAGCTTTGAACAGCGCGGTCTCCCCGTTGTGATTAATAATATCCACCAGATTACTGTGACGTTCCAATAAAAATTCCAGGACCTTGTAATGTCGTCCAATGGCCGCTTCATGCAAGGCAGTGTTACCTTCTTCATTTTTAGCAGTAACGAAATCATGGCTGCCCTGGTTTCCCGCCTCGATGTCACGATTCATGATCTGAAGCAACTTTTCTACGGCTTTCACATGGCCATGATACGCTGCCAAATGGAGGGCGGTATTCCCAGTGGGAGTGACCGCTTGAAGAATGTTGAGTCCCCCATCTTGCAAACTTTGAAGGGCCTCCACGTTGCCTGATGTAATTGATTTGTATAACTTTCTCTCCATTTCTCTGCAAATGCCTGAAATTACAGATTACCTTGCAAACAGTGGATTTAAAGTCGTTTCTTCGACTCGTCGAAATGGCAGGGAAGCAGCAAAGAAATTAGATTTGAAAGGGACACCAGCAGTCACAATTCATTGCATGTGATGACTGGTTCGACACGGAACTGCGTCCATAAAAAGTTAGGACTTTGAAACGTAGGATTGGATTTTTCTTTTTCGCATTCACACATGAAGTCTGTGAAATGACATCTCATAGACTAAGGAAGTGAGTGGAAGTGGTTCGAGTACTTGTCAAGTCGGGGAGTGGGATGTTTGAATAAAATAATACCAAGGAAATTGCATCGCATGAGACGAGAGAAGGAAGAAGGCTACCATTTCCCACACAAGTTGGAGTGGTGGATTGGACACTATTAGACGCTCTCGCTGTAAATATCACACATTAAGGAGTAAAGAGATAACACATAATGTATCAATTAGTTTATATATATTTATATATATAATATGCTAAGAGTAATTCTTTTCGAGGTGCTTATTGTAGCTTGCAATTTAAAGAAAATAGGCGCCTCGAGAAAGATTACTCTCGGTATATTATATATATAAATATATATAAGCTAGTAGTAGCCGCAGCGCAACACAAAAGATATTTTATATTTTATATTTTTAAAAATAATTGATGTAAAGGTTATTGTTACGCTAATGGTTGGGTTGGATTACATTTGCAATTAGTATTAATATAATGGTTGGGTTAGTGTTGGGGTCTGTTATACTATTAAAATTAAGGTTAGTGAGATTGTTAAGGTTAGTGTTAGGGGAACTGTTAGGGTACACTTAAGAAATTTGCTAGGGATATTGCTTCTATTACTGTTAAGGTTAGTCATATTGTTAAGGTTTAAGTTATTATTAGGGATAGTGTTCTTATTATGGTTAAGGTTAGTGTTATTGCTAGAGCTGAGGTTAGTGTTACAAAAACTGTTATTTTACATTTAAGAGTTTTGTTAGGGAAATTGCTCCAATTACAATTAAGGTTAGTGCTATTGTTACAGTTAAGGTTAGTGTTAGCGTAATGGTCAGGTTCAATGTTTTAAATAGGGTTATTGTTAATGATATTATTAAGTATTTGGTTTGTTCATTTTACATTTAATTTTTTTTGTTAGGTTTCATGTTATTATTATGGTTAAGGTTATTGATATTGTTAAGGTTAAAGTTATTGTTAGGGTTAGTTCCCATGTTACGATTAAGGTTAGTGGCATTGTTACACTTATGGTTAGTGTTAGGATAATTGTTAGGTGTGTTTTTACAAAATAGAAAATTGTGACAACAACAGTTAGTAATAGTGCTATTGTTACACCTACATTTAGTGTTAGGGGAACTGTTAGGTTCCATTGAAGAAGTTTGTTAGGGTTCATGTTATTATTATGGTTAAGGTTATTGTTAGGGTTAGTGCTCATATTAGGATTAAGGTTAGTGGTATTGTTACACTTAAGGTTAGTGTTAGGGTAGCTATTAGGCTATATTTTTATGTGGTTTAGGGGTATTGTGACACCTATAGGTGGTGTTAATGATGTTGTTATACCTAAGGTTAGTGTTATGGGAACTATTAGGTTGCATTTAAGAAGTTTATTCGAGTTTGTGTTATTATTACGATTAAGGTTATTGTCATGCTTAAGTTGCTTGTTAGGGTTAAGGATAGGGTGAGAGTTAGGGTTAGTAGGATATTTTACGTTATGAGTTAGGGTTCGAGTAAGAGTTACAGTTAGGGTTAGGGTTAGGGATAGGGTGAGAGTTAGGGTTAGTAGGACATTTTAACTAAAATATAATTAGGGTTTGGGTACAATTTATACTAAGGGTTAGGGATAGGGTGAGATTTAGGGTTAGTAGAACATTTTACATTATGAGTTAGGGCTCGGATAAGACTTATAGTTAGGGTTAGTAGGATATTTTACCTTATGAGTTAGGGTTCAAGTAAGACTTACAGTTAGGGTTAGGGTTAGGGTTAGGGATAGGGTGAGAGTTAGGGTTAGTAGGATATTTTACACTATGAGTTAGGGTTCGAGTAAGAGTTACAGTTAAGGCTAGGGTTAGGGATAGGGTGAGAGTTAGGGATAGTAGGACATTTTACCTTATGAGTTAGGGTTCAAGTAAGAGTTACAGTTAGGGTTAGGGTTAGGGATAGGGTGAGATTGAGGATGTGGTTAGGGATATGATGTTAGGTTTACAGTTAGGATTAGTATCATATTTAGTGTAACATTAAGGTTTAAGATTAGGGTATGGGGTTAGGGTTAGGGTTACTAATACAATGAGGCTTAATCATGGGTTAATGATGGGATGCAGAGTATTGAGTTTGGATTAGTGTTAGGGTTAAATTATTGGTTAAGGTTAGTATGACAAATAGGGCCAGTTTAAGGTTATGTGTGCAGTGTTATGATGTATGGTTTACAGTCAGGCTTAAATCATATGTAGTGTTGGGCATAGGGTTAGTATTAGGGTTTTTGTGAGAGTAAGATTATGGATGTAGTTATTAATGGAATCTAGGTTTTAGAGTTAGGATTAAACTATCATACTTCGTAATACATTATTGGATGTTGTTTATAGTTTAACATGATAATTATATTAGTATCTTATTTAACATTACCATTTAACATATTGTAAATGGTAGAGACATGGTAACAACTAGCTTGAATGGTTACCATATATAAGTAATTATAATATTAATGATAACATATTAGAGTTAGGGTTAGGGTTATGATTACGGATAAGATTCTATGTTTACAGTTAGGATTAGTATCATATTAAGGGTTACTATAAGCGCCATGTTTACCATTTTATGTATGGTAATCGAGAGGGTTATGGTTACAATTAGGTTTTAATTTTAACATTAGGAGTACTATTAATTTTGGACTTGCACCTCTCACATTAAAGGTAAATATTAGGGTAAGGGGTTTGGGTTAGCATTATAGTTAGTAATATGGTCAAGATTACTAATAGTTACGATTACATTTAGGCTATTGTACATGTAGGGTTAGGGTTAGGATCAATTTAAGGTTGTGTGCAGTGTTAGGATGTACGATTTATAGTTAGGGTTAAATCATATGTAGTGTTAGGTATACGGTTAGTATTAGGGTTTGTGCGAGAGTAAGATTATGGACATAGCTAGCGATGGGATATAGGTTTTAGAGTTAGGATCAAAGTATCATAATTTGGAATACACTTTTTGATGTTTTTTATAGTTTAACATGATAATTATCATTATTATCACATATAACATTACCATTTAAGGAACGATCAATGGTAGGGACATGGTAATGTAACTATAATGACAATGATAATATATTAGAGTTAGGGTTAAGGTTACGATAATCATTGTTGTTAATTTAACGTCGTGTTATGGGTTAAGATATAGTTTTATTTTAGTTTTCATTTAATATTCACTTTTAATAGTTTATTTTATATAGTTAAAGGTTTTGGTATAGTTGTTTAACACTGATTAGGGCTAGGTTAGAAGTATGAATGAATAAGATGTCCTCTTTAATTAATTCCTCACATTTATTCGGCACATCCATTAAAGGAATAAATATTAGAAATATAGAGTTCAAAAAAACATGTTGCAAAACGTTGCAAGTATATGGGTAATCATGATGGGAATAACCAAAACTATTTATTTATTATCAAGTATTCATGAAACTAACATAGATGAAAAGGGAAATAGAAGTCCCAATACAACTATTCAGATAATTAAGAAGGCTGAAAGACAAGATAAGAATGATCTAAATTAATAACATTTCTCCATAATGATGTAAGTACATCACATATTCTTCAATGATAAAGTTGGTATTGCGACCCTTATTTGTACAATGATCATGATAGACTTCTTTCATCATTGATGGAAATGCATCCACTTTTGTAGATGTCTCACGCAGAACTTTTGCAACATCTACCATCTACATTATATCCAGTTCATCAACATAGTCAACTGATAACGCTGTGTGCTCCATGGGTTTGATTATAGTTGCGCACGAGTCTACAATGACTCACATACACTTGTCAAATTCAGTCTCAAAGACATCATTCGAGGCCACCAAAGCAAAGGGGCTTGTAACCATGATGTTCGACTCTCTGTCAGAGGCAACCATTGGTGGAATGGTATCTTGAAATTTTTTCTACAAACATCAGTATATAGAATTAATCAGAATAACTATTTTGCATTGCCATTTCAAACTTTACATGTTTTTGATAGATAAAAGCAACAAGAGGGTGCTGGCCCATAGTATAGAGGACTAAAAGCACATTAATAACATATTAATAGCACTAGTCAAGAGCAAACTTTACATGTTACATATAGTGGAATAATATATATTATTTTGTGGAATTTTTTATTTTTAAATTAACAAAAAGTTAGGTTTGGAAACATGATATAATTTATATTATTCTTAATGTTAAATCTTAGCAATAATTCAAATATTTAAATAATTAAGAAATCTAATGTATGCTTAATAGATAATTAAACTAATGTATACTTAATCTAATTAAACTAATGTATACTTAATATTTTCCAATTTCAACTAAGGAAGAAGAAATAGTGTTCACCATTTTAAACTATTGCAAATGAATAATTTAAATAATCTAAATCTAAATTTAAATAAAATAAAGATCAAATATAAAAAAATTATCTAAAAAACAAATCTAAATATAAAATGCAAACTATTAAAATGAAAAATGCAAATATAATCTAAAATGCAAACTATTAAAATATAAATCTAAATGAAACATGCATACCAAAATGAAACATGTAATTCAAAATGAAACATGCTATTAATTTAAATTTGCATGTTTGATCTTGAATGCAAATCAAATATGCAAATTGAAATCTATACTATTTTAAATGCAAATGAATTTATTCTAAATGAAATCAAACATACAAATCAAAATAGAACATGAAAATCTAAATCAAATTATTTTAATGCAAATTGAAATGTAAATATTTTAAATGTAATTAAATCTATGGAAAATTACAATTCAAAATGAAAATCTCACTTGAAAAGAACTTGCTCCAAAATTGAATCTAGTCTTGGCTCCTCTAAAACTCTCCAATTCTTCAAACTCTGCAAAACAACAAATGAAACATGCTATTGATTTACATTTGCATGTTTGATCTTGATTGCAAATCAAACATGCAAATGAAAATTTATACTATTTTAAATGCAAATCAATTTATTATAAATGAAATCAAACATACAAATCAAAATAGAACATGAAAATCTAAATCAAAGTAATTTAAATACAAATTGAAATCTAAATATTTTAAATGCAACTAAATCTATGGAAAAGTAAAATGCAAAATGAAAATCTCACCTGGAAAGAACTTGCTCCAAAGTTAAATCTAGTATTGGCAACTCTAAAATTCTCCAATTCTTCAAACTCTGCAAAATAACAATGAAATAAAATAAGAAATGAAATGAGGAGACACTCTTTTACAATCTGAGAGCGTCTCTTCATATTCTCCAATGTCTTTTGCAATTCCTTTGTCTTTTTGAATTCCAAGTTAAATATTAAACATTAAAAAAAACTTAATAAAACTGATAGTGGGTGTGGTAGTGGATGTGAAATTAAAAAAAATAATAATAATTAATGCCCTTATGGGCATTTTGAATTCTTAAAAAAAAAAAAAACAATTATTGGGGCACGGAGCCACCACCCCCTAACCCCCCTGCCTTCCGCACGGGCATTTTAAAAGTTTAAATTTTTTTTTTTTTAAAAATTGTTTTATTGGGGCACGGGACCACCACCCCCCTGACCCCTTGCCGGCAATGGCGGTTGCACTGCTAGCAGCGACGACAGGCAGCTTGCCAAGGCTACCATGGCCTCCCACTGGTAGCCCTATTCGTGGGACCCCACCAGTAGGAGCCCACGGCAGCCTTGGCAGGCTACCAATCGCCGCCACCGGCAATACAACCGCCACTACCAACAGGGGGCCGGGGGGGTGGTGGCCCTGTGCCCCATTAAAGGATTTTTTTATAAAAAAAAATTTAGCCTTTTAAAACGCCCATTCGGAAGGTAGGGGGGCTGAGGGGTGGTGGCCCTGTGCCCCAATAAATTTTATTTTATTTTTTAAAATAAATTTTAAAATAATTTTATTTATTTTAAAAATTAAAAAAAATTATTTTTAAAAAAAAATATTTAAAATTTTTTTTAAGTATTTTTAATTTATTTTTCTATATCATATATTTTTGTAAAAAAATTATTTGTTTTATAAATTTCGAGTGAGCTAGATTTTTGGGCCAGTTATATTTTCGGCCAACAATTATTTTGGCGTAACTAATTTTTTATTTAAAATAATTGTTTTGATTGACAGGGAATCTATTATGGCATATTCTCATGTTGGTATTTCCATTTGTGCTCCCATTGTATAGCTACGCCTCTCGATGTAATTATTTACTTTTATGTTATTAATTTTTAAAGCATTTCAATTACAATTTGTTTATCAATTATCTAAATGATATTTATTGTCTAATATCATCACATATTTTATTTTTTTTAAATAGTATATTCTATTTTAATGCCAAAGGCATTTCTTATATGAAACAAACATAGTTCAAAATATTGTTTGAATATATAAGATTGTAGAGATCATTTTGATCGTTCATTTTTCCTAACCATCATCCAATATTCACCATTCATCATTCACCTTCTACTATTTTGACATGAAAGAGAATAAAATAGATGTAGATTTTGAGTTAGTATCTCAACTCATGTTCTTTTTTATTAATTTTTTGAAAGTTTGTGCCACATAAAAAAATAAATCTTAATAAAGTTTATTAAGCCTGATTTTAAAACATTCGTTAAAGCCAACATAGGTTGGCCATGTTCCCAAAAAGTTCTATCTACGCTTCTTCTCTTATAATTATATTTTGGTTCAAATTGACAAAAAGTTATACAAGCATAAAAATTGAAGAACTTTCTATTTAAAATTACTTAAATAATTAAATACATTTATTTTCCTTTTGTTTATTATTTTATATAATATTTTTTAATGAAGTAATTTTTTTACAAATGGCATATTAAAATTAATTTTAAAGATAATTTTTTTGATTTATTAACAAAATTTAGACTATTCAAAGAAAAATATTAATTTTTTTTATCAATCAATTGTTTTAAAATTTGATCATTGAAGAAAATAATTAATTATATATACAAATATCAGATCTATTATTTAAAATTTTATTTTAATTTTAATAACATTTTTTTATTAAGATAATTTAACAAAAGATACAGATATAGATACTAAGAGAGTTTACCAGATATAGAATATCCAGTCACTAACAACCAGCTATAACTACTCACAGCCCCATAACATATACAATTATAGACCGATTATAGATGTCCTAACCACCTCCAATGGTTGACATTCGAGACTAAGGAGATAAGGTAAGACCCATGTCGGCATCAAGCTAGACGTCATGTAAATTACAATCCTAACAATTCCATATAGGGACCATCTTGATTTTCTTCATTAGGGAATGATAGCCGATATCTTGCTTCACCAAGATCATTACTAAGAAGTCATGCATCTACAGTGATACCAAACTGGTCACTCTCCTTTGAAACCTTGTTATTGGCAATATTGGTAGACATTGGGCTTCTACCATTTTCTAAATAGTTTTATTTTTCTCACCTTCATCGAGCGACAATGGAGATATAAAACCTAAAATCTTATAAGATTTCCATCAATGTTAAATGATAAAAATGTCACCGAGGTGTCAAACACGGTCTCATTTTTCCCATGAATTTTAGGCAAAAGATGATCTTATGCCATATATTGTTACCATGTGTGTCTTGAAAGATTTAAATAACTTAATATTTAACTTGATGTTATAGGTGTAAATTTGATGCATTATTGAATGATCAAGCTCGATGGAAAATTGTTGGATGATCTTTATGCAATAAATTTATGTTCGAACCCTTCAGTACTCTTATCAGTTACATGCATGGAACTTTTGTACTTGTTGAGTGTACATGGAGGTGGAAATTAGTTTCAATATTACAATGGAGAGGCTCTATAATTCCATTAGTTAGAGAGCTTTCTATCTCAGTTTCATAAGGACCAACAGATATATCATTAACATTAACATCTTTTAAGTATTTTTCAATCCATCATAGAATGCATTGACCAAATATTCCAGCCATGGAGCTTTTTGTTGGACTAAGGATACACCATAGAAAACCAAGTAGACATCATTTCTTTTCTCCAATAATGGAAGTTGCAGTTTGCCACTACATCTAAGTGTCATTTACTACATTGGTTGCCAGATGAAGGACAACTTGACTTTTATCACTTGTGCCTCCCTGTATCACTTTCAATGCAAGGCCTACCTATCCTGGAAGGTATATCATCGAGACAATGTGACATCCAATGGAAGATCTACAATCAAAATCAAACCTTTCACAGACCCTTGAACCTTTGAATTTGAAACTTTTAACTCGTTCTTCTGAACTATCAAATACTTTGAACCCATTGAACTGGTTCAAGAGGTTCAACGGCTCAAGGAGTTCAATGATATGTTCTTTCATTTAGCTAGAATTTAACACACAACTTTAGAGGGAAAATGTTTATAGGAGCATGGCATGCTTATAGAGGGACTTGACTCAAAATTTTCAAATTGGGGGACCACAAGTGGGCCAACAATGGGCAAAAGCAAATAGGTAGAATGGACAAGGTTGAGACAAGTGTCTCAACTTGGAGGAAGGAGAGTTATGATAGAAATCAACAATATTCTCTAAGAGAAGTTAGAGTCCAAATAGGACTCAATGATATCCATCTACCTAATAAATGTATTGACCTAGAAGTAAACTTAAGTAATGAGTAAACAGTAACAACTATTTACTCCAACAATTTTTAATGATAAACTCTCTTAAAGGAGAGGAATAAAATTATACTTACGAAAGGGTTATTATCAGTGACCTTTTCAAAAGGGTGTGATGGTTTGGAGACCACACCTTGAAATATTACATAAAGCATTTGTGTAAGAATTGGAAAAGGGAGGAAAATCACTTAAGGAAGAAGAATAAGAAGGTGTTTTGGTTGGACATAGACATTAGGGGGAGGGGTAACATGGTGTGTTTGTCTAACCCAGTGTATGGTGTGCACCCAAGACCATGCTAGCTAGGGCATAGGTAGTGACACTTGTGTTGAGCATTGTTCCCATGGAAGCAAAACTTGTGTAGATAAATGTAGTGTTCCTTTTTCCTCCTATATATGTTCCATAGAAATAAATGTAAAGATCATTGATATGTTTATAGAGTGAGAATTACCATTCCATGTGCTCAAGATTAAGATAAGTATTAAAATCCCATGATGATAAAACATATTAATAATATAAAATATTAGTTTTGGTGATAATAAGATTGACTTATATGGTCGAGTTATTCAAATTATTATGTCAAATATTTCCTTTAGAGTTATGATAAATTATTACATGTATGGATTCATTTTTATTTGTCTATTATTGATAACATCCTATATTGAAAATTATGTTAAGTTGAATAATTTTATTCTATTAATTCTACTACAAATACATAGTTAGGTCAATGAGAAGAGTGATATTGCATTTGGTATTAGAGCCTAAAGATAAGACATTATCTTTTATAACTTTTTTATCTTTTAAAATTTCTTACTAAAAAGTGTTTAAAATTATCCTTGAATATACCTAACATTATATAATTTCCATAAGCTTTATGGCATAAGACTTGATTCTTTAAAACCTTACTTAAAATATTTATCTATATTTGGTCTTTATTTATTCATTGATATTACTGAAAATTTCCATATTGTATATGGATGTTTATATTCATATTTGAGAAATTTCTCCAAAAATAGTTCATTACTTTAAGATCTCTCTATTTATACTTAGGCTCAATTTAAGATATCATATCAATATTTTATAAATAAAATTATTATTATATCATTCAAAATAGGCTTCCCTTAAATAACACACACTAAGGAACAAATTCAATCTAGAAAAAGTTAGTCAACTTTGACTATTTAACACTTTTATCCTAGGAATCAGCCATTAGTGTGTTTTGTTTAAGTTGTCTGTTCAAAACACCATAGAGTTTGAACCATACCTACTACTTGGTATCCAAATATTTGTAAAATACTATATAGATTATGTGACTCTCATTTAAAGGACATAATTTTGAAGGTTGAGATCTATTTTCAAGGATAATGCCTCTAAATCATGATGTCATGTGCATTGTCACATAGACTGTAAAGAGGTAGTTGTGTTGTAATATTCAATTGCAATATTATTTTCCACTAGACTAAAATTCACCACCCATATCTTTGCCTCATTGCATTTCATCATGGCTAATGTCAAACCCATGTAAATTCCAGCTGATAGCAATTTCTCATATATAAGCAATGTAGTCAACAATTTCTTTGTGCATGTGCAAAGATAGTAACTATTTTGACCTAAGAAATGCTATTTTATTATCTAGATGTCATTTTTCAATTTGTAGTCAATTCAATATGATGTGCCCCAAGTGATATTTTTATTGTTTCTTTTATCTCTATTCTAAGCTCCAAGCATCAAGGATGCTAGCAACAATTACAGTAATTCATTTTAATCCTACTAATTGCATTTGTTTGAAAGTTTCAATAAAAACCTTTGTACTTATCTTGTATTAAATATTTTAGTCCATGTGGAAACATATTTTTGGGGATTTCATTCAAATATATCACACCTATTTAAGCTATAATTTCACACCATTATACTTATTAGGTTTCATTTTTGAATAATTACCATTGAAGAATAGGCAAGAAAAAAATTACATATTACCATTTTTTAAGGATTATTGAATTAACAATTAGGATTACATTTGGCGTGCAATGTGGGTCTATTTCATTCTTGTTTTTCGTAGATGGTCATCTCTATGTGTACAAGTTATCCTATAATAGTTAGAATAAATGTTGTTGGAAACTATTGTCATTCTTACCAAAAGATAGTTAATTCACAAAAAGAGGCATGTATAGAGACATTTTCTCATTATTGACATTGTGAAATTATTTTCTAAGTATATGCCCTTGAATCACACCTTTATCACTTTGATTGCATGCTTATTTCAATCCTTCAATCAAATTTCTCAACCATGGGTAGGACAAAGGATCAACCTCGAACAATTCCAACTTGGTTGTTAGTTAGGATATTTTTACTTTTGTTCTTTATTGGGTGAACAACTTAAACAACACACACTAACAAATGAATCATAGGCTAAAAGTATTAAATAGTTAGAGTTGCCTAAGTTTTTCCAGGCTTAATTTGTTCCTTAGTGTGTGTTTTCTAAGGGCTACCATTACTAATACTATTGTTATACACTAAGTTTGGGCCCTTGGTTCAAGCTCTCTTGGTCTTGATAACCTAGTATAACTTTGGGATCATCTCCAGGTTGTGGTACCTTTGCTAACTGAGATGAAACCTCCAGGTTCTAGGCTAGTTCCTCTTGGATAATCACCTTAATTTTCTTTTTGACAGGAAAGTAAATTCTTGAAGGGAAAGGGATAGAAGGAATGCTGAAGGGAAATAACTAAAAGTAAACTACCTACTAGGTGATACACCAAAAAGACATGAACACAATATATTGACCAAGTTAGCATGAAGGCTCTTAGATCTAATAGAACACAATCTTCCTAAACAGGCTTGCATAAGTGTTTCATAGAGAGGTCTAAACAAAAGACTCAAACTGTGACTTGCAAGCAAACGTTCTCTTCAGCAAAAGGGGCACAGGAATGAGACAGAGTGGTAGGGGTTGAGTTATACCCACAAGATCATTCAAATCAAATCATACACAATAGCACACAAATAAGTTGAAAGAAAGAAGGGCCCTGGAACTCCAAGATTTCTCTAACAAAGCCAGTATATTATACTCATTAAGAGAAATATAGACAAGGGAAAGACTTAAGGGCAGAGAAGATGCCTCAGAAAGCCTCTATTGAATCTAATAAATTAATGAAATATTACAAACTGTAAAAGCCAAAGGGTAGAACAAATGCTGCAGATAGCTCCTAAGAAAGAAGAACTCTCTTTTTTACAACCGTAAAACTCTAAGCTCTAAGAGCTCTAAAAAATAATATATACATCTCCCCAACACACAGGCAGGAGTAAAAACAAATCTAATTAGGGTTACATAGATCTTCATACAATAATAGAAAACCCTAATTCTATCATTTTTTATCATAAATGTATCATTGAAATATCTTGATCGATCAAATATCTATCCCTGCACACAATTCCATCACCATAACTACCTCTAGAAGGTTGGTCGATCCATCTACTTCTCTACAAGTCAGCTTCGCCATAACTATTCAGATCAGATATTTGAATTTTAAAAAATCTTTAAAAGATAATGATTAGTGAAGGCATGACATCTATATCTATGACTGAGAATCTAATCTGATCCAATTTTAAAACATGGCCATAGATCTTTTAATTTACCTCGGCACCATCTTGGACTTTAACCTTAACTCTGTATTTAACCTCAGGTTCTCTTTTCCCTTTAGTCACTGAATCTCATGACCTTGTCACTAACTTTGGCTTAGTCTAGCAATCCAGAGACAAGCGTTGATCCTTATTTGATCTAACGGTGGCCACTTTATCTCCTGATGTCTTCAGCATATTCCTTTTTGCTAGGAGATTACCCAACTGGAGGTAATCTCATAATCACTGGATAGAAAGAATATTCTCTTTTTCATTGGGCGATAACCTGACTTTACTTACAAACATGGGCCCATCCTGCCACTTGTCATCATACCACTAGCCTTTGACTAATAGGCACCTCGGATCTATCAGTCATAGGACCCACGACCATACTTAACTTTTCATCAAACAGTTGTCACATAACTGTGACGAATATCTCTCAAGCATTTTTCCTTGGCGGTAATGCGATAATCGTCGATCTCGATCAAATTTTAACTTGTTTGGATGTCAAAAACCCCAGCCCCACTAACAAATTTCCACATCACAAGCCCATGACCAATCAGAAGTAGACACCTTGGCAATAATTGATAGCGGACCCACTGCACAATTGGGTTCCTTTCTTTGGAAGATCAGACAGTCATCGTAATGCCGAGAAGATTAACCCTTGAGCACCTTTTCCTTGCGGTATCATGACAATCATTGATCTCAAATGAACTTTAACCTGTCGAGCGACCTAACCGCTTGCCATAAGAAACATAACCACTCGCTAGATTGCTGAAGGCTAAGGCATAAACTACTGAGGTTTCACGAACACGTGACTAAAGAAAATGCTAGGTCACTGAAGGCTAAGGGAATATTCCATCCGATTGGGAGATAAAGAAATAAAGGGAGTCGCGGGATCAGGAAATAGAAAAGAATATTTGGTTGAGCTTTAGAGATCTCACGACCATCCAATCATGAAAAAGTGCACATAAGAATATAGCGACTTAAGTGACCGAAAAAGGTAATGGTGAAATAGAACCGGTCGTAGGGTTTTTAGGGTTTTTACCTACAATGGTCATTTTTCAAATTTAATGGCTATCCGACTAGAGATATAACAATTTGCAGAGACCAAGGGAAGAGGCACAGAACCATAAAAATTCTCAAGGTTCTCAATAGGGCTTAAAAAATGAAGATTTCTAGATAGAGCGTGGCCTGTTGGCCAAAATTGTATGGAATAGGAAATTTGGGTAACATTTTGGCGATTTCTTGGTGCAGGAGCACCTAGGCTAACCTCTACTAGTTAGTCAATTTTGGCTTGTACTTGACTCTAGCCAAGTCAAGAAGTTAGTATAGTTTGGTTGAGGACCTTAGAAGGTCTTGTTTTATGTTGGCTAGGTGAATTAGTCACTAAGACTAAGGTCACACAAATAGCCTATGTTAGTTGTTATTTAAATTTCTTAATGCTAGAAGTTAGGGAGATTGAGTCATTAATATGTCTTAGGCCTAAGAATGGTTAATGGTTGTTAAATCAATATGATGATCATGAATGATCTTAGATCCTTGAAATATGTGAGGATAAGAAGCCTAGAATATAGGATTAAGGCATCTATCAAAGTTGCCAAGTGTTGTAAGAATGTTGTCATAACAACATTTGCACTAATTGTAAATATTGCATGCAACATGGATAGCCTCAGATTCCTTTGATTGTGGGAGGTTATGCTCAACAAAATAGGCCCTAGAATGGTGGAGGAGACACCTAATGGATTAATGGCTCGAATCTCCAAGCATTGGATGTATATTGTAAAAGTTTGAGTTAATGGAATGAGCTCTACAACTCTATTTTTGAAGTGATACCTCAGTTTTTGAAGGAACAGTCATACTTGAAGCCTTAAAAGTGTTGATACAGTGGTTGATTCATGTTCTTTAGAGGATTAGAAGACTTTTTCATTTTATGTGTTAAGGGTTTAGAGTATTTTTATCATAGTTTTCAAGTTGTTTTAGTTCAGGACCTTTTCTTTGGTCACACTATGACAAAATTTGTAAAAATGACTCCCACATGAGATTCAAGCATGGAAACACAAAATAAGTGGTTGAATCTTCAAGTGGGGCCTCTGTACTTATTGTATCTAAAGGTAGGAAGCATCATGAGCAAGGGATCTAGCTTTATGATTAGGCCCTAGGCGAGTTAGACATACCCGGTTAGAGGCTTGACAGGGAGAAATCAAGTCATTTCATGTGGGGAATGGGAGGTACAGTACATCCCCAAGAATTTTTCTTGTAGGTTTTCATGTGAGTTATCCATCCTAAGCATTGGGAAGTCATACCAATCCATTAGGATAGGTTTTGAGCAATTTTCATCAGTCATAGACAGGCTGTGCTAGAAACTAGGTCTTTTATGATGGAGTTGATGAAAAACAACCAACAACTCCCAAGAACACCTGCACGCAAACACCTATCACAAAAAGAGAGAGAAGAAAATAGCTATGGAGGCCTAAATGCATTGATCCATGAGAGAGGAGAAATCCTTGATGTGCAAAAACAAAAGTTGCAATGAATAATGAAATGTCAGAAAAGGTTACATGTTGTTATGAGATCAATCCTTATAAAAGGAGACCAGAAACCCTAAAAAGGTAAAACCCTAGGTTGCATAATAATAATTAATAAAGTAATTAATTATTATATGCCTAAATTTTAGCTTAAGTAGAAAGAGGTAATAAGTGACTGAATAATTAAATCAATATGATTCAATTAATCAATAAACACTTTATTACTCTAACACCCCCCCTTAAGATAAACTTTGGGAGAAGCTAAAAACCTAGAAAGAACAACTGAAAGCGAATGGGTCCCGACAAAAAAGGCCTGATCAGGTACCCAAGTACAAAAGAGAGTCTCTACAAAGTGGAGAAATAGAGAAAACCACATGGGAAAAACTCTACTCCAAAAAGACTGAAAGACTAGTCTGAAGGACTAAAGAAGCCTCCAAAACTAGGAATGTTCTAAAAAATAGGAACAAAGATGAACATGTACAACATCACTGAAGCATGAAACTACAAACTCTGTCAAGAAGAAACTGATGATCTAAAGATCCTCCACAGAAATATGACCAGGTAGAGAAGACTGTAATCTGCATGAGTGCCCTCAAATAACACTACTCGAATCAGGAGGCAAACAAAGGAAAACACTTGAACTCAAAGATACAAATGGCATAAACACTAAAAGCCTGAAGAACTGATCAATCAAAGCTGGAAGAGTGCAACCAAAAATAGGAAAGAAAAGAGTGTCCATATGGTAAATGATCCATCTCACTGGAATGCATAGGTACCCAGCCACTACAACCACCTAGTACATAGGATCAAATACTAAATACATGGCTCACACAATCAAACCAAGGAAGTAGTAGAACCAATAGTAGAAACCCCCCCATACTGCTGACAAGGGAGTAATGACAGGTACACTAAAAAGATCATCCAATATGAACTGCATGATGAAGATGAATCTGAAACATCGAATGTGCAGAGAGAGTACAAACACAAATAAAGATACCTAAAGCTAATGTCATTGGAGGAATGCTCACATGACAAAAGAAGATGGAAAACAAAGGCAAACATCAAAACCCCTTAGCACTTTATAATGGAGTGCAAGTACAAATAGCACGAACATGTGCAAGATCCCATCAAAGCAATAGAATGACACTTTATCTCAGTGCGTGTGCATAAAAGAATGCTACAAAAGTGAATTATACACTACTCAAAGAAGATTAAAGGCTACTGAAACAAAAGAACAACCTAAGATGAGCCATCCCTCTAAGGGAAGAGATCCCAGGACCTGAAACAACCAAGATATCCACCAAACTGTAAAGAAGCAAGAATTTGAATAAAATGAACCTAGAGTAGAATCTGGAGAAATGAATCATAGCACTGAAAATCTCTCTAAACAAGCTTTCCAATGATATATGATTTTCCAAAAATAGAGATCGGATGTGCAAGATAGAGCTCCCAGAGTGCAGAACTGAAGATCTAGCTTTGATAGAGGAAAAAACTATCAGAAAAATAAAACCAGAAAATATAACTTCTAGATCTGGAAAGAGCTCGAAATCAACTTTTTGAAGATATCTCATTTGCCAAATTTTGACACCGTATGCTCAAGATATGAGCAAAAAACCAATAGTTGCGCTGGAGGGCCCAAAGAAGGTGTCTGCAAGGATCTGAGGATGGGTGACATCAAAAAAGGACAAAAAACCACATGAAACTATCAAATCTAATAAAATCTTAGCAAGAGATTTTTTTCAATATTTCATTTGCCAAAAATGGAGCCCGGATGCAAGAGAAACGGATCCCGGAAGACAGGAGGTCTGAAACACCATGATCACAGAGAACATTTGACTTTGACAGAAAAAAATAACATCAAAATGGAAAAATCACAAAACTATACTAGAAAATTTGGATCAGGCTCAGAACCAACTTTTTGACAATATATCACACGCCCAATTATGATCCCATATGCCCGAGATATTTGCAAAAAAGCCCAGGTACCCTGAAAAAGCTCAATAAAGGGTAAATAATTGTTGACATCAGCAAACTGCGTATTTAAAAATGATGGCCATATGGTCGTCGTAGCTGTAAACCCCCTAGGGCTAAACAAAATAGACCCTAGTCATGTGGGTGACCAGGAGGTTGGCGGCTGGACCGACGAAATGCTGGCAGTGGATCGGCCGACGGCGGGGCCGCAGGTGGCGGCACTAGGGGCGGCGCTGAGGGTGGCGTCGGCTAAGGAGGAGGCTATGGATGGTGATGGTCACTTGGTGGCCGTGCAAAAAAAAATTTATTTTTTATTTTAACAATCGTCGTACTGCACCTCGTAATGCGTGCCAAGGTCGTATGGCCCTGGTAGGCAAAAAAATTTGCCTCAAAGGGCAAGTTGTCCAAAAATAACAAATCTTATATAGATTTTGACTATCTTGGGCCTTCTGGACGCAACCATGAGGTCCATTTGGGCCAAAATTGCTCCAAAAAATAGTGATCACCTCAGGATCTGTGCCAAGGCTAATTGCAAAAAAAATTTCTCACAGATTCCAACTGTGTCCAAATTGGACAAATTTTATATGGATCTTAGGGTTCTTGGACACTCTGAACACAACTGTGTGGTCCATTTGAAGCCAAGATGACCATAAAAATAAGTTCCCCCCCCCCCCCCCAAAAAAAAAAAAAAAAAAATTGACAGGAAACCCTCTCTGAAAACACATATCTGACGAACACGACCGAATCTATCAGGAAGAGGACATGAGAAAGTAGATCTAAAGATCTAATACCATGATGGAGTTGATGAAAAACAACCCACAGCTCCCAAGAACACCTACACACAAACACCTGTCATAGAAAGAGAGAGAAGCAAATAACTATGGAGGCCTGAATGCATTGATCCACGAGAGAGGAGAAATCCTTGATGTGCAAAAACAAAAGTTGCAATGAATAATGAAATGTCAGAAAAGGTTACATGTTGTTATGAGATCAATCCTTATAAAAGGAGATTAGAAACCCTAAATAGGTAAAACCCTAGGTTGCATAATAACAATTAATAAAGTAATTAATTATTATATGCCTAAAGTTTAGCTTAAGTAGAAAGAGGTAATAAGTGACTGAATAATTAAATCAATATGATTAAATTAATCAATAAACACTTTATTACTCTAACATTTTAGCCATGTTTCTCCTTGATATTAGGAACGAGGTGTACATATGGTTTCAGAGCCTTAGACCTTCAAAATATTCAAGTTAAGCCAAAAGGGTATCCATATCTAAAGTTAGATTTTTAGGTTGTTTGGATATTTTGGTTGAGAAAAGAAAAAAGCCATTCAAAAAGGCTACTAGAAATAGGCTTAAAATTAAGGTCTCTTTTGATGAAATCTTGAATCCAATAAACCTATGAGCCAAGAACCTTCCCAAATCAGTCAAATGGGATCGAATATGTTTGAAATCAATGTGAAGAAGGTCCCCACAATGAAGTTTTAAATTTGTGATGTTTTAGTGGATTTGGCACTTAGATCCATCTAAGTGAAAGTGAGAAAGGGAACCAAAATTAAGGTGTGGATCATCCAAGGTGGAGTTTTCAAGGTGTGACTCTTGAAGTAAAGAGTTAATAGGACTTAGTTAATGATCTAAGCCTATTAGGAGATCCTATAGAAGCATAGGATACTAGGAGCTAAGAGAAATCTCTTGGTGGGAGTGGAAAACTAAGCCTAGGAGTTTATCCTTACATCATATTGGTATCAGAGCTTGGTTGATCAAGCTTGTGGTTAATGCATCAATCTTCTAAATCAGTTGGAGAGAATACACTAGCTAGAGCCATGGTGACTAATGCTGAACTAGCAAAGAAGGTTGAGGAACAAGAAGAGGATAACAAATTGTTAAGGAAAAGACTAGCTCAAATGGAGCAACTCTTGGGTGAAGTCCAAGACAAAGCTGATAGGGTCAAAGAGAAGATTGACCTTAAAGAAGAAGCTAAAGCAAAGGAGAAAGAATTGGATTTGGAGGAAGAAGCACCAACTCCTGATCCTATTCTTCCTAAAGAGCCATTCTTGAAAGCATTGAAGGTATTGAGTGGCAAGGCTTTAGAAGGTGTCCCACTATTTAGTGGACAAATGGATCCAGATTCAGTTGTGGATTGGATTGATAGCATAGAGAACCATTTTGAATGTGATGGTATCTTTTAAGCACAAAAGGTAATGGTGGCCAAGTCTAGACTAAGAGGTTCAGCTCTTACTTGGTGGAAGTTTGTGCAAACCGAGAGGGAAAAGGATGGTAAAGGTCCTATTGTGACATGGAAGGGTATGGTATCCAAAGTCAAGAAAACATATCTTCCTGATGACTCTGAAGTCCAAATGCATAGAAGGAGACACAATCTTAGGCAAAATGATTTGGATGTCCAAGCATATACCGAGGAGTTTCAAAAATTATGTTTGAGGACCAAGGTAGTTGAAGATGAGAGCATCAAGCTAGCAAGGTATTTGAATGACCTCAAATGGTCTATTCAAGAAGAGATGAGCCTAGTGAACTTCAAATCCATTAGGCAATGCTATCGAATGGCCTTGAAGATAGAGGAGAAGAGCAAGAGAAAGCAAGAAAGCTCCAAAGGTAAAGGCAAAGGAAAAGATACCAAAGGTCATAGAGGTGGCTATGGTGGAAGAATTTTTGATTCAAGAGCTCAAGGTGAGGTAAAATTCAGTGAGTAGAAAGAAGGAAGCTCAAGTAGAGGTGGTAGAGGAAGAAATTCTAACTCTAGTTTTAGAGGAAGAAGTGGTGGTTCTTCACAAGGAGGAAGAGGCAATTATTTTTCCAATATGAAGTGCTACCATTGCAATCAAATGGGGCATCCTACCTATAGATGCCCTAAGAAAGGTGGCTCATCACAAGGAGGTGATAAGAGAGCTAACCTTGTTCATGAAGACACAAATGCAATAGACAAGCATTCTGAGATTCCATTGAATTCAAAGGAAGGAGAGAACCTCATGATGAGGAGAACTCTAACCAAGGAACCGGTGAAGGAGGAGCCAAGTCAAAGAAGATCTTTGTTTAGGATCAAATGCAAGATAATGTGGGAAGTATGTAGGGTCATTATTGATTCAGACTCTACTGATAATATAGTGTCAGAAGAAGTAGTAAGCAAGCTCAAATTGAAAAGGATATCCTATACAAATCATTACAAGGTCACTTGGCTCAATAAGGGTCAACATGTGTTAGTGAATGAGCAAGCATGGGTAGAATTCTACATTGGAAGGTACAAAGACAAATTTTTATGTGATGTGTTGCCTATGGATGCATGTCATTTTCTCCTAGGTAGACCTTGACAATTTGACCGCCAAGCCATGCATGATGGAGGAAAGAATTCCTATTCTTTCAAGAAGGATAATACAACCTTCAAAATTCAATCATTGTTGGAGGATGCTGAAGTAAAGACAATAGGTCCAAATGTTCTTATGGTAGGTGAAAAAGAGTTCCTACAAACCATGGAAGAGAGTGAAGGCATAGGGTATGCATTGGTGTTGAAACCAAGAGAAGGAGGTGAAGACAAGGTGACTAATAAGACTGAATTACCAAAGGAGATTCAAGGTATGTTGAAAACTTACCAAAGCATTGTAAGTGATGGTCAACCTTCAGCCTTACCCCCTCAAAGAGCCATAAGTCATAGGATAGACCTTATCCCAAGAGCTACCCTACCTAACAAAGCAGCCTATAAGATGACCCCTCAACAAAATGAGGAAATAGCAAGGCAAATACAAGAGTTCTTAGACCAAGGCCTAATTAGAAATAGTATTAGTCCATGTGTTGTACCCACCATACTTGCACCTAAGAAGGGAGAAATTTGGAGGCTATGTACTAACTCAAGGGCTATCAATAGGATAACCATAAGATATAGGTTCCCTATCCCTAGGATTGAAGACTTAATGGACTGTTTAGGTGAAGCAAGGTACTATAACAAGATAGACTTGAAGAGTGGTTATCACCAAATAAGAATCCATGAAGGAGATGAGTGGAAGATAGCCTTCAAGAAAAATGAAGGGCTGTATGAATGGCTTGTCATGCCATTTGGATTGTCAAATGCCCCCTCTACATTCATGAGGCTCATGAATGAAATACTCAAGGACTACATAGGCAAGTTTGTAGTTGTATATCTAGATGATATACTGATTTTTAGCAAGACAAAGAGTGAGCATTTGGAGCACCTTAACATTGTCTTCAAGAAGCTGCATGAAGAGAGGTTGATGATCAATTTGGAAAAGTGTGAGTTCATCAAATTAGAATTGGTGTATCTTGGTTTTGTCTTATCTCATGGCAATCTGAAAATGGATAAGAGCAAGGTAGAGGCTATCATGAGTTGGCCTACTCCAAGGTCAGCAACTAAGGTAAGGATTTTTCATGGTCTTGCATAATACTATAGGAAGTATATAATACAATTTAGTGCAATTTGTGCTCCTATGTTAGACACTATCAAAGGAGGAATGCAAACTAAGTTTGTGTGGAATGAAAATTCTAATAAGAGCTTTGAGTTGTTGAAAGAGAGGATAACTACCAAACCTATTTTGGTGCTGCCAAGCTTTGAAAAGCTATTCACCATTGAATGTGATGCTAGCAATCTAGCAATTGGGGTTGTTTTAAGCCAAGAGGGTAGACCGGTGGCTTTCCATTGTGAGAAGTTAAGTGAGGCTAAGAGGAAGTACTCCTCATATGACTTAGAGATGTATGCATTGGTCCAAGCTCTAAGAAAATGGAGGCACTACTTTCTTCCTGAATAAGGTGAAAATGGGAGCATAGTAACATACATAACATTCATCACCTATTCATTTAGAAAAGACGTTTAGAAGCATAAATACATCTGAAAATGCTTGGAAATTAATTAGATTAAAGTACATACCTCATCATGATATTAGTCTAGAAATACCTATTTTCTTAAGTCTATATGAAGTTTCAGAAAATTTCATCACTTGTTTTGGATTGGAAATATCAAGGTGGACAAAACCTAGAAATCTTTTCTCTAGATTCACATAGGTCGACTTTGACCTTTTAAAAGGTCAAAGACCACATTTTTATTCTAAAGTTTGATTCTGATTCTGTTCACAGATCTTGAAAGTTCAGTAGAAAGGGTACTCCAATCTGGCCTCTGATTCCTGAAATAGAACATGCAAATATCTGGAAAAGGGGTTTTTGGGGTGGCTATATAGGGTTTTGCCTTAGCCAAACCCCCATTTTGGTGATTCCCAGCTCCACGAATAGCCGATTGAAATAGTATGTGTGTGTGTGTGTGTATTGAAAGTGTAAAGCTAAGATCTAATCCTCTAGATTAAAACCCTAGCATGAATATGTATGAAATAACAATGCATAGATTTGAATGTGATAGAAAATCATACCAAGCCCCCAAGGCTAAAGTGCTTCTACCATTCTCACAATCTGTAGTTGTTACTCCATGTTTGAATGCATAAAATGTTGATGATGATGGATCAAGGAAGAATGATTCTCTCTTGCTCCAAATATGAAAGCTTGAAGACTTGAAATGCTTGCTTGAACACCTTGAGAACTTGAGAGCTTGATTTCTTGAGATGAGATGTGAAAATGAAAGAGGAAGGCCTCCTTTTATAGTGAATTAGGTCACACTCCTCTAGAAGGGCCATCTTGGAGAATTAAATCCCAATTAGGTCCTAACCTTTAGAGAATGGATCTAAATTAAATGTAATTAAAGGATTTACCATTTCAGAGCCTGAAATAGCTGACCTAGAGACATGAAATTAATAATCCCAAAAGCTAAATTAGTGGGAATTGCAAGTTTGAAATCCTGGCAAGATGAGGTCAAGGTCGAGGTCAACCCTAACCTAGTTAGGGTCAAGGTCATCCCTGACCTGGTCAGGGTCAAGTTTGACCCTGACTAGGTTAGGGTCGAGGTTGACCTTGACCAGAAACTCTAACTTTTGCCAGAATGCAGTTTAAAGGCCCCAAGGATGCCCAGAAACTTAGAAATGAAGTTTGATGAGAATAGAATGTTTGTGATAGATGAAATATCATGTGATTGACATGATGAAGGCTAGGAGGACCCATTTCTATATCCTACCTAGAAATTAGAGTCATAAAAGAGGGGAATTAACGAGAATCCTTAGGATCCTAACCCTAATTTCACCCAGGACATACAAATGCATCCTAAATGCAGGTTTATCATGATAAATGCACTGAAAGAGGGTGCTAAACCTATCCAAATGGAAGTTCTTCCATTTTAAGATGATACATTTAGCCCCCACTTTAGCTTAGATATGACACTACGTGAATATGCAAGCTAAAGTAAGAAAATATCATAAAGATGAAAAAGGATATAGCCAAGTCCTCGATGTAAAGATCCTACAGAAAACTATTAGAACCAGCAATACATGAGGTTATTGAAAATATATAATCACCTAGAGACTATATGATAGTTTGAGAAGTATATAGAGCCCCTTATGCCCCCCCTGTTTCGGCTTTCTACTTTGGAAGGGTGAAACAGGGTGATAAGAAAACTTTAGATACTAGATATGCAAAGTGTTGAAAAATTCATTCCTAAACCTATTAGAAGGATTCCTACCCTTCCCAAATTGGTTTAGGGAGTTAGATATCTAAAGATGCTGAGAAGAGAGGAACTATGAGCGACATGCCTGGAGACTGTGAGACACCATCTAGCTACTGGACGAGCACTGCTTGAGGTAAGATTCTTTCAAAATTCATGTTTTTGCTGAGCAAGGTTGATTTTACCCCCTTGAGGTCAACCTTGACCCAATTAGGTCAACCTTGACCCATTTAGGTCAACCTTGACCCAAAAAGGTCGACCCTGACCCAGAAAAGTTGACCCTGACCTAGTAAGGTCGACCTTGACCTAGATCAGTTGTACTTTCAAATTTGATGATGTAGATGACTGATATGATGTTGGTTTGTGACTGTAGGACCTTGTCTACTTCCGAGAGCATCCCTTTGGGGAACTGCTAGTGCAGGTCAAGGAGAGACTGTTTGATTTGGATGATGAGGGTTTATAACTACTGAGGGATGTAGGACTATATTGGGTATCAGTCCTTCCATAGATTAGGTTGCATCGGGAGATGTTGTCCGCACTGATAGAGAGATGGGTTGAGGATACATGCTCCTTCCATCTTCTTGTTGGTGAGATTATAGTGGACATTAGAGGATGTATACAGGATTATGAGGCTTCCGGTTTGAGGAGAGACTGTCAGACCTAGGACACATAGAGGTTGGGAGGAGATTCATGCAGATACAGAGTACTATACAAGTGGGCGTCTAATGATGTGGACTTGTTTAGATAACATCTCACTATCAGCCATAGTATCAGGTTGTACTCCCTTAGTATGGAAGGTGATGCTATGTATAGTAGCCTTGGTTGTGTTACCCAGCTCAAAGGGTACTATATTTTGTTCACCTATGACTCATTTGATTTAGAGGATGGAGAGAGAGAGAGGACTGTGTTCTTATGGGGTTGCAGCATGCTCTGTTAGCTATACCATGAGTTGAGTCAACTAGTGAGGTATCAGCGAGAGAGTTTATCGACATGCAGCATTCTACAAATTTGGATTTTTGAGCACTTCGCATGTACACATCTGCAAGGAGTTCTAGTGATGGTAGATGCGAGTACGGTGAGAGCCTTTGCATATCCTATGAGAGATATTTGGAAACTTGGAGATATGCTCTACTGGAGAGTACATCTTGACTATTTTGCCAGTACTAATGTGATATGGAGACCCTACTGCCAGATGATAGAGTAGCCAGACACCCGATTGTAGATGAGACACTCTCAGTAGCGTAAGCTGCTAGAAGGTCACCAGAGCCATATAGTGATGCCATATTATTATGATCAAGTGATGAGATAGTTTGGCTTGTCACAGGGAGTCCCTAAGGTATTATCTCACTATGCACATCCGACGAGATACCATCATAGACCCGGTGCCATGCACCGACCTTCAGTGGTAGACATAGAGGATAGCGATGCAGAGGAGATAGAGGATATTGAGGTACCATCAGATGTATCCTATGTAGTGGTTAGCTGAGATTACATCTAGTACTGGAGCTTAGAGGGGACCCACCCTAGCTTACCCGAGGATTATCCTATAGGTGATCTAGAGTATAGACAGAGGACATGCCAGGATAGTGCAGATAGTGGGGAAGATAAGAATATCAAAAATGAGGAGGAACACATCTCTGAGGGGGAACTGATGGAGGAGGAGGAGAGAGCAGATGATAGAGCCGAGGACATGCCCCCAGCTGGTGATACTGGTGTAGATATACCTATCACTCCTACATTACCACTGAGATCACAATGGCCCCTATGGCCCCACATAGAGACACCACCACTGCGGCCTAGACATAGCGAGCATGGAGAGAGTAGTCACTCCATGCCCCCACCATCTAGAAACTTTAGTGATGTCCAAGAGGGAGACCCAGGTATGGACTATGAATTTTTTTTATTACAAATATGATTTGATGAGAATAAATATGATATTAGCATGATAAAAGTATGTTTCCTCTACAGCTAGCGTAGTGGAATGGAGTTTTGTATCCAAGGTTCTCAAGGATAACATTATTTCCTACTGACTTCCAGCTAATGATTGAGAGTCTTCCATTGGGCATAGATATCCAGGCAGACATGTTGATATCTTCGTATGCATCCAGTGGAAGTTGAGGATGTGCAACAAGAGGGAGGAGAAGATGATGATAAAGATGCAGAGTCTCTGAGAATGTGTTCAGGCCATGAGCATATCTAGGAGCCATACATAGACACACAAATCTTCATCTTCCTATCATAGAGGAGAGAGATCTGGGAGTCATCAACCATCAAAGAGGCATGGTGATAGGTGTAGTGATAGATAGGGCCATTGGCCTCATATGTATCAGAACTTTGAAAAACTATGTATTGTTGATAAATGAAAAACTTTCTTTATTGATTAGTCTTATACTTGAATATTATGTTTTCATCAATATATAACTTAATAGAAAGAAAGAAATAAAGAAAGTGCATGAACATATTCAATATGTAATTTTTACTAAAACTACATAACGTATAAAGGAAATCATTATAAGGAACACAAATGCATATGGAACAAATGAGATTAAGGGTAATAACATTTAAGATGCATAATATTAATGGGTTCCTTAAAAGAAACACCATCCATATCAGCAAGTTTGTAAGCACCCAAACCAAAGTTTTCAATAACAACAAAAGGTCCAAGCCAATTAGGGCTAAATTTTCCTTTTTCACCTGGTAAAGCATTCACATTTCGTTGATTCTCATAAAGAACTAAATCACCAATTGCAAATGTTCGTTCAATTACCGTATGATTGTATTGTTTTTGGAGAGATTTATGATAAGCTTTTATATGATCTAATGCATGTATTCATTTTTCATCTAACATTTCCAATTCTTGTAAATGTTTTTCATGAAAAGTATCTTTATCAATTATCCCATGAAATGAAACACATAAACAAGATTATAAGGAGAAGTACCTGTAGCAGTACGAACACTAGTCCTATAGGCCCATAAAGCATAAGTTAGTTGAGTATGCCAGTCTTTGGCATGCTTACTAACTATTTTTTGCAAAAATTGTTCAATAATTTTATTTGATGCTTCAGCTTGTCCATTAGATTGAGGATAATAAGGAGTTGAAAATCTATGTTGAATCCTATATTTCTCCAAGAATTTCGCAACATCTTTATTCTTAAAAGATGTTCCGTTATCTGAAACTATTGTCGAGGGAATACTGAATCTTGCTATAATATTATTAAGGATGAAATCACAAATAGCATTTGTTGTTGTAGAATGAAGAGGGATAGCTTCAACCCATTTCATGAAATAATCCGTAGTGGTGAGAATATAAGTATGCCCTTGAGAAGAAGTTGGTGAGATTTTTTCGATAAGATCAAAACCCCAAATACTAAAAGGCCATGGAGAAACTTGATTACGAAGCTCATGAGCAGGAGCATCAATCAAATTACTATGTTGTTGACATTGAGGACATTTTTTAACAAACATAAAAGAATCTTGTTCCATAGTTTGCCAATAATACCCCATTCGAAGTAACTTATGAACTAAAGATTTGCCACCAAAGTGTCCTCCACAAGAACTAGAATGAGCTTCTGGTAAAGCTACAGGAATCTCGGTTCTATTGAGACACCGTAATAATAAACCTTCATAAGAACATTTGTATAGCGCATCTCCTAAAATGATATAGTGTACTACAAGTTTTTGAATGTGATTACACATGTTCCTTGTTGCCGATTCAGGAAAGGTACCATCCGTAAAAAAATGAAAAATGTCTAAATACCATTCATCCAAATGCAAGTTGAAACAATCAGAGGTAATCTTATCAGAAATTGTAGGACTTTTAAGAGTTTGTATTGTAAATTGGAAATTTTCAGCATTGTTCTCGAGACAAACCAAGGATGCCGCACTTGCCATAGCATCTGCATGCCAATTATATTTTCTTGGTAATGTCTGGATTGTGTAAGAGGAAAATTGTGAAAGGACATTGAGAGCTAAATCTCTATACTGTGTCATTCTATTATTTTTAGTCTAATATTCACCTTTAATTTGTTCAACTATCAATTGCGAATCTCCATATATATGTAAATGTTTGATATTGAGAGATGAAGCGGCTCGTAAGCTAGCTATAAGAGCTTCATATTCCGCAATGTTATTAGTACAAGGAAAGGTCAATTTATATGATAAAGGGATGGGTTTATTTGTAGGAGAAATCAAGATGATACCCACACCAGATCCTGTCTTACTCTTAGACCCATCAAAATATAATTCCCAAATATCATCCTGTTGAATAGCTAAAATATTGTCATCAGGAAATTCAATAGGAGTAGAACCTTCAACAAAGTGAGGACAAGGAGCTTCAGCTAAATAATCTATCAATGCTTGTCCCTTAATTGATTTCTGAAGAATAAAATTAAGATCAAATTTAGTAAGTAACATTACCCATTTTTCCAAGTGGCCAGAGAGATCAGTTTGTGAGAAAAGATGTTTTAAGGGATCAAATTTGACAATTACATTAACTTCAGCATTTATGAGATAATGCCTAAGTTTTTGACATGCATAAACCACTGCTAAGCATTGTCTTTCTAGAGGTGTTTATCTTGTTTCATAATCCAATAAAGTTTGACTGATGTAAAAGATAGGCCTTTCATTACCATTGTCATCAATTTGAGCTAATAATGCACTCATAGCTTGTGGGGTTGCTAAAGTGTATAATTGAAATGGTTTATCAAACTTAGCAAGCTGCAAGATAGGAGGATTTGCAAGATACTCCTTAAATTGCTCAAAAGTCTATTTACAGTCCTCATTCCAAGAGAAAGTGGCATCCTTTCTAAGCAAGGAAGTAAAAGGGATGGTTCAGTCTACCAAGTTAGAAACAAAGCGATGGATAGCTTGTATTTTTCCTTGCAAACTTCATAATTGAGAAATATTTTTAGGAGGCATATTAACAATAGCATCGATCTTTTCAGTATCTACCTTGATGCCTCGCTTAGAGATTATAAATCCTAATAATTTACCAGAATCAACTCCAAAGACACACTTCTTAGGATTCAATCTCATATTATAACTTCAAATTCTTTCAAATATATGTCGTAAAATAGTAACATGATCTTCTCTTTGTATGGATTTTGCCAAGATGTCATCCACATAATCTTCAAGAATCTTATGGATGTAATCATGAAAAATCAAAGTCATAGCCGGTTGATAGGTTGCTCCTGCATTTTTTAATCCAAAGGGCATCATGACCCAACAAAAGGTTCCCCAAGGTGTTATAAATGCAGTTTTAAATTGATCTTCAGGAGGGATAAAAATTTGATTATATCCTGAAAAGCCATCCATAAAAGATAACAGAGCATGGCCTACTGTAGAATCCACAATCATATCGATATTAGGTAGCAGGAAATCATCTTTCAAGGATGCTTTATTTAAATCATGAAAATTAGTGCACATCCTTATCTTATTTTCTCCTTTTGACATAGGCACAATGTTTGAAATCCAATTGGAATAATCAATAGAATGGATAAATCCGGAATCCAATAGTTTTTCAATTTCACCTTTGACTAGCAAAGCAATTCGTGGATTCATCTTTCGAATTTTCTATTTTATAGGTTTCATATTAGGCTTTAAAACAATGTTATGAGTAACAATCTTCGAATCGATACCTGGCATATCAGATTATGTCCAAGCAAAGATATCCTTGAATTCAAGCAAAAGGGAACCTAACTGATCACATTCATCATGAGTCAAACATTTCCCAAGTTTTATCACCCTTTCAGAATTAGTTTCATCCATTTGAATATCAATAGTCTCAGTGATTAATAAATCACTTCTTATCAAAGAATCTATCGGTAAAGGAGCAATATCTTGTTCTTCATGTTCTCCAAAATAAGCATTAGTTTTTAAGCAATAAGGCTTTCCTTGCTTATGATGAAACTTAGGTAAGTCCTCATAAACCCCTAAATATTCCATTAAAGCCTCTTCTTTAGGGAAGATGTCCAAAGAAGGTTGTTGATTAAGATCAATAAGCAATGGGTTAACCAACTTCAACTATCCACTACAAATATGATTAACATTAAGAGGAAAAGTAGAGGGTTGTCGGTAAGGATTAAATCCTAATCCATACGTATGGTCATAAATGTCATTATCCAAGGGTACTTGTATACCTTGTTCATATTTACCACATCCTTTCCCATTTAATCCTAATTTCTTAAGAAAATGATAACCAGGACCATATCAATCAGTCATATCAGAAGGAGTCCAAGGAGTGGCATATGTCACAATATCATAACAATCAGGTTTTATAGTGTCAAGTGTTTCATTGCTTGAAGTGGCAACAAAATTACTTTTTAATTCTTCAGATAATGGAGAAGAAATTAAAAAAAATTTCTCAAATTCATTTTGTTGCTTCATAAAGTCTAAATTAGTGACCTTATATTCACCAATAAATGTGGGATTAAAATCCAATGTTCCCCAATCATCTTCAGTCAAGGAAGAGGAAGAAGATGTATCTTCTTGTTATTGAATTTCAGGTTGTTTTATCTTAGGCGATTGTTTTTCAATCTCTTTAGTAGGTTGAATAGGTTCAGAGATTTTAGCATATTCTACATTTAGGCAAGGATTCAGAGCATCATCTGCATGTAATGTATACATTAGATTGTTATAGATAAATCAAACCTTGTGATGGAGAGTAGAAGGAACTACATGCATAGTATGTAACCATGGTCTTCCTAAAAGAAGGTTATAGTTAAGTGGTCTAGGCATAACATGAATAGGAGTATGTAGGATAATTGGACCCACCTTAACAGGTAAGGTAATAATACACAAAGTTTTCTTTGCAATATTATCAAATCCACGTATAGGAACATTATCAGGTTGAATGGTAGATAAATCAGCCTTAATTGCTTTGAGCATGTCCATGCTACAAACATTAAGTCTAGATCCATTATCAATTAAGGTTCTTTGAATGATGCTCTTATTAATAGAGACAGCCACCATAAGAGCATCATATTGATTCTACACCTCTAATGAAGGTAAATCATCATCAGAAAACACAATAGGAGGTACAGAAGGCATAGCATGCATACAATCCAAAATTGAATGAATGTTTTCTTGGTTAGGAGGCATAGCAGGAAGAGTAGATAAAGCCTTTTGCAAAGCCTCATAATATGTCAGGGAGGTTTGAAGTAATTCCCATAGAGATATTTTGGTAGGAGTAGCACGTAATTGATCAACTAAGTTGTACTCCTTAAAGGTAGAAGGAGACCTAGGCACTTGGGGAAGTGTAGGTTGAGAAGGAGGTAAAGAAACTGGAATAGTAGGCTAAGGATTATTCCATGTGCAATAAGCATATGAAACAGAATCAGTGTTATCAAAGAAATCCAAGGGATCTCTAGGTTTACCCTTAACTATTATAGGAGGAAATCCTTTTACTGTCATCAAAGGTTTAGGAAATATCATTTTTGGTTTATCAATGTTGCAAATAGAGGGACATGAAGGTAACCATGCACACACCCTATGGTAAAGGTCAATTGGAGAGGTTGTGGAGGAGAGTGAAACAGGAATAGGATCCATGGAGACCATATTCGAACCATTTTCATCCTCACTACCATGTTCCTCATTAGGGATTCTATCCTCTTGTACAATAAAAGCATCATCAAAGTACTCAAAACAAGAATCATACATGTTGAGTACAAAGAAAGTACTAAAAGAATGAAAAATAGAAATATTTTTGTATTTTTAAAGGAATTTTACAATTTTTTTGTATTTTTGAAATATAAATGCAAGAAAGAAATCTACAAGATTTAAATCTAACACCATAAAAGAAAGAGTTGTAGTAAACGGGTTCACCAAAATGAATAAGGTGAAAATGGAAGCATAGTAACATACATAACATTCATCACCTATTCATTTAGAAAGGATGTTTAGAAGTATAAATAGATCTGAAAATGCTTGGAAATTAATTAGATTAAAGTACATACCTCATCATGATATTAGTCTAGAAATACCTATTTTTTGAAGTCTGTATGAAGTTTTAGAAAATTCCATCACCTATTTTGGACTGGAAATGTCGAGGCGGACAAAACCCAGAAATCTTTTCTCCAAATTCACACAGGTCGAATTTGACCTTTTAAAAGGTCAAAGACCACATTTTTATTCTGAAGTTCAATTCTGATTTTGTTCGCAGATCCTAAAAGTTTAGCAAAAAGGGTACTCCAATCTGGCCTCTGATTCCCGAAACAGCATGTGCAGATATCTAAAAAAAAGAGTTTTGGGGGGTAGCTATATAGGGTTTTGCCATAGTCAAACCCCCGTTTTGATGATTCCCACCTCCATGAATAGCCGATTGAAATAGTATGTGTGTGTGTATATTGAAAGTGTAAAGCTAAGATCTAATCCTCTAGATTAAAACCCTAGCATGAATATGTATGAAATAACAATGCATAGATTTGAATGTGATAGAAAATCATACCAAGCCCCCAAGGCTAAAGTACTTCTACCATTCTCACAATCTGTAGTTGTTACTCCATGTTTGAATGCTTGAAATGTTGATGATGATGGATCAAGGAAGAATGATTCTCTCTTGCTCCAAATATGAAAGTTTGAAGACTTGAAACGCTTGCTTGAACACCTTGAGAACTTGAGAGCTTGATTGCTTGAGATGAGATGTGAAAATGAAAGAGGAAGGCCTCCTTTTATAGTGAATTAGGTCACACTCCTCTAGAAGGGCCACCTTGGAGAATTAAATCCCAATTAGGTCCTAACCTTTAGAGAATGGATTTAAATTAAATGTAATTAAAGGATTTACTATTTCGGAGCCCGAAACAGCTAACCCGGAGGTGGGAAATTAATAATCCTAAAAGCGAAATTAGCGGGAATTGAAAATTTGAAATCCTGACAAGATGAGGTCAAGGTCGAGGTCAACCCTGACCTAGTCAGGGTCGAGGTTGTATGCACCCTAAAATGGTCACCTAGACTTTGGGCCCCATTTATTTGATTTATCAATCCTGAATCAGTTTTATCAATAATCAATATTTTTCAACACTATCAATTTCTTGATCAAATCCTAATTTCATCATTTTTCAATTATTTGCCTTGGGCTAACCATTTTATCCTAAGCTTTTATTTACTTAAAAGGAATATTTCCTCCCCTTTTATTTAAATAAAAAGCCCCACCTTTTCCTCTTATCCTAAGTTGCACAAATAAAGCATCATTTTTATTTTATAAAAAGGAAAAAACACTTTTTGTCTTATATGGACATAAAGTCAACTCCTATTTTTCTATTGGAGGATATTTGCACACAAGGATCAAGCTTCTTTTTTTCTCCACCATTGATTAAGTCTTTTGCCTCTTAATCTCAATGGTCAATTTCACCTCATTTCTTATAAAAGGAGAGCTCTCTCCTTCATTTGCATATCTATCTCTTTCATGCTATTGTTATGCTACAGGTTTTCTAAGTGCATTTGGAGCTTTTGGAGATCATTGCTACATCAAGCTCTTCTTGGATTTCCTCATTGCTTCATAGTTTAGACTTCATTTCTTGCATTATCATAGCATCCATAGCTTCATTTCATAGCTTAGTTTCTCTTATGCAATAGATAATCTCACATAGCTTAATTAGGAAGGTTGTAATCCTTTGTATTTCCTTTCAATAGCTTAAATTGCACTTTCCTTTTCATAGACTAGCTTGCATCCTCATTTTTAGCTTACTTGCATTGCATTTCTATTTGGATTCATTGGAGATATTGGAACTCTTGCCCTTGTCTTCAAACTTGAATCTCTCATTGTGTGGTTGACTAGCAAGGTCATTAGCTTCATAGCTCTAGCTGAGAGCAACTCTACATCTTGCAACTCCATACATAGAGAGCTATGGATCACTTTGTGAGGGCTTATTCTTGAGTTTCCTTACATGTAATGATTCATAGAAGTGTGGTCACTTTTGACTCATACATTTTTGGCACTCACCGTGGGGCAAGACATTAGCTTTGTCCCTTCATTTTCTGTATTTTCATCAATTTTTGCTAATTTTTCATCAATTTTTAGTGCTATTTTTCTATCTCTGATTTTTCTATCTCAGAGTGTCACACAACATTTTTCCAGTGTGATGCAGCAGTTCTCTGTATAGAGGTGCGACACTTCACCAGTTAAAAGTGTCACCCCCTTTGACAAAAAGAGTCACATTGTTTGAGGAGTTTTGTCACCTACAGTAGGGCGAACTGTCACACACAGAAGTTCTGTCACCCCTGTATACAAAGAAGTGGCACACGATAGTTCTGGTGACTGTACTGTTGCCTATACCTGATAGTGAGTTTTTTTTATCCCTTTTAGCCAAGTTTAGGTTGATTTATTTGTTAGTTTGATTTTTTGTGGCTAAATAGATTGCATTTCCATATTTCAGTTGGTTTACTTGCTTTCATAGGCACATCTCTTTTGGGTTAATAAAAGGACATGGATTTGCTTTTGATAGTTTGTAAATGCTCTTTGGTTTCCAATATCAAACATCTCATTTGAGTGATTGAGGGCATGGATTCATTCCTTGTTTGCATAGGGGGTTAAATGCACCACTTTGTGGACTCACTCTATGTTTACTTGGAAAGTTAAATATTCCATTGTTCAACCCTTTTTCATTTGTGAGTAGTATTGATAAGCAACTTTAGATTACTTTTGATTGAGCTTGTTAGCTAGATTGGGTGTTGGACTCGCTTATTTCTAATCACCCCTCATTACCACCCTTTGGATGCAAGATCAGCATTCATACATAGGGGAGGGGTCTACTTGAAAAGAGCGTTAAGTGTTCCACAAAGTTTTTCCCTTTTATGCTTTCTTGATCTCATTAGTTTTTTTAAGTGTGGACTCACTTTGAGTTGGTATGAAGAGTTAAATGTTCCACTTTTGGGCTCACTTTGAGTTGATGTGAGGAGTTAAATGTTCCACTTTTGGACTCACTTTGGGTTGGTGTGAAGAGTTAAATATTCCACTTTTGGACTCACTTTGAGTTTGTGTGAAGGGTTAAGTGTTCCACTTTTTGGACTCACTTCACATTTTCTTGAAGAGTTAAATGTTCCACTTTTGGACTCGCTTCACATTCTCTTGAAGGGTTAAATGTTCCACTTTTGGACTCGCTTCATATTTTCTTGAAGGGTTAAGTGTTCCACTTTTGGACTCGCTTCACATTATCTTAGAGGGTTAAATGTTCCACTTTTGGACTCGCTTCACATTCACTTGAAGGGTTAAGTGTCCCACTTTTGGACTCGCTTCACATTTACTTGAAGAATTAAGTGTTCCACCTTTAGTGCTTTAAATACTTGTTGATAGTGGATTGCTTGGAGCTAATTGGATTTTAGGATTGTTCTAACCATTGTGGAGCTAACAAGTTGTGCTTGTAGGTGCTCTCCTTGCTCAAAAATTTGCCAAAAAAAAAGAAATGCATGTCAAAGAGGGCTACTAATGGTTTTTGTAGGGCTGCCCTAAGCATAAAAACTAAATCAAGTGCTTGTTTAATTACTTTTTTTATTGAGTGTGGCATATACTAGTTGTTTCATTTCATAGGCACTTAATACCTTGTTGTAGGAATTTTGAGGTGGTAGGAGAGTATGCTCTTCACCCTTGTGGTGAAAGAGAAATCTTGACCCATCTTGGGATTTTGAAAGCAAGGGGGTAATTGAATCTTTTCTTGGTGTCTTTAGGAAAAATTTTTGAGGTAGGAGATTATGCTCTTCACCCTTGAGGTGAACCAAAAATCCTGACCCTCAAAGGTTGATCCACTTTTTGTGTAGTCTAGGATCCTTTAGCGGGTCTGCTCTTGAGCAATCAAGAGGAATGACCCAAGTGGGGACAAGCTAATACCAAGCTATTCCAACCCACTATAATCTCAAGGCTATCGAGGAGACAAAACCTTGGTAGACATAGCACTTGTCTTCGCTTGATGTGAGTAACTTGTGGGATTGTGACCATGAGGAAAATGTCAAGCAAGAATGCTTAAGGTACTCTTGAGGCCACGAGGTCCTAGTCCTTTTTGAGGAGCAAGAGGAGTGCTATGAACGGAAGCCCTTACTAAGAACCATTAGATAGAAGCCACCCTATTTTAGCCACTTAGCTTCTTGGTGCAAGATTGATCCAAGTGGACTTACCCAGATCACCCCAAGACACTCACCATATGTGTTCCTTTGGTTGTGTTTTTGACACTTCCATGACAACGCCAATATCTCTTATGGGCAACCACTTGGTGTGAGGCAAGGGAGCATCAAGTTGTGGGCCACATTGCTAAGTAATGAGCCTTGTTCTTCTAGGTAGTAATTGCTTGAAGTGTTTTCGAATGTGCTAAACCATTGTAAATGTTCTCAACATACAACAATCGGTAGCATTCATAGGGTGCTTTTTTTTCAATTTTTGATATCACAATCATTTGTCTTGGCAAGGTTTCTTTTGCCCTTGTTCCAAGTGCTTGAAGACATATTTGATCCCATACTATCTGCAAACCTATCAATTTGCTTCTATCATTGTGAGTACATTCAAAAATTTAACCCTAAGATTGAAAATTTTGAACAAACAAGCCTTAAAACTAAGATTTTGACACTCACTGGTCATAGAGTCATATGACACTGGACAAGTGGCGCATTTTGTCATGAGAATTTTCACGCACCAGTTCACCCCACAAGTTTGTCACCTTGTTTGATGAAAAGTGGTGCACTGGTAGCCTGGAAACTGTCACCTGGATTTGGGCGAAGTGTCGCCTAATTATAAACTATCGCCTTTCTTGCCTGGAAAGTGTCACCTGGGCAGTTTTTGCTGGGTTTTTAGTTTCAGTCAGTTTTAGTTGCTACTAGTCAAATTAAGTCTTAGATTAGGTTTCTTGCTCTATTGTTGGAGACCTATTTTGGCTCTAAATCTCTAGTTTTTACCCTCTAGGAATAGCATCAATTGGTTTACAAGGCCACTTTGGAAATAGTTGTCAGGTTAGGAGGTTATTCTTGGTGAGAAAGCTCATCTCTAGAACTGTTAGCTACATTCTTGGAGAATTTTAGTGCTCTTATTGTCCAAATCACTTTCATTTAATCAATTTCAGTTATATTTCGGCCTAGTCCAACCTCTTGGTTCAAAAGTGCAAGGGTAGTCACCATTTGATTTGAAGCACCTCTTTGACAGTGTTGGTAAAGCCCCTTTTTCTATCTTTTCATTCCACTTTGGACAATAGAGAACTTTGATTATCCTGGTCTGGTGTTGACATTTCGGGAGGTCATCCTATCATTAAGAATCTTTTTCTTTCATGTCAGTTACAACAAGGTACCAAGTCAATCAATGGAAGTGACCCCCTATTGTCTTTAGCTAGTTACCACCAGTTAAGACTCGTCAATAGCACAAGGGAAAAGAACCCCTTTTTGATCAATCTCCTAAAATTGAATCTGAGGTTTGTTTTAATAAAAAAAGGTAATCCTAGTGAAGTGAGCACCTCTTTAGCACCACTGTCATCAATTATGGACATGAGTTACACTTTCACTCGATAATAAAGAGAAGCCATGAATCAAACTCTTGAGGATATTTTCCAATGACATAGGAGTACCAAAGTGTATGGTGGTTCTTCTCATGCTAGTCCACCTGGGTCACCACCCAACAATGCAAGGTATTTTGATGCTCACCAATGAGCTAAAAGACATTATAAACAAACTCACTCAGATTTTAGGTCACAACACGAGGACCAGAACAATGAATCTAGTGACCATCACATCAACGCAGCCAATGCAATAAAGCATTCAAGACAATCTTCTCCACTTAAAGATACCTCTCTATATGCAAATACAAGATTGAAAAGCATTGAAAGGGAGAAGCAAGCCTATCTAGATGAACAAGCCACCAAAAAGGAGAAATTTAGACAACTAGAGGAAGAGGAACGTGCAATATTGGACATAAGAAAAAGAGTCACCCAAGAAGAAGAAGATAGACTCTATGCACAAAAACTCCAAAATCAATTTAATGGGAGGGGTACCAATAGTGGGACCAACTCACCCCCATCTACCCCATTCACCAAGTCCTAGAAGAAGGTCAAGGATGCCCTCAAGATCCCCAAGTCCTAGAGGTAGAAGGACTTCAAGATATGATCACCATAGGAAACAATCATCTCCTAGACTTTCAAAGCAACCCTCTCAATGAGGACATCATGGCTCACAACATGGAGGAAGTTATGCCGGCTTCAATCATATAGATTTTATGAATATGCAACAAGAACCATCCTTTCAAGCATATGTAGAAAGGTATGTGGAACAAAATAAGGATCAGTTCCTAGAAAGTCTCATCAACAAAGGTGCTAAGGTCCCATACAATTTTGATGTGGACCGAAAGGTAAAGAAGCAAGATCCATCAACTAATGAGGTGATCAAACAACTTCAAAGGGATATAGAAAGGATGAGGGCTCCTAAGAGCACATTTAATTTGGATTCCATATGTCCCAAGCCAATCGACAAGAGTGTGGTGTTGGTTGAGTTTCCTAAAAAAATTGAGTTTCCAACCTATGAAAAATATGATGGCATTGGTGATCCTCATGACCATGTTAGACAATTCTATATAATGAGCTTTTCTTTTCACCATGAAGACTCCTATTTGATGAGATTATTTCCAAGGAGCCTCAAGGGTCAAGCCATGGAGTGGTTTACTAATCTTACTCCTCCAGTTAAGACATTTAAAGAGCTTATGGAAAGATTTGTCCAACATTTTTCTTACAACTTATCAAGGTTGGTCACCATGCTTGATTTGTGAAAACTCAAGCAGAATCAAGGAGAATCCTTTGTTACCTTTCTACAAAGATGGAGACGTTTGTGCTCAAAATATCCAAGGACAATTCCTAAGGAGGAAAGAATAGTCATCATTGTGAGAAATTTAATACTAGAGCTAAGGTATGAGGTTAGGAAGATCCCATTTAATTCTTTTGATACCATGGTGGAAGTGGCATGTCACATAGAGGATGTCCTAAAAGAACCAGGACTTTTGGCTAAACCAACTAATAACAACAATGGCCAAAACATCAACAATAATGGTAATAAGGACAAAAAGAACCCTTATTGGAACAAGAATAAGCAAGTGGTCAATGACGGAGTTGTTGACTCATCACAACCTAAGAATGAAGGAGTTCTCAATCTCTCTAATGCAGTCCAAGCCATGAAGCTACAAACATCTACAGCACAACAGGAGAATAAACCCAAGTATCAAGGGAGACCTAAAATAGAAAAGAGGCAATTTACCAAACTTGGGGACTCCTATGTAGAAATTTTCAAGATGTTAATTTCTCATAATTGGGCACAACCTCAAGATCCTAAAAAATTTCACATACCAGATCCTAAGCCTCATTGGTGGGATGAGAAGGCCTTTTGTGTCTTTCACAATGGAATTGGACATAATATAGAAAATTGTTTTAAACTTAAACATCTTGTCCAAGATCTTGTTGAAAGTGGATGATTACAAGTTGATGGTTTAACCGCTAATGAGGATCATAAAGCTTTTAAAGAACCCTTGCCCAAATATGAGAAAGGAGAGAATTCTAACAACAAGAATGGTAAGGCTGCTATCAACTACACCTACACAAATGCTGAAAATGTTATTAATATGCTTGAAGTTGTTGGTGACAATGTCAACATGATGAGAGGGAAAGACCCTTATGGATATGATGTGGATTCAAATCCTATGCTTGATGAAGGACCCGTTGTGGTCCTAAGAGGTCCTCACTCATGAAGGATGTCTCAACCCCTCAATGTTGTCACTAGAAGCCAGTATCAAGCTCCCATTGTTATTAGAGGTCCTAACTCTAGTAAGTCTAAGCAACCAGTGTCAAAGGGTGTTCTTCCAAAATTTGTTGTTGGTCCTAAGTTGAATTATAATCTTGTTGACTAATTACAATGTACACTAGCGTAGATTCCAATCTTTGAGCTTTTGGAACTGTCCCCTAAGCATAAGTGTGTCCTTGAGGATGCCTTGCAAGCGGCTAATGTCCCTAATGATATAGATGTAGATCAATTCCAAAATATGGTCAACCACTTGGCTAGCCCTCACTACCTTACATTCTCAGAAGAAGATGACAAGTCATTAAGCCACCCACACAATTTGGCCCTTCATATAGAGGTTATGATCCACAAGACCCGTGTAAGGTGTGTGTTGATAGATGGGGATGTTGGGCTTAATATTTGTTCTTTGAGCTTATTGAAGGCCTTGAGTTATTTAGAAGAATTCATTGACATAAGGAAGAAAATAACTATCAAGGCTTATGATGAAACAAAATGTAGTTCTAAAGGATTGGCCGTTCTTCCTATCTGAATTGGTCCTGTAGAGAAAGATATTTTGTTCCAGATTGTTGATGTCAGTCCTTTGGCTTACAATATTTTGTTAGGTAGACCATGGATACATGAGATGCAAGCAGTCCCATCTACCTATCATCAATGTGTAAGATTTCCTTACAATGGAATAGAAGTCTGCATACCTAGAGACAACACACTGTCAGTCAACACAATTTCAGCAGGGTCTCACATTCCTTTGAATAGGGAGGCTAACACTTTTGATACTGCATTTGAACAATGCAAGAATAAATTCAAGACCATAGATCTTGGTATGGGGGATTACAAATTGGATTCATTCACAAAATTGCCAATTTCCCCTAGGTCTTATGGCAAACCTTCTCAAGAAATGAAGCCCTTGTCTTCGGCCATGACATTGTTCGATAAGTTTGTGGAATCCTCAATTCTGATTGAAGAAGAAAAATAAGAGGTTTCCATTAGGGACTGGATTTACTGAGAAGAGAAATACCTACATAATGAGAATTTTGCACCTTCCCCTAGAGCTTATGGGAGAGGGTATACATTGGTCAAGAATATGGGTTATCCAGGAAAGGGTCCCCTTAGTCATAGGCTGGATGCTAGGGCTGAACCTCTTAACCATGCCTTTTTTGGACAAAGGAATAAGTCAACAGTTGGCTTAGGTTTTGAAAATAAGAAAAAAAAAGTGTCCCTATCTCAGCTACGACGGACAGTGACAATGACTCAGACTACACACCTAATCTCTCTAATCAACAAGAGATGTCTAATGATTGGGTGCCTTCAACAAATCTCCTTTGGGGAGATTCACAAGATTTGACAACTGACAGTATGAATGCTAGATTGACAATGGAAAGTGTTGCTATCCTAGCTACGATGGATAGTAACAATGCTAGTGTTAGAGAAGGGGAAACTCTTCCCAATCTTAAGGCTTCTACATCACAAGGCCCAAATAATGATTCAGAAATAGACTCACATGAGTTTGAATGGGACTCACTTTCAGATGCAACAGTTGATTTGGACATGGATGTTGTCCATACTTATAGTACTCAACCTGATGTTACCAACGAGCCTAGTATAGGACTGGAGGATTGGACTCCTCGAATTGCCTTAGTGGACAATGCTTCGTTTGATAGGACAAATCCTGACTCGGGTATCTTAGGAGGGGACCAGATGAATCCTGATTGTATGATCACCAGAGATAACACCATCCACATACACAATGTTGAACCAGTCATTGACCTACCCCTTGTTCATTTCCACCTAATTGACTGGTCTCAGCGACATCAAGAGCCTAAACTTCTCACTTTTCAGAATGACTATGAAATTGCTTATTATCTAAATGCTCTTGAACCTGTAGTCTCTTCCACTAGTGAACCGACAAGTATGACGGAGCCTGATATTAAGTACCTCAATCTAAAAATAAAAGAAAAAGAAAAAAAGAAAGATGGTTATGATGGCAAAAACCACTTTGTGGTGGTGTCAAAACCCAAAATAGTAAAAAGAAAAGACGTATCCGAAGGTGAAAACCTTTTTGAGGCACCTAAGGATGGGGTACTTAATTACTTGCCCAGTTACTTCCAGGATAGGTCATCAGTTCTCATTGAGCCCACACAACCAATCAATTTGAATACAGAAGAGGCTCCCCAAATAGTGCACCTAGCTCAGTCTCTATCAGTTGGAGAAAAAGAGGCATATACAAAATTTTTGCAAAAGAAGAAAATCAACTTTGCTTGGACATATTCTGATATGCTAGGGCTTGACATTGATCTTATTATGCATCATCTATCTATAGCTCTAGGAATAAAACTGGTTAAACAAAAGTTGAGGAAAATGCATCCTCACATAGCCCTTCTTGTTAAAGCTGAATTAGAAAATCTCTTACGCACAGGATTCATTCGAGCTATCGACTATGCTGAGTGGATCTCCAATATTGTTCCAGTTTCAAAACATGATGGGTCCATTCGCATTTGCACAGACTTTAGAGACCTCAACAAAGCATGCCCAAAGGATGACTTTCGACTCCCTAACATAGACATGATAGTGGACATGACCGCGGGTTATGAGATATATTCCTTAATGGATGGGTTTTCCAGATATAACCAAATAAAAATAGCTCCCAAAGATCAAGAGAAAATAGCCTTCACATGTGCATGGGGAGCCTATTGTTGGAGCGTCATGCCATTTGGCCTAAAGAATGTAGGAGCAACATACCAACGAGCTATGACCACAATTTTTCATGATATGATGCATAAGAACATGGAAGATTATGTGGATGATACCTTGGCTAAATCTAGAAAATGGGACACACACCTCGATGATCTGGAAGTAATTCTAGATCACATGGCACAGTTTCAGCTTAGATTGAATCCAAAAAAGTGTGCATTTGGAGTTGCCTCAGGTAAACTCCTAGGATTCATAATTTCAGCAAAAGGAATAGCGGTTGATCCTGAAAAGGTCCAAGCTATATTAGATATGCCACCTCCAAGAAATGTTAGTCAAATGAGAAGTCTTCAGGGATGACTCCAATCCATAAGGAGGTTTATTTCTTAGCTTGCAAATAGAGCACAACCTTTTAATAAGGCATTGCATAAGGGTGCTTCTTGCATATGGAATGAGGAATGCCAAAAGAGCCTAGATCAAATTAAACAATACTTGGCTAATCCTCCAATTTTGATGCCACCTATTCCTGGGAAACCATTGATTTTATACATTTCAGCAATAGAGTCTTCCTTGGGGGCATTGTTGGCTCAATTAGATGATACTGGGAAAGAAAGGGCCATTTACTACATTAGTCATACTCTAGTATCTTATGAGATCAATTATAATAGCATTGAAAAGTCTTGTCTGGCAGTAATGTTTGCTTCCCAAAAGTTGCGACACTATATGCTTGCTCATACTATACATTTGGTTGCAAAAATTGATCCTCTTAAGTACTTGCTTAGTAAGGCTGCCCTCACGGATAGGCTTGCCAAGTGGATGATGGTTTTATCTGAATTTGATATAGAGTACATTGAAAGAAAGGCCATAAAAGGGCAAGCTATTGCTGACCAATTAGCTGACTTCCCAGTTAAGGATAGTATGCCTATTCAGGTAGAATTCTTAGATGAACACATACTATATATGACTACCCGCACTTGGAAGATGTTCTTCGATGGTTCCCACATGCAAAATGGATTAGGAGCTGGAGTATTATTTGTCTCTCCACATGGGTACAACATTCCAAAGTCTTACAAACTTTTATTCCCATGTACAAATAATATTGTCGAATATGAAGCTTTGACCAATGGATTGAAAATGGCTATAGAATGGAACATAACAGAATTACATGTCTTTGGGGATTCACAGTTAATTATCAACCAAGTCAATAAGGAGTATCAAACCAAGGATGATAAATTGGTACCTTACAAAAAGATGGTTGAATCATTGAGACGTTACTTTACATTTGTGACATTTCAACAGATGCCTAGGATAGAGAACAAATCTGCAGATGCTATGGCCACATTAGCTTCACTCCTTCAGTTGGAACAACATGAATCAAGATTTGAATTCCTGGTGGAAGAGCTACACCATCCCATATTTGACTCATCTGAAAGCAATGTCATTTGTACCCTTGTCACACATGATTCTTCCCGCTATGGTGCTATCTATTCATATCTACGCGATGGCATCATCCCTGACACTTTCAACCATTCTGAATGTTGAAACCTCATCCGTAATGCCTCTCGCCACACCCTTATCTCTAGTGATTTATATAGGAGGGGTTTAGATGGGACACTTCTTAGGTGCTTGGAAAAGGAGGAATCCAACCAAGCATTAGCAGACATCCACGAGGGCATTTGTGGTGGACATTCTAATGATCTTTCCATGGCCCGAAAGTTTCTTAGGGTAGGGTATTACTGGCCCACAATGCAGACATATGCAGTAGCTTTTGCTCAGTCTTGTGAGAAATGTCAAAAACATGGAAACCTGATTCATGCACTGGGTAGGGAGCTAATTCCTTCCATTTCTCATTGGCCATTTTAGTGCTGGGCCTTTGACCTTATTGGGAAAATTCACCCCAACTCATCAGGTGGACATAAGTTTATCATCACAACTACTGATTATTTCACAAAATGGGTAGAGGCAATCCCTCTTTCTGTTGCCTTGGGCAAAATAGTTTCACTCTTTATCCTGAATCATATTATTTTTTGATTTGGAGTGCCTTCTGAGATTATTACTGATAATGGAGGACAATTCAAGAACAAGGACCTAAAGTGTTTATGCAAAAATTTTAAAATCAAACAGCATTGGTCCTCTATCTATTTTCCACAGGGAAATGGACAAGCAAAGGCCTCTAATAAAACCATTCTTAAAATATTTCATAGAACAATACACAAGAATGGTAGAGATTGGCACTTACAAATCAATCCGGCACTATGGGCCTATAGAACTAGCATTCGTACACCTATAGGAGCTACTCCTTTTTCTCTTACCTATGGCGCTAAAGTAGTATTGCCTTTAGAAGTAGAGATACCTTCACTTAGAATCTCTCTCAAATTTTTGATTACAGATGAGGATTACTGTGCCATGAGGTTCCAAGAACTAGAACTTCTAGATGAGAATCATAAGGCTTCCTTTGATCACATGAGAGTATATCAAAAGCGTATGTCCAAAGCATTCAACAAGAAGGTTCACCCTAGGGAATTTCAGATAGGTGATCTTGTTTTGAGAGAGAACCCTAAGAATCAACAGAACAAAGAACAAAAGGGCAAGTTTGAACCCAATTGGCTTGGACCATACATTATCACAGTGGCTTTTGGTATAGGTGCATATTTACTCTCAGATGAAGATGGAGAACAGCTCCCTGAGCCCATCAACATTGTGCACCTCAAGAAGTTCTATCCTTAATGCCCATTCTATTTGGGGGCATCCTTTGTACATATTTTATGATCCTAAAAAAAAAAATACCAAAAAAATTCATATATGATGTTGAAAAAATCCTAAAAAGCATAAAAAGTCCTGAAAAAAAAATACAAAAAAATAAAAAAATGCAAAAAAAAAATTTAAAAAAAAAAATTGAAAAAGTGCCTTGGTGAAAACCTGGAAACAGGCACCTTGATAGCAAAAATACAAAAAAATTGAAAAATCAAAAAAATCTAAGTGGTGAAAACCTGGAAACAGGCGCTACTTGAGGCCTTTGCACCCTTGTCTTTTAGCATGTGTCCTCAACACTGAGCCTTTCCCCATCATGCCTTGACCTTATTTGACTTGGTCTGGAATTGGTCTTTGTCTTTATCTAGGGGGCATAACTATTAGCATAGGTCCTTTAGGTGCATTTGTCTCTTGGGGCATTTCACAATAGGTGTTTTTTTTCAACACCACCCCAAACAGTTTTTTTCAACACTACCCTTCTGTCGAGTGTTCCTTAACACTTATTAGATGTCTTTCCCAATATGATACGATATTTCTCATTAGTAGATGTGATGATCAAAGTTTGACTTTATGACCAACACACACACACTTAAACAATCAACTCGCTTGAGATATGTTGGCTTTATTTTTCTTGGTGTGTTGTCTATGATGATTTCTTTGATGAGTGGTCTCTCCCTGAGAAGTTTTCAATGATGCATAGCTAGAAGACTGAGGATATGAGAATATGTTTTATTTCTTTATCTACTTGTGGGTATATTTTGTTGGTCCTAATCATCATGAGCATTTTATGCTGGTCTTACTTGACACTATGGATTGACAAGGTATTATCCTTGACTATTATGCGAGTGCATGCTTCTAGTTATCCCAAATTTTATGAGTCTTGATACAAGCATAATCTCACCATATCAAACTTAGGTAATCTCATTGCATTAGTCATCTTGACCTACATGTCTTTGATGCCTAGGTGGGATTTTCACATTTCTATCTGATAGAGATCATATTCATATCCACATAGTTATGCTAGTGTGCATTGTATGATCTTACGATGCTACCCATAATGCTCGATGATGATAATTAGATGTCTATAAGCGTTGTGACCTTGAAAGTCAACCACTTTTCATAGTAGCTTGCATTTTTAGGGTTGTTTTAGTCTAGTTTTGCATCCTGCATATGGAGAGAGATCTTCTTTTCATCTCACATGGACCTGTCAGTCGATTGCACTCACTTTTCCTTTTTCCACTCATGTCTTTTGCTCCTTGTCTTTCATATCATGACCTGTTCCTGTCATCACAAGGGGTTAATCATATCATCATATCATATAAAAATTGTCATTTTCAAGAAACATGAGTCTACATCATATATATGAGAATCAAACCTGCATCTATGAGAAATAACATACATGTGCATATACATGAACATTTTGAGCAAAATGACAAGACAATACATAAATTGATACATCCATCACAAGTGAGACGTAAACACATGATATATCAAACATCCAGTAATCTCATATATAAATCAATGTCATGATACAATATACAATACAATATGAGATCCCAAAATCTGGATCAAAAGTCTCATGATATGTCCAAAACATCTAAACCTAAGCCTAAACCTAAGACTCACTGCCACCGTCCTGAGGACCGGGTGGTGGAGGGGGTGGTGCCACATCCGGTACCACATCTAATCTACCTACCACTGTTGAGTAGGAAGGAGCCCTCTGACCCACTGGCACTGCCTGTATGTAGAGACTATGATAATATGCAGCTCACACTGCCTCTCTCTATCTCTCTGCAAGGGCAACCTGTAAGGCTCTCTCTCACCGCTCTATCTCTGCCCACTGATCAGCAAGCTACTACTCTCTAAATGCTATAGTGATCATCAACTACTATATCTCTACCACCAGAGCCTGTATCTAGGCTCTTAGATCCTCTCCTCCTGCAGGTGGGTCCTGCCTGGTCTCTGCCTATCGGCGAGCTAGTCTCACCTCATCCTCCAGAGTGGCTGATCTCCATCCCCGTGACCATTTCTGGCCACCTGATCTAGATCCCTCCCCTCTCTCCATCCCCCTCTCTCTCCCTCTCCCTCTATCTCCTCTGTCTCCTTTGTCATCCCCCTCATCCCCCTGTGCCACTAGTGGCTGTACATCTGGGACCGTAAATCTAGGAAATGGAGTCATGCACCTCTTTGCCCTGTACGCTACGTCTGCACCTGCATCCACCATATCTGGTAGGTACTCCCATGGCTCCTAGCATATAGCGACTATATCCTGTACTACCTACTAGTAGTCTAGCATCGGTAGCCAACCCTGTCCATCCTCATCTTGGAACTGAGCATGTGTCGTGGTCTCTGTGGACACCCTCTGCTGGTGTCCAAACTACCACCAGACTGTCATAATCATGAACCTCTCCACAATGTCTGGGTGATGGCCTACCAATGGCCGACTTCACAGCATTTAATCCAACTCCCACCTATCACTCCACTACTCGCATGACCTGTACAGTCTCCATGTGAATGAGGCAAGCTCATCCAGTATCGTGTGATAATAGGAAACATCCCCGCTATGTGTATGTGGGATGAACCCTGTATACCTATATATATAGGGATACCTGCACTCCCTAGGCTATACTCATGGATGCACTACTGCAATATGCTCCCACGCCCATATCTGAGCGAGTATAGACCCACACGCCCAAGTCCTGTCATTTCTATAAACAATCTTATGCAGCTCATAGTAGATATCGGCTAAGATAGCTGGGCCCCATGCCATCCATCATGGCTATGCCACCAGGTCTATTAGTAATCTCCCCCATCCCAGTGGGAAGCCCTTCTTACTCCTGTCAAGGATAAGGGCCTGTCCAATAAGTGATGCCACAATATATGGCACCGGAAAGTCTCTGCCAAAGTCATCCATCAACCTGTCCGAGTTGACGTGTTGATCTAGGATCGTGACATCCTGGAACATCCCCTGGATAGTATGTCATCCTACCATCACATCCTAATCATAGTATACCTATGTCAACAAACAATCATGTTAGTTTCTATCACATGGAAACTTTACAACTATGCTTATCTATAAACATGATTTTACTTACAGGCTCTCCATGGCACAGAACCCGTAGAATCTGATAGACATCCTCTAATGTGATAGATGCCTCTCCCATTAGTAGATGAAAGGTGTTGTGCTCACTATTCCATCTCTTGGAAAGAGTAGTCAATAGTCCATGATCGGCTCAGATATGAGGAAACTATAGTAGGTAGTGGAATCCCATAGCTCTGATATCGGCCTTGCCCGGATCATCCAAATCTCGGACAAACTGCAATCTTGTCACATGGGGGGCTCTGATCTGGAGCACAGGGAAGACCTCCTGTATGTCATGAAACCATACCAAATGTTAGAACATATCATGAAGGATGTATCAGTACAAAGCATCTTAAAATCAAACATTGTCAGGACTCATGTCATTTTGGCTCAAAAATGTTAAAACATGTCAAAATTTTATCCTAGACGACACTATTTTTTGACTAAGTGTCACACAACACTTTCTCTTAAGCAGTGCGACACTCTTTGTTTGGGTGACACTTCGCGTCATGTCATGCGACATTTCACCCTATGTCATGCGACACTAGTTTCCATGTTCGCGTGACACTATGTTTACCCATGAAGTGTCGCATGACATTTTCCTTCAAAGGGCACGACACATGTAAAGTGTCACGTGACTTCTCACCCCAGTCTAAAAATTTGACATGTTTAAATGTATTAAATGCAATAAATGACTCAAACAATGGCTAGTTTTTGGATACATACTGGAGCACCATAATGTGGAGGCCGGTTGTGCAATCGGGTGCGCTTAAATCGGTGTCTGTGGATGGGAACTCCTGCAGGTTAAGCCATCGCTATCTCTCAGAGCTCTAGAATTTTAAATAGTGAAAAGATAAATGATTTTGAAAATGACATTTTCACCCCTTATATAGCATTTTGACTTTTTGACCAAATTTCAGAACACCTCAGAATTGCGCAAAAATTGCACCCTTGGCTAATTTCGACGTCCTGGACCCATTTTCGGACTCAAAATTGAAATCCAAGGTTATCTTCATTATCAAAATTATGTTTCAAAATTTTCCTTCTTCTACGTAGTTGATTGACCTTTTGAGGTATAATTCTTTGATCTTTGGTGGAATTTCTTCCTTCCATGTCTCTCAAATTTTCTAGTCTTTCATTCACTCTATTTCTAGTCTTTTATTTCTATTCTTCTACTTCCTCACTGGGGCATGTTTCATCGCCTAATGGTTAATCTATTGACCTTTACCTTCGATTATGATTTCCTTATGATTTGATCAAATCTTTTATCAATCCACTATTCTCCTCTATTTGATTTCAATTTCGATTCCGAGGGGGTAGTATTTATGGGATTCTCATCCCTGATTCCTTGATTTTCCTGATTCAAACATCTTTTGTGAGCTTTTGCTCAAATTTGAGATTCTTATCTCTTACTTTGAATGTGATCCCGAACTGACCTCATGTTCAAAGGCCTTTGTTTATGCTTTGTCCGGATATGATCCCGAATCGACCTCATATCTGAGTTGTTTTGTGATCCCAAATCGATCTCACATTTCAACTTCATTCTTTGACTACATGTGTTCCCAAATCAATCACACATTAGTCAAGAGGGGCAAATGTATGCACCCTAAAATGGTCACCTAGACTTTGGGCCCCATTTATTTAATTTATCAATCTTGAATTAGTTTTATCAATAATCAATATTTTTCAACACTATCAATTTCTTGATCAAATCCTAATTTCATCATTTTTCAATTATTTGCCTTGGGCTAATCATTTTATCCTAAGCTTTTATTTACTTAAAAGGAATATTTCCTCCCCTTTTATTTAAATAAAAAGCCCCACCTTTTCCTCTTATCCTAAGTTGCACAAATAAAGCATCATTTTTATTTTATAAAAAGGGAAAAACACTTTTGGTCTTATATGGACATAAAGTCAACTCCTATTTTCCTATTGGAGGATATTTGTGCACAAGGATCAAGCTTCTTTTTTTCTCCACCATTGATTAAGTCTTTTGCCTCTTAATCTCAATGGTCCATTTCACCTCATTTCTTATAAAAGGAGAACTCTCTCCTTCATTTGCATATCCATCTCTTTCATGCTATCGTTATGTTGCAGGTTTTCTAGGTGCATTTGGAGCTTTTGGAGATCATTGCTACATCAAGCTCTTCTTGGATTTCCTCATTGCTTCATAGTTTAGACTTCATTTCTTGCATTATCATAGCATCCATAGCTTCATTTCATAGCTTAGTTTCTCTTATGCAATAGATAATCTCACATAGCTTAATTAGGAAGGTTGTAATCCTTTGTATTTCCTTTCAATAGCTTAAATTGCACTTTCCTTTTCATAGACTAGCTTGCATCCTCATTTTTAGCTTACTTGCATTGCTTTTCCATTTGGATTCATTGGAGATATTGGCACTCTTGCCCTTGTCTTCAACCTTGAATCTCTCATTGTGTGGTTGACTAGCAAGGTCATTAGCTTCATAGCTCTAGCTGAGAGCAACTCTACATCTTGCAACTCCATACATAGAGAGCTATGGATCGCTTTGTGAGGGCTTATTCTCGAGTTTCCTTACATGTAATGATTCATAGAAGTGTGGTCACTTTTGACTCATATAGAGGTCAACCCTAATGTAGTCAGGGTCGAGGTCAACCTTGACCAAAAACCCTAACTTTTGCCAGAATACAGTTTGAAGTCCCCAAGGATGCCCAAAAACTTAGAAATGAAGTCTAATGAGAATAGAATGTCTGTGATAGATGAAAGATCATGTGATTGACATGATGAAGGCTAGGAGGACCCATTTCTATATCCTACCTAGAAATTAGAGTCATAGAAGAGGGGAATTAAGGAGAGTCCTTAGGATCCTAACCCTAATTTCACCTAGGACATACAAATGCATCATAAATGTAGGTTTATCATGATAAATGCACTAAAAGAGGGTGCTAAACCTATCCAAATGGAAGTGATTCCATTTTAAGATGAGACACTTCCAAAAGAGTTCATTGTGTATTCAAACAATCAAGCACTTAGCTTCCCAAATTCACAAGAGAAGTTGAGTCACGAGCACATGAAGTGGGTTGAGTACCTACAAGCTTACACCTTCAATATCAAGCACAAGAAGGGTGTACTAAACAAGGTGGCTGATGCATTGTCAATAAGAGCCCTCACACTCCAAGAAATTCAGTTGAAAAGCATGGGGATAGATCATTTCAAGGATCTATATGCAGATGATGAAGACTTTGCTGACATCTACAAGGTATGTGCTGAATACAAGAATCATTTTCATAGTAAATATGCTGATTATACTTTGCAAAGTGATATCTTGTTCAAAGGGAATCAATTGTGTGTTCCTAGAGGCTCCATTAGAGAGAATTTGATTCAAGAAAAGCATAATGGTGCTTTGAGAGGTCACTTTGGGATCACTAAGACTCAAGACCTTGTTTCAAGGTTTTACTTTTGGCCTAGAATGAATCTTGATATTAGGAGGTATGTGGAGAGTTGTGTAGTATGTCAAAAGGCCAAGGGCACTTCTACAAATGCTGGTCTTTATTAGCCACTACCTATTCCTACTAGGCCATGGGAATGCTTTAGCATGGATTTTGTAGTTGGGCTACCCAAGACAAGACAAGGGATGGACAGTGTTTATGTTGTTATTGATAGGTTTAGTAAGATGGCTCACGTTGTGCCATGCAAGACTACACATGATGAAATTCAAATAGCATCTATATTCTTCAAAGAGATAGTGAGAATACATGGACTACCAATTAGCATTGTTTTAGATAGAGACACAAAATTTATGAGTCATTTTTGGAAGACTCTTTGGCAAAGATTGGGCACTAACTTATCTTTTGGGTCAGCCTACCATCCCCAAACTAATGGTAAAATAGAGGTTGTAAATAGGAGCCTTGGAAACCTTCTAAGATACCCAACTAAGGAGTATAATCAGCAATGGGATCAGTTGATTGGGCAAGCTGAATATGCCTATAATGATACTATCAATAGATCAACCAGGAAGAGTCCATTTGAAATTGTATATGGCCTACATCCTAGAGGAGTCTATGAGTTGAGGGATTTAAAATATGGAGTCAAGGCAAGTGAATATGCTGATGACTTTGCATTTTCTATGCAAGAAGTTCATGAAACAGTGAGGAAGACATTGGTAGACAACACCACCAAGCACAAAGCCAAGGTAGATGAAACTAGAAGGTTAGTAGAGTTCAAAGTTGGTGATCTTGTTATGATACACTTGAAAAAATCTAGGTTGACAAAAGGAGTCCCTCATAAGCTGCAAATGAGGAGGATAGGCCATGTCCTATATTGGAAAAGTATGGTGACAATGCCTTCAAGATAGACCTGCCGGAGGATAGTGGATTGTCCAATATCTTTAATGTTTCAGACCTTGTCCACTACAAGGAACCATAGAAAAATAGTGACCACAACATCAATGAGGTGATCAAGTATGTGGAAGATCTTCAACTTCCTACTGTTGCAGATACAGGGGCAGACAATGTACTAGACATTAGGACCTACAAGAAAACTAGACACAAAGAGTACAAAGAGCACCTCATTCAGAGTTATGGGCAGAATGCTACTGATGCTATTTGGGTAAAGGAAATAGAGTTAAAAAGGTTTGGAATTGATCCTAACCACATCAATCCAAGGGTGGATTGAACTTCTTATTTTGGGGAGGATGGTGCAACACCTAGGCTAACCTCTACTAGTTAGTCAATTTTGGCTTGTACTTGACTCTAGCCAAGTCAAGAAGTTAGTATAGTTTGGTTGAGAACCTTATAAGGTCTTTTTTTATGTTGGCTAGGTGAATTAGTCACTAAGACTAAGGTCACACAAATAGCTTATGTTAGTTGTTATTTAAATTTCTTAATGCTAGGAGTTAGGGAGATCGAGTCATTAATATGTCTTAGGCCTAAGAATGGTTAATGGTTGTTAAATCAATATGATGATCATGAATGATCTTGGATCCTTGAAAGATGTGAGGATAAGAAGCCTAGAATATAGGATTAAGGCATCTATCAAAGTTGCCAAGTGTTGTAAGAATGTTGTCATAACAACATTTGCACTAATTGCAAATATTGCATGCAACATGGATAGCCTCGGATTCCTTTGATTGTGGGAGGTTATTCTCAACAAAATAGGCCCTATAATGGTGGAGGAGACACCTAATGGATTAATGGCTTGAATCTCCAAGCATTGGATGCATATTGTAAAAGTTTGAGTTAATGGAATGAGCTCTGCAACTCTATTTTTGAGGTGATACCTTAGTTTTTGAAGGAAAAACCATACTTGAAGCCTTAAAAGTGTTGATAAAGTGGTTGAGTCATGTTCTATATGGGATTATAAGAATTTTTCATTTTATTTGTTAAGGGTTTAGAGTAGTTTTATCATAGTTTTCAAGTTGTTTTAGTTCAGGACCTTTTCTTTGGTCACACTATGACAAAATTTGTAAAAATAGCTCCCACGTGAGATTAAACCATGGAAAAACAAAATAAGTGGTTGAATATTCAATTTGGGCCTCTGTATATATTTTATCTAAAGGTAGGAAGCATCATGAGCAAGGGATCTAGCTTTATGATCAGGCCCTAGGCGAGTTAGACATACCCGGTTAGAGGCTTGACAGGGAGAAATCAAGTCATTTCATGTGTGGAATGGGAGGTACAGTACATCCCCAAGAATTTTTATTATATTTTTCATGTTATTTATCCATCCTAAGCATTGGGAAGTCATACCAATCCATTAGGATAGGTTTTGAGCAATTTTCATCAGTCATAGACAGGCTGTCCTAGAAACTAGGTCTTTTAGCCCTATTTCTCCTTGATATTAGGAAGGAGGTGTACGGATGGTTTCAGAGCCTTAGACCTTCAAAATATTCAATTTAAGACAAAATGGTATCCATATCTAAAGTTATATTTTTAGGTTGTTGGGATATTTTGGTCGAGAAAAGGCAAAAGCCATTCAAAAAGGCTACTAGAAATAGGCCTAAAATTAAGGTCTCTTTTGATGATATCTTGAATCTGATAAACCTAAAAGCCATGAACCTTCCCAAATCATTAAAATGGGATTTAATATGTTTTAAATCAATTTTAAGAAGGTCCCCATAATTAATTTTGAAATTTGTGATGTTTTAGTGGATTTGGCACTTAGATCCATCTAAGTGAAAGTGAGAAAGAGAACCAAAATTAAGGTGTGGATCATCCAAGGTGGAGTCTTCAAGGTGTGACTCTTGTAGTAAAGAGTGAATAGGACTTATTTAATGATCTAATCCTATTATGAGATCCTATAGAAGCATGGGATACTAGGAGATAAGAGAAATCTCTTGGTGGGAGTGGAAAACTAAGCCTAGGAGTTTATCCTTACATCATTTCTGTTGGATGTCAGCCTACTAGACATTAGATCAGTGGCCTTAGAACAATTCATAGGGCATAGGAGTCATCTCAAGAACACAAGGACCTTCTTGACAGAGAGATAGACTTGAAACCAAGAGGAATACAAATGTGCTCGAGCACTTCTTGAAAAGCAGGAAAACTAATCTAGAAAGGAAGGACATAAAAATAGGGAAACATGTTTACAAAGATTTACAAGGAAGGATTAACCTCAAAAAAAGGCTTCAAGTGGAATCCATTAACTGAAATAGGCAATTCATCTCCTCCAAGAGTTGATAGCTGAAAAGCATTAAGCCCCTTGCATTCAATGATGAGAAATGGACCTCCCCGAAAGGAATCAAACTTCGTATGTCTACCAGGCTTTGATCTGAACTCATCCCATTTGAGAACTACATCTCCAACTTTGAATTTTCTAGCTCTAGCTCTTTTATCAAAAAATTTCTTTGTTTGTATCTAATGGAACTCCATATCCTTCATGGATTTATCTCTGAGTTCTTCTAACTCTATGAGCTGAGCATACCTGATTTGTAAGGGATCCCCTTCTTCGAACAGGACATATTGAGTGGCCAAGTCCAAAGCTGGAAATTCAGTTGAAATGGATAACTTAGCCTCTCTTCCATACACTAACATGTAAGGAGAATTCCCAATGATCTTTTTTGGGGTAATCCTATCCAACCATAAGGTAGATTTTAATCTAGTATGCCAATCTCTTTGGTTATCCTGCAAAGCTTTCTTGATTATCCTAATCAAGTTCTTATTAGTTGATTCTATCAAACCATTGCCCTAAGGGTATTAATTTGAACTTGTATTTAGATAAATGCCATTCCTAATTGCCCATTCTGAGATTTTAAGGCCTATGAATGCCAATGCATTATCTGATATTATGGAGTTTGGGGTGCCAAATCTATGAACTATATCATCATAAAAACTTAAGATGACACTCTCATTTGATTCTTTCAATGCAACTGCTTCTATCCATCTAGTGAAATAATCTATTGCAGTGATTATCCACTTGTGGCCTACACTAGATGGAGAATTAATCATGCCAATAAAGTCTATGCCCCATCTCATGAAAGGTTTTTCTATTCTGATTGGCTAAAGGGGTAGGGCTGCAAGCCTTTCTTTTCCTACAAACATGGCACATTTGATACATTTTCTCACATAATCATGACTATCCTTGAAAATAGATGGCCAATAATATCTATCCCTCATGATTTTAAAAGTAGTAGTCCTAGGAGAAAAGTGACCTCCAGAAGGTCCATCATGAAATTCAAAAAGGACACCTGCTACCTTTTTGAATCAATGCATCTTAAAAGGACACCATTGTGATCCTTTCTAAAAAGAACTTCATCTATCAGCACAAAGGGAATAGATTGTAATCTATAATATCTTCTTTTTGTTGAATCTAGGTCTGTAGGACATTGTCCTATCTTCAAGTAATGAATCATATTAGGAAACCAACCTATTGCCTTGGCATGTTCTTCTATAGAATGCACAACTAGAGATGCATCTATTTGCTCTTATTTCTTTGAACTTTCATCCTCTGCCAAATGCTCACAAAGACCTCTTCCTCGAACTAGTTTGGTGGTTTGAATATCAATGTCATACTCCATCACTTTCGTAACCCAACGAGCCCTTTTTTCATTTAGGTCCTTGGATAGAAAAAATTCTTTGACACTTGGATGAGTAACTTTCAAGTGTACTTTGTTTTGGGTCAATAGATATCTGAACTTTTTACGACTCTTCACCACAGCAAGCAAATGTTTTTCCACAAAAGAGTATCTCTATTCATACTCTTCTAAACCTTTGCTGAAGAAAGCAATAGGCTGCTCCGACCCTTCTAAATTTTCTTGGGTCAACATTGCAGACATAGCATCATGACCTCCATAAGCATAAAGGATAAAATCCTTACTAAAATTTGGGTTTAATAGAGCAGGAGCTTCTGTCAAGGCCTCTTTGATAGCCTGGAAGTTGGCCTTCCTTTCGTTAGTCCAATTGAAGACTGAACTCTTCTTTAACATGGTTATCAAAGGCTTTAGTGATTCTGCAATATTAGGCAAGAAACGCCTAACAAAGTTAATTCTTCCTATGAAGGATTGAAGTCTTTTCTTGTGATGTGGCAAGGGTAGCTCTTGGATGACTGCAATCCTTTTAGGTTCTACTATGGTTCCTTTCTTGGATACTATATATCCTAACAATTTCCCCTCATGAACTACAAACACACATTTCTTGGGATTAAGAGATATCTCAAACTTTCTACACCTTTCAAATATTTTCCTCAAATGTTTGATATGATCTGCTGCATGTTTGGAATAGATAGTTATGTCATCTAAGTAGACCAGTAAAAACTTGTACATGAGGCTTTTAAAGGCCATATCCATTGCCTTTTGAAAAGTAGCACCTGCATCTAACAAACCAAAGGGTATCTTTTGATAAGTTGTGGTTCCCCACTTGGTTGTGAATGTAGTCTTATATTGATCCTCTTCATTAACTAGGATCTAATTATATCCTAAATAGCCATCCAATAATGAAAATGTCTCAGACCTAGAAACACATTACGGGATTTTTTCCATAGAGGGTAATGGATGGAGATTTTTTAGAGAAGCTCTATTGAGATCCCTGAAGTCAACACATAACCTCAACTCCCCATTCTTCTTCCTTACAGGAACAAGGTTGGAAATCCAACTAGTATGCTTGATGGGATAGATGATACCACTTTCTATTAATTTGAGTACTTCTCTATGCATAAATGGCTCAAGCTTGGGATTAACAGGCCTTTTTTTTTGCCTTACTAGCTTGGCATTAGGCTCTAGTTCAATGGTGTGCTGAGAAAGGGCTGGATTAAAACCTTTAAGGTCTTCATATTGCCATGAAAATACATCACTGAATTCCTTAAATAATTGGGTGTAAGCCTTCTTTTCTAAATCAGTATTTACTTTTCCAAATTGTAAGCTTTTACTTGGTTCCAACTCCAATTCAACACAATGTTCTTGTTGAACTACCAGGCCAGCTTTGTTCTTTTTAACTTGATCATCCTTGTTGAAGATAGCCTCTAAGGTGACAAAACCCATAGGCATCTTATCAGATCTAAGTTGTATCACTTGATCACCATAGCTCTGCAATAATCTATCTTGGTTATGCTCTGAGAAGACATCCTCCTCAAACAAGAACTACAGAATTTGCTCATCATTGTCAAACACTTGCCAATTGACATTGTTATTAGGAATAGAGGGTCTAACAATCACTTTAATGTGCTTCTGGTCCCTTTCTTTCGAAACACTATTAGGAATGTCATACTGAGATCCAACAATAGCTAATCTATCTGCATTTTGATTTAGCTTCCTAGGGATGGCAACAATATTGAAAGCGTAAAAATCTTCAATTGTATCCCAAACTCTATGTTTGTATGCTTTTATGGTGTCATTTTTTGTTGCACTTATCCCTCTCACTTGGCTAACTACTAACTCACTATCACCATAAACTTTTAGGGCTTTGAGCCCTCTCTTCCTAGCCCACTCCAATCCATTCACTAGGCTCTCATACTCTGCAGTGTTGCTAGTGCAAGAGAAACTGAATCTAAAAGTTGTATAGTATCTTTCTCCTTTTGGGGACACTAGTATAGCACCACCACTAGAACCATGTCTACTTCTAGCACCATCAAAAAATAATTCCCAAACCTGGTTGCTCTGATCCTTTGAATCAATGTCCTTTTTTAGAAGGTTTGGCTCTATGGATCCACTTTCTTGTATCAAATAGCTTCCCAAACTAGCATCCCAAATAACATTTTCTTGGGCCTCTGAAGCCTTTTCTAATTCTAGTTCATCTAGTAAAATATCAAGGATATTTTCTATCTTGGTGTTTGCTTCTCTAATAATTGGGAAGTCATTGCTATCAAGTGGAAGGCAGTTTGTATTGATCACATTGGACATATATGGTTCAATATGGTGTGCTTCCAATGATTCAAATTTAATGGTGACCTTGGTACCATATCTTGTGTGGAAGAGCATGTGAGACCAGTCAAAAGAAAGGTAGCCTCCTATGTTGGCTATAAACTCCCTTGATAGACATATGGCAAATAAAGTAGGGATATCTATAATATATATATCAAGTAGGATAGAGAAATTAGGACTTGAATGGAGGATTAGACTGGTATCCTTGGCTACACCTATTGTATTGACTGAGGATCCATCAAGTTGTGTAACCCTTTTTTGGAAGGGTTCATATTTAAGTCCTAATTGGTTAGCCACCTTTTTGGGCATTACAATACTAGTAGCTCCACTATCTACCATACAGTTATGTACTAAGGATTTTCCAATAATTAAAGATACATAAAAGGGAGGTGGTTTTAAGTTCCTACCTTGAATGGTATTTTCTTTGGGGGTGCTATTTGGAGCCTCCTTTTCTGGATCAATGTTGACCAACACTGGCTTTGTTGCATCATTTGTAGGCTGAGGAACTATCATTTCCCCCATGGCCTTCTTCAAAATCTCAGGTTGTCCTAGAATAGCCAAAGAGTCCCACATAGACATAGTAATGTTTACCTTCTTAATATTGTCTACAATGTTGAAAGGTGTCATAGTGTGTACCCTTTGTTGTGCTTTTACTATGATAGGCTCCATCGGAGCCTTCTTCAATATCTCAGGAGCAAACGACTGCAATGATTTTGTAGATGTAGTAGCTTTAATCCCAGAATCTACTCACTCCATGTCTTGGGCTCTTTTCCTTGACCTTGTGTTGGCAACAATGGGAGATTCACCATTGACTCCATTGAAGTCTTGCTGCTCCCAATTGAAAAGAGAAGTCTCACTATTATGTGCTTCTTGCTGAGGAATTGATCCACTAGAAGAGGCCTCTGATTGGGCATGTGAGGCATTCTGAACCATTAGAGCTTGGTTCATCTATCCATTTGAACATGTAGCCTGATTATGAGGCTGATTACAAGGAAAGCACCATTCATTTTCTAAAGCTAGATTGTTTTGGCTAGGGACCATATCTCTAACTAGATTTGCAGAATTAAGAGGTGCAGGGTTGTATGGTTGGAATGGTCTTTGATTAAAATTTTGCATTTGTCCCTGATAACCTCCTTGGTATGGTGGCCTAACTTGCTGATAAGACTATCCCTAACTCTGATATTGTTGATCAGGACCTTGACCCTGTGGCTAAAAGGGTGGTATGATTCCTTGCCCTTACTTATTTAGGTTTGTAACCTCTTTAGTTAAAGTTTGCAATAGATTTGTCATTTCTTGCTGACTATTTTTCATTTCTTACAGTTCCTGAGAGAAACTTGCTTTTAACTCCTCACCACTAGTACTAGCCTAAGGTGCTAAGATGGTGGGAATAGGGGTAAAAGGAGGTAATTGTAGAGGTGCAATGGGCTGAACATTGGGAAAGATGGGAATGGGTGGCCTTCTTGTTATCATGCCTGCCTGGATTAAACAATTTTTAGCCTTGACAGCTATGTCAAAAGCTTGGGGTAAAGAGGTACCCCCCATAGATTGGATCATGAAAGAGATCTGATTATTCAAGCTTTGCAAGAAGTATAAGAAAGCATGATCGGCTAATGGCCTCACTAAGACTAGAATTCTATTCCATGTCTTGAGAAATCTATTATTATAGTTTGTCATTTGCTCTTGAGGATCTCTCTTTATGGTTGTTAACTGCTCAACCAAGGATAGGTTGTTTGATTTGTCTTCAAAGTGTTTACTCAATGCATCCCCTAATCCATCCCATGAATTAATAGAACTCATAGATAGAGTTCTAAACCACTCAAGAGCCTTACCTTTGAGAGAGGCTGCCAATAACTTAGTGGCCACATCCTCCTGAGTTATATTAAATGTATACTGCAGTTAGTAGTCACATCTCTTATGTGTTCAAAATTTGTTTTTTTTCCTTCACCTATCAAATTAGGTAAGCTCTTCAATGCCACTAGGGGTACATCATGATGTTGAATGAAGTTCAATGGGCTGCCTTGGTTGAAAGGTGCAAAGGAAAACTGCCTAGCCATTGCAGGAATTTAAATTTACTGAGTAGCAACTGAATGAGTTGTATTTGATGCTGGATCTAAATCCTCCCCTAAATCCCTAGTTAGAGATCTTCCTCTTTTTCTAAGATGAAAGGACAAAGGTCTCCTCTCTGAAGTATCAGGTGGTGTAGACTATATTCTTCTTACAGGGGATGCTCTTTGAGACAACCTTCCTCTATATTTTCTTTTTGAGGTAAGCTCTGAGAATTTAGTGGGCTTTGAGCTCCTTGTCTCTATCTTTCTCATAAACTTTGAACGGGGCTCCTGAATCTTACACCAGTGGAGTCGCTAGATATACTTGATAGGAAGAAACCTCTAAAAGGTCTGTATTATGCAATCAGTATATCAAAGATAGCATAATATTTTAAAGATGAACTTCTTTCTATGTCCCGTCGGGCATGCCAGAAATGTTATACACTAAGTTTGCACCCTTGGTTCAAGCTCTCTTGCTCTTGATAACCTAGTATAACTTTAGGATCATCTCCAGGTTGTGGGACCTTTGCTAACTAAGATGAAACCTCCAGGTTCTAGGATGATTCTTCTTGGATAATCACCTTAATTTTCTTTTTGATAGGAAAGTAAATTCTTGAATGGAAAGGGATAGAAGGAATGCTGAAGGGAAATAACTGAAAGCAAACTACCTACTAGGTGATACACCGAAAAGTCATGAACACAATATATTGACCAAGTTAGCATGAAGGCTCTAAGATCTAATAGAACACAATCTTCCTAAATAGGCTTGCATAAGTGTTTCACGAAGAGGTCTGAACAAAAGACTTGGACTGTGACCTGCAAGCAAACATTCTCTTTAGTAAAAGGGGCACATGAATGAGACAGAGTGATAGGGGTTGAGTTATACCCACAAGATCATTCAAATCAAATCATATACAATAGCACCCAAATAAGCTAAAAGAAAGAAGGGCCGTGGAACTCCAAGATTTCTCTAACAAAGATAGTATATTATACTCATTAAGAGAAATACAGACAAGGGAAAGACTTGAGGGTAGAGAAGATGCCTCGGAAAGCCTCTATTGAATCTAATAAATCAATGAAAGATTACAGACTGTAAAAGCTAGAGGGTAGAAAAAATGCCACGGATAGCTCCTAAGAAAGAATAACTCTCTTTTTACAACCATAAAACTCTAAGCTCTAAGAGCTCTAAAAACTAATATATACATCTTCCCAACACACAGACAGGAGTAAAAGAAAATCTAACTATGGTTACATAGATCTTTATACAATAATAGAAAACCCTAATTCTAGCATTTCTGATCATAAATGCATCATTGAAATATCTTGATCGATCAGATATCTATCCTTGCATACAATTTCATCACCATAACTACCTCTGGAAGGTCGGCCAATCCATTTACTTCTCTGCAAGTCAGGTTCGCCATAACTGTTCAGATCAGATATTTGAATTTTAAAAAATCTTTAAAAGATAATGGTCAGTAAAGGTGCAAAATTTGTATCTACGATTGAGAATCAAATCTAATCCAATTTTAAAACGTGGCCATAGATCTTTTAATTTACCCGGGCACCATCTTGGACTTTAACCTTAACTCTATATTTAACCTCAGGTTCTCTTTTCCCTTTAGTCACTAAATCTCATGACCTTTTCACTAACTCTGGCTTAGTCTACTGATCCAGCAACAAGCATTGATCCTTACTTGATCTGACGGTGGCCACTTTATCTCCTGATGTCTTTGGCATATTCCTTTTTGCTAAGAGATTACCCGACTGAAGGTAATCTCGTAATCACTGGATAGAAAGAATATTCTATTTTTCATTAGGTGATAACCCAACTAAACTTACAAACCTAGGCCCATCTTGCCACTTGTCATCATACCACTGGCCTTTGATTGATAGGCACCTCAGATCTATCTGGCACAGGACCCATGACCATACTTAACTTTTCATCGGATGATTGTCACATAACCATGATGAATATCTCTCAAGCATTTTTCCTTGGCGATAATGTGACAATCATCGATCTTGATTGAATTTTAACTTTTCTGGACATCAAAAACCTTGGCCCCACTAACAACTTTCCACATCAGAACCCCACGACCAATCAGAAGTAGACACCTCGACAATAATTGACAGCGGACCCACTGCACAATCGACTTCCTTTCTTTGGAAGATCGAATGGTCATCGTAATGCCAAGAAGATTAACCCTCGAGCACCTTTTCCTTGCGATATCATGACAATCATTGATCTCAAATGAACTTTAACCTACCGAGCAACCTAACCGCCATAAGAAACATAACCGCTCACCAGATCGCTAAAGGCTAAGGCACAAACCATCGAGGTTGCGCAAACATGCGACTGAAGAAAACATTGGGTCGCTAAAGGCTAAGGGAATATTCTATCCAATTGGGAGATAAAGAAATAAAGGGAGTTGCGGGATCGGGAAACAAAAAAGAATATTCAGTTAAGCTTTAGAGATCTCGCGACTAGCCAATCACGAAAAAGTGCACATGAGAATATAGCGACTTAAGTGATCGAAAAAGGTAATGGTGAAATAGAACTGGTCATAGGGTTTTTAGGGTTTTTACCTCAAATAGTCATTTTTCAAATTTAATGGCTATCAGACCAAAGATATAACAATTTGTAGAGACTAGGGGAAGAGGCACAGAACCATAAAAATTCTCAAGGTTCTCAATAGGGCTTAAAAAATGAAGATTTCTGGATAGAGCCCAGCCTGTTGGCCAAAATTGTATGGAACAAGAAATTTAGGTAACAACTACATATAAATCCAATGACTTGCCTTATTACTTTTGAATAAAACCCATACAATTCAACACACTTTATTTATTTATTTAATCTTATTTTAATTATACTATATTTACTCTATTCCAGCGAGTTATAACCTGATTCAAATATTATAAAGATAATTAGTATATATCCTAACAAAGTCAATTAAATAGCATGGATGGCTTAAAATGGATTGATGTTTCATTTCTCTATATGTCTCACCTCTTTAATTTCCAATTTTACCTTTCTTATTGTGTAAAGTAGTATCATAATGCTATTTTCATCTTGCTTTTTGAACTATTCAATAAAGTTTTAGATATTTGATGTCATGCCAAACTCATACAAGTAATTAATGATATAGAGTAAAGTCAAAAATCCACATAGTACATTTTTTTGAAAATATCTCTTATATTCCATAGTCACAAAAGAATAATAAACAAACCACAAATAAATTTCCAAAGTTAATCTTAGATGAGAAATATTACAACAAGAAAATGCATCATATGCAACAACATGGATGATTACATCAAATAAATGATACAATGATACTATATACTATTTCTTCTCTTTTAGCCATGGGCTACTCTCCATCTTATGATTTTAAGATGAAAATGGGATCTAGACACTTCTCCATCCAACTAAGAAGTGTTAGCTTTCTTGATGCTCAACATAAAACCTAGAGCTCTTGAGGTCCTACATGAGGCACCTAGAAATATGGAACCACCAGGCGAGAAATAATATAGTTTAGCCTAGCATCCCTATCTAACATTTCACACATGTGACAATGTAGCATCTAACACTATGATATGATAGGGAGTAAAAATAGAATGCATTCATCTATTATTGAAATGAATGAAAAATAGCTTTAGCCAAAGGATTTTTGTCAACTACCTTGCAAATGGATCTAAACACAAGACCTACCCTTCCCTATTTCCCCATATTCAGTACCCATCCATAACATATGTAACACAAGTGCATAGAAGAAAAAACAACACATTATAATTTCTTGGTTTTCATAAAAAATAACTGCCCTTTCGTATAGGTATTAAAAAATAATTCACCCTCCTTTTAATAATAGATTAATTGATATACTTTGCCTTATTATCAATCAATATTGCACTACTACTTTAATTAGAATTGTACAAAATTACACTATCTACGATGGTTTAATCATCTATTTTTCATTCCAACTGCTTAGTCCCATTTACAAGTAGACAATAGAATCTACTTCATGACTGCATCCCTTACTAAATTCAAATACATATCATGTTTATACGTATGTTATACATCCCTATTTGCAAATAGGCATTTGGAAAAGAAAATCAACCATATTTACTTTTCATTGTATTCCTTCCTACTCACTATCAGTTCAAGTTTTTCAAATTCAATACATATCACTTGTAATGTCGATAAAGTAAAAAGAACATAAATAAACTACATTGTTATTTATTTAATCATGTTTTAACAAACAATCTAATTGTGGAATTACATAATACTATCTATTCAATACATACAAAATAATATTTTAACTAAAATTCTAACTAATATTAAAGTAATACATTCATAAAATATTGACAGAATCCAAAATTCAAGTCATGTAGCCATTATATTTGGGATAGAAAGGTAAGATATACCAACTCTAAATCCTGAGAAATCCCTTACGACCTCACTAGTGCTTCAAAAAAATAGATGGAGTTCTCAAAAAATCATAGAAATTCCTCCTTTTTTTCGCCTCTATCAATTTTTTATAAAATAGAATCCCAACTCCCATTTTTTGTGTTCCCGAAGAAAATCAAAATCCAAAGATAAGGTTTCACTTCTGGAAACCTTCAGTGCCATTTAAGTTTCCCTCACTTGCATCCTTCCCTTCAACTTAACTATGATTCCCTTCCCTTCCATTGTGATTTAATTTATTTAAAATATATATACTTGCAAAAATATCTAACATCATCTTAACATCATATGATGGGCTATTTCAGAGGGATAACTTCTTACATGATTTTAAACATCATACATTTATATGACAAAGGAGGAATTCAAAATTTATTGAATTGTCAATGGGCCTTTGGTCTATTGGTGAAGTTGTTTGGCTCTCAATGAGCCCATCAGGAATCAAGTCTTGCTGAGTGCAAAGGTTCCGACACCCCAAGGGATGATGCCCCAATCTGTAGGTTCTGAAAGAAAACTAAAGTCTCGTATACAAATTAGATTAACTGGTAATTGGTCTTAATTTAAAAATTAAATACCCTAATCAATAAAAAAATTTCTTAACTTTTAAATTTTACTTCTTTCTTTCCAATTAATTTTATTTTTGATAATTAAACATTGCCAAAAAAATAGTTCCCTTTTATTAATAATAAAATATAGATACACTAGAGAGACATCATTCCTTCTAAACACCAAAACTAAGGAAGACATCAATTGACCCTAATATCTTAACTTTATATCCCAACCTCAGTTATATACATAATAAATTAAATTTTATCCCTCATAATAATGTTTTTCTACATTCAGTTGGTAATCAATTTAAAATAAAAAAAATTTAATTTAAAAGATAAAACTGATTAAATTTGAGTACTTTCAATAGTTAACTAGGTATTGTTGGATTTGATTTTATGCCCAAATTGTCCACCTTCCTTGAACTTCTCTAATTCTTTCATCCAATCCCTTCAGGAGGTCAAGTCTTTTCAATCTCTCTCCCACTTTTTTCACTTTGGGATAGTCCAATAGATGCAAGTCCTCAAGGCATGCCATCGCCCCACCTTCCAATTCTAGAAATTCCTCTAATTTAGGCCCCATTTGGTTGAGGAATTAGAATTTGATTCAAAACCTGATTATCTCAAAATAAGGTTTTGAAATTCCAGTTTTGTGTATTCGGAAGATAGTTTGGACCATTTGGTTGGCCCGAAAGATAACTGAGACAATCCATCTTCTGTGTTTGGTTGCCATTTTTTAAATTAGAATTAGAACTGAGAAATTCCTATTTTTGTGTTTGGTTCTACAATTTCAAATTGGAATTGGAATTACATTATCCATTTATGTGTTTGGTTCTACATTTTGAATTGGAATTGGAATTTGACAAGAAAAAATTTAAGTTTTTTAAATTATTATATAATATTTTAATTTAATATTTTATTTATTTTCTCTATTTTTTTATTTATATTTTATTTTCTTAATTTATATTTTATATAGTAAATCATAAACAAAATTTAATATTTTTTTTCACTTATATTGTGAATAGTAAACTTAACTTTTTAAATAATTTTATAGATTATCATAAATAATATTATAACAAGGAAATAATCATTGCATTTCTCAATATCACATCAAAATATAAATAAGTCTTATAGTCCACATATATAACTATTTCTACATAATGAACCAACAAAGTAGTGTGATTGTTGCACAAAGAAAACATCATAGAAACATGACATCGACTTTATAGGTAGCCTCTGCTTTTTCCATTGATGTCTCGAGCGCCTTGCAAGACTTGCACTCATCATCCACAATAGGTATATGTGTAGAAGCTAGAGATGATGTAGACATAGATGGGGTGTCATCGGCCCACCGAAAGTAGTCACATCCACCACCATCCTACAATATAAATCTAAGTTAGTATTACTATAATGACTAATATTTATTCTTTGTAAACATTTAAATATTGTGCAATTAACAACCTTTTTCTTATTTATGCAAGTCCAAAATTTACGCTCTGGATTAGTGTCTGTGTGTGACGTCCTCAACACGCAGCACACTCCATCACCATAGTCACACATAGGGACATTTATCATAGCCATCACCACTGTATCAAACAAATTTTTGTTCATTCATACTATTGAAGCAACCAAACTTAGTATTGGAGACAGGTAACAACATTCATATAACAACATGACTATTTTCTATCAGTACAAAATGAAAAAGTTTCATTTATGTTGATATTAGGAATTTATACAAAAAATACAATGAAACGTCTATAGCATCAGATAGAAGATGTGGAAGAACAATATCTATGAACTAAATGGTGGTGTGAAAACACACCGTTAAATAAGAAAATGGAAGGAAATTCACACTCTACACCCTTATGCCCCACATTCGGTGAGCAACCATCTCATATCTCACTCATTCTTCCCATTACTATTTGCAATGTTAGATGATCAATCATGCATCTACAAACTAAACATGATAGAAAAACTAAAACTTGTTTATTTTTAAATGGAATACACCAAGGAGTACCATCAGAAATATTGACCATTTACAAACATGAACAGTAAACAATCATCAGATAGCTCATTTTTTTATCAGCATATGTGGATATTTTTGGCATCAATGTTTGAAATAGCTTCTAGATTCGATTGTGTAGATATTTTGGGCATCAACGTTTCAGATCACACTCTATGATCCATCATTAGGATGAAAGAGAGTAAAATGATTGCAATAGAGAAAAATGATGGACTTTTCTTTCAATCCTTTTACTCTCTTTCATATTGATGAAGGATCACAGAGTGTGATCAGAAATGTTGATGCCAAAAATATCTAGAAAATTGAATCCAAAAGCTATTTCAAACATTTATAATGTCAGTATATGTGTAGTCTCAAAATATCATCATATGTGTAGTCTCAGAACTATCAATTTCTATTTTTGTACCTATCATGTGGTTTTGAAAAATGAATGAAATATCAAAAGAAATTCAAGATGAAATAGAGCATTGAACAAAGTACAATTATTCCACTTAATTTTGTCATCTAACATGGGA